>OZ023215.1:30139557-30610468 GCA_963995525.1 Escarpia spicata
CACACAGCACACACAGCACACACAGCACACACAGCACACACAGCACACACAGCACACACAGCACACACAGCACACACCGCACACACAGCACACACAGCACACACAGCACACACCGCACACACACACACAGCACACACAGCACACACAGCACACACAGCACACACAGCACACACAGCACACACAGCACACACAGCACACACAGCACACACAGCACACACCGCACACACACAGCACACACAGCACACACAGCACACACAGCACACACAGCACACACAGCACACACAGCACACACAGCACACACAGCACACACAGCACACACAGCACACACAGCACACACAGCACACACAGCACACACAGCACACACAGCACACACAGCACACACAGCACACACCGCACACACAGCACACACAGCACACACAGCACACACCGCACACACAGCACACACAGCACACACCGCACACACCGCACACACCGCACACACCGCACACACCGCACACACCGCACACACAGCACACACAGCACACACAGCACACACAGCACACACAGCACACACAGACATACACAGCACACGCACACACAGCACACACAGCACACACAGCACACACAGCACACACAGCACACACAGCACACACAGCACACACAGCACACACCGCACACACACACACAGCACACACAGCACACACACACAGCACACACAGCACACACACACAGCACACACAGCACACACAGCACACACAGCACACACAGCACACACAGCACACACAGCACACACAGCACACACAGCACACACCGCACACACAGCACACACAGCACACACAGCACACACAGCACACACAGCACACACAGCACACACAGCACACACAGCACACACAACACACACAGCACACACAACACACACAACACACACAACACACACAACACACACACACAGCACACACAGCACACACAGCACACACAGCACACACAGCACACACAGCACACACAGACATACACAACACACACAACACACACAACACACACAACACACACAACACACACAACACACACAACACACACAACACACACAACACACACAACACACACAACACACACAACACACACAACACACACAACACACACAACACACACAACACACACAACACACACAACACACACAACACACACAACACACATACAACACACACACATCACACACAGCACACACAACACACACAGCACACACAGCACACACAACAAACACAGCACACACAGCACACACAGCACACACAGCACACACAGCACACACAGCACACACAGCACACACAGCACACACAGCACACACAGCACACACAGCACACACAGCACACACAGCACACACCGCACACACAGCACACACAGCACACACAGCACACACCGCACACACAGCACACACAGCACACACCGCACACACCGCACACACCGCACACACCGCACACACCGCACACACCGCACACACCGCACACACAGCACACACAGCACACACAGCACACACAGCACACACAGCACACACAGTACACACAGACATACACAGCACACGCACACACAGCACACACAGCACACACAGCACACACAGCACACACCGCACACACACACACAGCACACACAGCACACACAGCACACACACACAGCACACACAGCACACACAGCACACACAGCACACACAGCACACACAGCACACACAGCACACACAGCACACACAGCACACACAGCACACACAGCACACACAGCACACACAGCACACACAGCACACACAGCACACACAGCACACACAGCACACACAGCACACACAGCACACACAGCACACACAGCACACAGCACACACAGCACACACAGCACACACAGCACACACAGCACACACCGCACACACAGCACACACAGCACACACCGCACACACCGCACACACCGCACACACCGCACACACCGCACACACAGCACACACAGCACACACAGCACACACAGCACACACCGCACGCACACACACAGCACACACAGCACACACAGCACACACAGCACACACAGCACACACAGCACACACAGCACACACAGCACACACAGCACACACCGCACACACAGCACACACAGCACACACAGCACACACCGCACACACAGCACACACAGCACACACCGCACACACCGCACACACCGCACACACCGCACACACCGCACACACCGCACACACAGCACACACAGCACACACAGCACACACAGCACACACAGCACACACAGACATACACAGCACACACAGCACACACAGCACACACAGCACACACCGCACACACAGCACACACAGCACACACAGCACACACCGCACACACACACACAGCACACACAGCACACACAGCACACACAGCACACACAGCACACACAGCACACACAGCACACACAGCACACACCGCACGCACACACACAGCACACACAGCACACACAGCACACACAGCACACACAGCACACACCGCACACACAGCACACACAGCACACACAGCACACACAGCACACACCGCACACACAGCACACACAGCACACACCGCACACACCGCACACACCGCACACACCGCACACACCGCACACACAGCACACACAGCACACACAGCACACACAGCACACACAGCACACACAGCACACACAGACATACACAGCACACGCACACACAGCACACACAGCACACACAGCACACACAGCACACACAGCACACACAGCACACACCGCACACACACACACAGCACACACAGCACACACAGCACACACAGCACACACAGCACACACAGCACACACAGCACACACAGCACACACAGCACACACAGCACACACAGCACACACAGCACACACAGCACACACAGCACACACAGCACACACAGCACACACAGCACACACAGCACACACAGCACACACAGCACACACAGCACACACAGCACACACAGCACACACAGCACACACAGCACACACAACACACACAACACACACAACACACACAACACACACACACAGCACACACAGCACACACAGCACACACAGACATACACAACACACACAACACACACAACACACACAACACACACAACACACACAACACACACAACACACACAACACACACAACACACACAACACACACAACACACACAACACACACAACACACACAACACACACAACACACATACAACACACACACATCACACACAGCACACACAACACACACAGCACACACAGCACACACAACAAACACAGCACACACAGCACACACAGCACACACAGCACACACAGCACACACAGCACACACAGCACACACAGCACACACAGCACACACAGCACACACCGCACACACAGCACACACAGCACACACAGCACACACCGCACACACAGCACACACAGCACACACCGCACACACCGCACACACCGCACACACCGCACACACCGCACACACAGCACACACAGCACACACAGCACACACAGCACACACAGCACACACCGCACGCACACACACAGCACACACAGCACACACAGCACACACAGCACACACAGCACACACAGCACACACAGCACACACAGCACACACAGCACACACAGCACACACAGCACACACAGCACACACCGCACACACAGCACACACAGCACACACAGCACACACCGCACACACAGCACACACAGCACACACCGCACACACCGCACACACCGCACACACCGCACACACCGCACACACCGCACACACCGCACACACAGCACACACAGCACACACAGCACACACAGCACACACAGCACACACAGACATACACAGCACACACAGCACACACAGCACACACAGCACACACCGCACACACAGCACACACAGCACACACAGCACACACCGCACACACACACACAGCACACACAGCACACACAGCACACACAGCACACACAGCACACACAGCACACACAGCACACACAGCACACACAGCACACACAGCACACACAGCACACACCGCACGCACACACACAGCACACACAGCACACACAGCACACACAGCACACACAGCACACACAGCACACACCGCACACACAGCACACACAGCACACACAGCACACACCGCACACACAGCACACACAGCACACACCGCACACACCGCACACACCGCACACACCGCACACACCGCACACACCGCACACACCGCACACACCGCACACACAGCACACACAGCACACACAGCACACACAGCACACACAGCACACACATACATACACAGCACACGCACACACAGCACACACAGCACACACAGCACACACAGCACACACCGCACACACACACACAGCACACACAGCACACACACACAGCACACACAGCACACACAGCACACACAGCACACACAGCACACACAGCACACACAGCACACACAGCACACACAGCACACACAGCACACACAGCACACACAGCACACACAGCACACACAGCACACACAGCACACACAGCACACACAGCACACACAGCACACACAGCACACACAGCACACACAGCACACACAGCACACACAGCACACACAGCACACACAGCACACACAACACACACAACACACACAACACACACAACACACACACACAGCACACACAGCACACACAGCACACACAGACATACACAACACACACAACACACACAACACACACAACACACACAACACACACAACACACACAACACACACAACACACACAACACACACAACACACACAACACACACAACACACACAACACACACAACACACACAACACACACAACACACACAACACACATACAACACACACACATCACACACAGCACACACAACACACACAGCACACACAGCACACACAACAAACACAGCACACACAGCACACACAGCACACTCAGCACACACAGCACACACAGCACACACAGCACACACAGCACACACAGCACACACAGCACACACAGCACACACAGCACACACAGCACACACCGCACACACAGCACACACAGCACACACCGCACACACAGCACACACAGCACACACCGCACACACCGCACACACCGCACACACCGCACACACCGCACACACCGCACACACAGCACACACAGCACACACAGCACACACAGCACACACAGCACACACAGCACACACAGACATACACAGCACACGCACACACAGCACACACAGCACACACAGCACACACAGCACACACAGCACACACAGCACACACAGCACACACCGCACACACACACACAGCACACACAGCACACACAGCACACACAGCACACACAGCACACACACACAGCACACACAGCACACACAGCACACACAGCACACACAGCACACACAGCACACACAGCACACACAGCACACACAGCACACACAGCACACACAGCACACACAGCACACACAGCACACACAGCACACACCGCACACACCGCACACACAGCACACACAGCACACACAGCACACACAGCACACACAGCACACACAGCACACACAGCACACACAGCACACACAGCACACACAGCACACACAGCACACACAGCACACACAGCACACACAGCACACACAGCACACACAGCACACACAGCACACACAGCACACACAGCACACACAGCACACACAGCACACACAGCACACACAGCACACACACACAGCACACACAGCACACACAGCACACACAGCACACACAGCACACACAGCACACACAGCACACACAGCACACACAGCACACACAGCACACACAACACACACAACACACACAGCACACACAGCACACACAACACACACAACATACACAACACACACACACAGCACACACAGCACACACAGCACACACAGACAGACATACACAGCACACACAACACACACAACACACACAACACACACAACACACACAACACACACAACACACACAACACACACAACACACACAACACACACAACACACACAACACACACAACACACACAACACACACAACACACACAACACACACAACACACACAACACACACAACACACACAACACACATACAACACACACACATCACACACAGCACACACAACACACACAGCACACACAGCACACACAACAAACACAGCACACACAGCACACACAGCACACACAGCACACACAGCACACACAGCACACACAGCACACACAGCACACACCGCACACACAGCACACACAGCACACACAGCACACACAGCACACACAGCACACACAGCACACACAGCACACACAGCACACACAGCACACACCGCACACACACACACACAGCACACACAGCACACACCACACACACACAACACACACAGCACACACAGCACACACAGCACACACAGCACACACAGCACACACAGCACACACAGCACACACAGCACACACAACACACACAACACACACAACACACACAGCACACACAGCACACACAGCACACACAACACACACAACACACACACACAGCACACACAGCACACACAGCACACACAGACATACACAGACACACACAACACACACAACACACACAACACACACAACACACACAACACACACAACACACACAACACACACAACACACACAACACACACAACACACACAACACACACAACACACACAACACACACAACACACACAACACACACAACACACACAACACACACAACACACACAACACACACAACACACATACAACACACACACACCACACACAGCACACACAACACACACAGCACACACAGCACACACAACAAACACAGCACACACAGCACACACAGCACACACAGCACACACAGCACACACAGCACACACAGCACACACAGCACACACAGCACACACCGCACACACAGCACACACAGCACACACAGCACACACAGCACACACAGCACACACAGCACACACAGCACACACCGCACACACACACACACAGCACACACAGCACACACCACACACACACAACACACACAGCACACACAGCACACACAGCACACACAGCACACACAGCACACACAGCACACACAGCACACACAGCACACACAGCACACACAGCACACACAGCACACACAGCACACACAACACACACAGACATACACAGCACACGCACACACAGCACACACAGCACACACAGCACACACAGCACACACAGCACACACCGCACACAGAGCACACACAGCACACACAGCACACACAGCACACACAGCACACACAGCACACACAGCACACACAGCACACACAGCACACACCGCACACACACACACACAGCACACACACAGCACACACAGCACACACAGCACACACAGCACACACAGCACTCACACACAGCACACACAGCACACACAGCACACACAGCACACACAGCACACACAGCACACACAGCACACACAGCACACACAGCACACACAGCACACACAGCACACACAGCACACACAGCACACACAGCACACACAGCACACACAGCACACACAGCACACACAGCACACACCGCACACACACACACAGCACACACACAGCACACACAGCACACACAGCACACACAGCACTCACACACAGCACTCACACACAGCACTCACACACAGCACACACAGCACACACAGCACACACAGCACACACAGCACACACAGCACACACAGCACACACAGCACACACAGCACACACAGCACACACCGCACACACAGCACACACAGCACACACAGCACACACAGCACACACAGCACACACCGCACACACCGCACACACCGCACACACCGCACACACCGCACACACCGCACACACAGCACACACAGCACACACAGCACTCACACACAGCACTCACACACAGCACTCACACACAGCACACACAGCACACACAGCACACACAGCACACACAGCACACACAGCACACACAGCACACACAGCACACACAGCACACACAGCACACACCGCACACACAGCACACACAGCACACACAGCACACACAGCACACACAGCACACACCGCACACACCGCACACACCGCACACACCGCACACACCGCACACACCGCACACACAGCACACACAGCACACACAGCACTCACACACAGCACTCACACACAGCACTCACACACAGCACACACAGCACACACAGCACACACAGCACACACAGCACACACAGCACACACAGCACACACAGCACACACAGCACACACAGCACACACCGCACACACAGCACACACAGCACACACAGCACACACAGCACACACAGCACACACCGCACACACCGCACACACCGCACACACCGCACACACCGCACACACCGCACACACAGCACACACAGCACACACAGCACTCACACACAGCACTCACACACAGCACTCACACACAGCACACACAGCACACACAGCACACACAGCACACACAGCACACACAGCACACACAGCACACACAGCACACACAGCACACACAGCACACACCGCACACACAGCACACACAGCACACACAGCACACACAGCACACACAGCACACACCGCACACACCGCACACACCGCACACACCGCACACACCGCACACACAGCACACACAGCACACACAGCACTCACACACAGCACTCACACACAGCACTCACACACAGCACACACAGCACACACAGCACACACAGCACACACAGCACACACAGCACACACAGCACACACAGCACACACAGCACACACAGCACACACCGCACACACAGCACACACAGCACACACAGCACACACAGCACACACAGCACACACCGCACACACCGCACACACCGCACACACCGCACACACCGCACACACCGCACACACCGCACACACCGCACACACCGCACACACCGCACACACCGCACACACAGCACACACAGCACACACAGCACACACAGACATACACAGCACACGCACACACAGCACACACAGCACACACAGCACACACAGCACACACAGCACACACAGCACACACCGCACACACACACACAGCACACACAGCACACACAGCACACACAGCACACACAGCACACACAGCACACACAGCACACACAGCACACACAGCACACACAGCACACACAGCACACACACACACAGCACACACACACACAGCACACACAGCACACACAGCACACACAGCACACACAGCACACACAGCACACACAGCACACACAACACACACAACACACACAACACACACACACAGCACACACAGCACACACAGCACACACAGACATACACAGCACACACAACACACACAACACACACAACACACACAACACACACAACACACACAACACACACAACACACACAACACACACAACACACACAACACACACAACACACACAACACACACAACACACACAACACATACAACACACACACATCACACACAGCACACACAACACACACAGCACACACAGCACACACAACAAACACAGCACACACAACACACACAACACACAAAACACACAACACACTCAACACACACATACACACACCACACACACACACACCACACACACACACACACACACACACACACACACATACGAGAGCACAACTAACGGTCGTTTTTGTGTACACGTGTGCAAAGCTATGTTTGCTTGCAGCAAGTGATACCTGAAATGTTATGGCTGAGCTTTCATGCCGAGTGTTGGACACCGTTGAATATAGGTGCAATTAATCGGGCAGAGAAAAAATCACAAGCAAACACAAAAAGCACAATGATGCACATCAGTCCACTCACGCTAACAGCATCAAACATATTTCACTCATACCGTGCTAATAACAAATGGAATCACATTTGACCGAATCAAATAGCAAAGTTGACGCTTTGGAGGCATGATTCGTCAAGCAAGTCACGCGACCGGAATTTGGGTTGCATTCCAAAGGGTTAAGATCCTCAGGTCTAGACTGTAACTCGTAATAATAATAATAATAAAACTTTATTTTGACACCGTCAAATCCGGGACGGCTGCCCCGTTCACGGGTGTGTACAAGCATTAAAATACTAACTAGCTTAAAATTTTAATTAGTCCAGGTAAATATTAAAATAATAATAACGATAGGTTATAAAAAATGTTAAAACTGTAGAATGTTCCTCTGTAAATTATTTTGAATATATATTTTCAAATTAAATAGCATTCGTTAAAAGTAACATTAAATGTGTCAAATATAAAAAACACTAATACCATGAATACTACAATGATAATAAATAATGAATACTACAATGATAATAAATAAAATAATATATAATACGTGTGTTAAAGTCAGTCATGTAAAACCCATTAAGTGGAGAAGAACAATGTATTTAGATGTTTCTTAAATTGAGGGAGATTGCCGTTGTTGCGCATGTTCATGGGAAGTTTGTTCCACAGAGAGGGGGCAGCACAAGCAAATGCACGGCGGCCAAAACGTTCTAAGTTCACTCTAGGAACTTGCAAGAGTAACCCGCTTGCAGAGCGTACGGAACGGCGTGGTGTATATTGGTGTAATAGTGCCGCAATGTACTCATGCGTACCATCGTATATGCCCCGTGCACAATAGCGAGTATATTAAACTCAATACGCCTCCTAACAAGCAACCAGTGTAATTTCCGCAGTATTGTCGTCATGGACTGCCGATCGCCCCGCCGAATCTGCATAACAATTCGAGCCGCAGACCGCTGAACCATTTCCAGACGATGCAGGTGACGATCGTTTATTCCGAAAAGCATCGCATTATCACTATCGTAGAGACCCTGATTTATGTTGTTTTGTCTGTCGTTGTTGTGACTGCTGTGGGCAAACATGTGGTTCAAGTTGCGTGTTCTTGCAACTTGTCTTGCGTGTTGTTAGGTCATACCCGTTGAATTACGAGAGCAGACTACAAGAAGGTGGCAAGGAGACACGATTAGTGTTGCTAACTTACTGTGTGTGTATGTGTGTGTATGTGTGTGTGTGTGTCTGTGTCTGTGTCTGTGTGTGTGTGTGTGTGTGTGTGTGTGTGTGTGTGTGTGTGTGTGTGTGTGTGTGTGTGTGTGTGTGTGTGTGTGTGTGTGTGTGTGTGTGTGTGTGAGTGTGTGTGTGTATGTCTGTGTGTGTTATGTGTGTGTGTGTGTGTGTGTGTGTGTGTGTGTGTGTGTGTGTGTGTGTGTGTGTGTGTGTGTGTGTGTGTGTGTGTGTGTGTGTGTGTGTGTGTGTGTGTGTATCTGTGTGTGTGTGTGTGTGTGTGTGTGGTGTGTGTGTGTGTGTGTGTGTGTGTGTGTGTGTGTGTGTGTGTGTGTGTGTGTGTGTGTGTGTGTGTGTGTGTGTGTGTGTGTGTGTGTGTGTGTGTGTGTGTGTGTGTGTGTGTGTGTATCTCTGTGTGTGTGTGTGTGTGTGTGTGTGTGTGTGTGTGTGTGTGTGTGTGTGTGTGTGTGTGTGTGTGTGTGTGTGTGTGTGTGTGTGTGTGTGTGTGTGTGTGTGTGTGTGTGTGTGTGTGTGTGTGTGTGTGTGTGTGTGTGTGTGCAGCCATGATATGTGATAACTGAGCGCGTGGCACTAGTTGATAGTTTACCAGACTTGACCCAGGTATCTAAGCTATAGTAGTTGACGACCGTCAGTGTCAATTGGTGCATGTAACTAATGAGTAAACCTGGAGTGTGCTAGGTACGATTGATTATATGCCGAGCAACGTGAATAAAGGCATACATAAAACAAACAACTGAATAGGCTATGTAAGACCAGTTTGTTTAGTAAGTTGAACTCACGTAACTATGACACGTAGGCATATATACGCTATAATGTCCCTCCTACATGAGCAGTCGCATGAATTGTCCGTTATAGACACAGTGTCGCCTTGATTGTAAAGACGGCTGCACGTTGACAAGATTGTGGCTAATTTGATGTTTCTTTTTTTTGCCCAGGTAGTCACCACGTTATGTTTTGCAAATGCACTGTGAGTCAAGTGCGTCAATGGACTTCGGCTAGCCTTCAAGCATGTCAACACCGCGTGTTCTACTCCAGTTTGGAACTGGCTATCGAAGTATTACACAACGATTGATGGGCGTGCGTGCGTGCATGCGTGCGTGAGGACTAATCATTTTATAAGATGTGCCAAAAGTCCGGACACTACCGGTAATCGCAAACTGATTCATGGTCAATGTACCATGGGTGGGTGGGAGTTATTTGTTTCCCTAACGAATAATGTTCGTAATGACAACGGATATGTTTTCACATTCTCGTGTTTCAGGTAACACTGTGCAGGAATCAACAGTTACAACGACAACGACAGAAACAAGCATCAGCGATAACGAAGACAACAACAACAACGACAACTTTAGCTGCAAGACACAGTACACGACTATCGACCAATTAAACAGATCAGTATATCGGACATTCGACATTTATACAGCTGGTGTAATCAGCCCGACATTGCCGGAGCATCCGCATTCACCCAGATTCACCGACGACGGTCCGCTGTGCTTCAGCCTTACGACAAAGCTGTCGATTTGATTAACGCTTGCTGGAAAGGGATTGTCCGATCAAGAAACCTATTCATTAGGACAACCAACGATACGAAATCAACGCAGTTGATGATACACGGCTCGTTTATTTCGATGTGAAACACGGTAAAAAATCAATGCAAATGACACACACCTGGTCGGCTTTCTGAATGAAACCTTGTGATCATGACGATACCACAATTAAAACGAATACCTCATACTGTTTGACATATCTGTGAAAAATATTTATATTCATC
The DNA here is from genome assembly GCA_963995525.1 of Escarpia spicata. NCBI lineage: Eukaryota > Metazoa > Annelida > Polychaeta > Sabellida > Siboglinidae > Escarpia > Escarpia spicata. The sequence continues at coordinate 30,152,217 of OZ023215.1, forward strand.
AACATATATTGAAATAAACGAGTACAGCAGATACAATATCCAGAACATATTCAGTATGTATCAATAACACATTCGGATATTTGAAAGGTGACAACATGTGTAGTATATTTATAAAAGTGGGAGGCAACAACAGGCCTGTATAGTAGTTACGAAATATTCAATACTATCCCAGCCCCGTTGGTCGAGTCTCCATCGTCTTGGGTGATTCCAGTGCGGTGTTGGAGCCGACCTCGTAGCAAGCACCGGTGTCAGCAACATGTTGGGGCCATTAGCCTTGAGCAACGTTGTCATCGAGGCCTTCATAGCGGTGACAACAGCGCTGGGCAATGCCCTCGTGTTGTGGGTGATCATAAGGCGACAACAGCTACACACGACCACAAACGTATTCATCGCCAGTCTCGCGGCCTCAGACATGCTCGTGGGCCTCATCGGCATCCCGTGCGTGCTCGTCACGACCTTCGGTCTCCCGCGGAATCTCTACGGATGTCTGCTCTTCAACTGCACCATTCTCATGTTCACGCAGGTCTCCATATTCGGCCTGCTCTCCGTCGCGCTTGAGCGCTTCGTCGCCATACGCTTCCCGTTCTACTACACGCAGCACCTAACGATAACCGTCGCCCTGGCCGTGTCCGCGATCAACTGGTTGGTCGGGGTGCTCATCGGGCTCATCCCTCTGTTTGGGTGGAATCTGGGCTGGAACGATATGAATGTGTGCAACTTTATCTTGATCATCGATCTGCGCTATCACGTTTACATGGGCTTCTTCGTATTCATGCTTGGTCCGCTACTCATTATGTTAGCCATCTACGTGTACATCTTCTCCGTGGTTCGGCGAGCAAACCGACAAATCGCTAGCATACAGGTCGCGGTTGTTTCCACCGACAGCCTACACGCCAACATGATTCGCAAAGAGATCAAGGCGGCGGCCAAGTTCGGTGTCGTCATCGGCGCTTTCGCCATCGCGTGGGTGCCGCTCGAGATCATGAACGCCATCACCATCTGGTTCGGTTCGACGTGTATTCCGTGTATCTACCTTGGTGTGTGGCTGAGCCACCTCAACTCCGCGATTAATCCGTTCATCTACGCGTACGGGAACTCGTACATGCGTATCGCGCTCAAGAACACCATCCTCTTCTGGCGAACGCCGGAAATACATTCAGAGAACACCACCAGTGTCGCGTAAATTATCAACGAGCATTTCAACCCACTCTACCTCAACATATTATAAAATGCCCTCGTTGTTGACTGTTGTATAGGCTCACGCGTACGCCCGAAAAACTCCAGATCGAAACACCACAGGTCTCGCGTGAGTTATCGCACACTCCTACGAACTCCGAAAAAGCAACACGTTTCATGTGAATTGAAGAGCCTAGAAAATAATGTCACAATCACACTCTAGTTCGTGAACTTCGTCGAACTTTGCCTTACCAACAAGACGGAATTTCCGACAGATTTACATGTGCATCGATTGTTCATTTTGTAAACTTGACGGACCTTGTTGCTAGCAATATGTAAGGTGAAACAAATTGGATCTTTAAAAGTTTACATAGTATTATATAGTTTTGTTGTCGTTAATGTTATTTGTTCTCACCACAACACAACATAGTTTCTACATCTATATGAATGGATTTCGTTGATAGAAACCAGTAAACCAGGTATGACGTATCCATATGTTGTATTATAAACGTGCGCACGCTGGCACACACACACACACGCACGCACATACGTACATGCACGCACGCACATATGAATGGATTTCGTTGGTAAAGACCAGTAAACCAAGTATGACGTGTTCATCTGTTGTATTATAAATGTGCGCACGCACGCACACACGCACACACACACACACACACACACACACACACACACACACACGTATATACGTACACGCACGTACACACGCACATAGACACGCGCGCGCATACGCACATTCTCACGTACACGCACACAAACACGCACACGTACACGCACGCACACACACACATACGCGCGCACACACACACACACACACACACACACACACGCGCACGCACACGCGCGCGCGCACACACACACACACACACACTCGACCATGAATATTCAAGATTTCTGGTAACAAGATGAAATGCAAGCCGATAATTAAAGTGGGAGAAATGGCAAATTAATTACGCAGTTGTTAACTGTTGTGTAATACCTGTTGTTTGTAATATTCACCAGCATAAAGGCAGTATATGTTTGTATGAACAATGTTATTATAAGATTTCGTGAGTTGTTGTTTGACTTATTTAGTGCAGTTCTCGCTTGAACAAGTTTGCGTGTTTTGTATCATCAAGAAAAACATATTATCGGTAAGTATTTTAACAAAATATACGATAGAATGTGTTCGGAATTAGTTCGGCATCCATTTTAATGACTTGATGGAACTTTTGCTAGGCAATAGATCACGTGATGGGTATGTCAGTTACAAATCTTCTTGTGTGATTTGCTGTGTCGTTGATGTTAGTTCCAAAAGTTAAATTGAAATAAAATAAGTTTGTCATCCGAAGCAACAAAAGAGTTCCAGCAATATGCGTAACACAATTTTTAGATACGTGTGTGTGTGTGCGCGTGCACGCGTGCGCGCGTCACGCGCGTTCATTTGGGCGTTCATTCGGGCGGGCGTACGTGCGTGCGGGCATGTGCGTTCGTGTGTGGGTACGCGTATGCGTGCGTGAGAGTGTTAGTGTATGCGTGTGTGCGTGTGTGCGTGTGTGCGTGTGTGCGTGTGTGCGTGCTAAGCCACAGTTAAGAGCTATATCGGGCGCCAACAAAATATCGCTTGCACTGAACTGGTCGTTATTATTACCAGCACGTATTTAGCGATTCCATGATCTCACAAATGCTGATTCGCCGTTTAAGCGGAAATTGTACATAATTCGATAGGTCATTACGTGTGGGACCGGCAGCCTTAGTAATGAAAATTAATGCACCATTAAGTGTGATTATATGTCATCAATGAGTGGTAAATATCGTGACGGTGGCGCTTAACATATATAATCAGTGCACTCGAAAGTGATCAATGATGTCATAAATAAAGACACAGTGCCTCTTACAGGGTACTTGTTGTCCACAGTTGGACTTGTCGACGTTGGTTGTTACATGCATATTCCTCTTGCATATCGCTGTATGTCTGTCTCTGTGTGTATCTTTGAAATAAAAATATCCCTCCGTCCCTCTACCCCTCAGTCCGTTTCGTCTTCCCATCCTACCCCATCTCTCTGTCTCTCTCTGTCTCTCTCTGTCTCTCTCTCTCTCTCTGTCTGTCTCTCTCTCTCTCTCTCTCTCTCTCTCTCTCTCTCTCTCTCTCTCTCTCTCTCTCTCTCTCTCTCTCTCTCTCTCTCTCTTCTCTCTCTCTCTCTCTCTCTCTCTCTCTCTCTCTCTCTCTCTCTCTCTCTCTCTCTCTCTCTCTCTCTCTCTCTCTCTCTCTCTCTCTCCTCTCTCTCTCTCTCTCTCTCTCTCTCTCTCTCTCTCTCTCTCTCTCTCTCTCTCTCTCTCTCTCTCTCTCTCTCTCTCTCTCTCTCTCTCTCTCTCTCTCTCTCTCTCTCTCTCTCTCTCTCTCTCTCTCTCTCTCTCTCTCTCTCTCTCTCTCTCTCTCTCTCTCTCTCTCTCTCTCTCTCTCTCTCTCTCTCTCTCTCTCTCTCTCTCTCCTCTCTCTCTCTGTCTCTCTCTCTCTCTCTCTCTCTCTCTCTCTCTCTCTCTCTCTCTCTCTCTCTCTCTCTCTCTCTCTCTCTCTCTCTCGCCGCTCTGCAACAACACCTCAACAGACCCCGCAGCACGGACTCCAGTATCAATCCAGCAATCATTTGAGTGTTTGTACAATACCGTTGATGTAGCAGCACGAAGTGTTTTTTTCCGTGAAAAGGGTCCTATTGTAGGAGGTAATGGAATGACTGTGAGAAAACCCCTTGACTTGTAATGTAATAATTTCCACCTGTAATTGACTCCTGGCCCCCATCACTTCATAGGTTTAAATGACAATTACCTTAATGTAGGAAATCAATTACTTGGAAGATACTGAAACGGATTTTCCATCGTAAAGACATTGCTCTTCTTTCTTCCTGTGTGAACCGTCTCTCTACCTGTCACCCACCACATCTCTCTACCTGCCATCCACCACATCTCTCTACCTGTCACCCATCACATCTCTCTACCTGCCATCCACCACATCCCTCTACCTGTCACCCACCACATCTCTCTACCTGTCACCCACCACATCTCTCTACCTGTCACCCACCACATCTCTCTACCTGTCACCCATCACATCTCTCTACCTGTCACCCACCACATCTCTCTACCTGCCATCCACCACATCTCTCTACCTGTCACCCATCACATCTCTCTACCTGCCATCCACCACATCCCTCTACCTGTCACCCATCACATCTCTCTACCTGTCACCCACCACATCTCTCTGCCTGTCACCCACCACATCTCTCTACTTGTCACCCATCACATCTCTCTACCTGTCACCCACCACATATCTCTACCTGTCACCCATCACATCTCTCTACCTGTCACCCTCCACATCTCTCTACCTGTCACCCACCACATCTCTCTACCTGTCACCCTCCACATCTCTCTACCTGTCACCCACCACATCTCTCTACCTGTCACCCACCACATCTCTCTACCTGTCACCCACCACATCTCTCTACCTGTCACCCTCCACATCTCTCTACCTGTCACCCATCACATCTCTCTACCTGTCACCCATCACATCTCTCTACCTGTCACCCACCACATCTCTCTACCTGTCACCCACCACATCTCTCTACCTGCCATCCACCACATCTCTCTACCTGTCACCCACCACATATCTCTACCTGTCACCCACCACATCTCTCTACCTGCCATCCACCACATCTCTCTACCTGTCACCCATCACATCTCTCTACGTGTCACCCTCCACATCTCTCTACCTGTCACCCTCCACATCTCTCTACCTGTCACCCACCACATCTCTCTACCTGTCACCCACCACATCTCTCTACCTGTCACCCTCCACATCTCTTTACCTGTCACCCATCACATCTCTCTACCTGTCACCCATCACATCTCTCTACCTGTTACCCTCCACATCTCTCTACCTGTCACCCTCCACATCTCTCTACCTGTCACCCACCACATCTCTCTACCTGTCACCCACCACATATCTCTACCTGCCATCCACCACATCTCTCTACCTGTCACCCATCACATCTCTCTACGTGTCACCCTCCACATCTCTCTACCTGTCACCCTCCACATCTCTCTACCTGTCACCCTCCACATCTCTCTACCTGTCACCCACCACATCTCTCTACCTGTCACCCACCACATCTCTCTACCTGTCACCCATCACATCTCTCTACCTGTCACCCTCCACATCTCTCTACCTGTCACCCACCACATCTCTCTACCTGTCACCCTCCACATCTCTCTACCTGTCACCCACCACATCTCTCTCCCTGTCACCCACCACATCTCTCTACCTGTCACCCACCACATCTCTCTACCTGTCACCCACCACATCTCTCTACCTGTCACCCATCACATCTCTCTACCTGTCACCCTCCACATCTCTCTACCTGTCACCCTCCACATCTCTCTACCTGTCACCCACCACATCTCTCTACCTGTCACCCACCACATCTCTCTACCTGTCACCCACCACATATCTTTACCTGTCACCCACCACATCTCTCTACCTGTCACCCACCACATCTCTCTACCTATCACCCACCACATCTCTCTACCTGTCACCCACCACATATGGGCCGTTCGCATAATCACATTCCATGTTTTGCTAGTTTGCAATCTTCCAAAATTCCAACGAAACGCAACGCCCGCGGGTCTCCGTTTGCACTCCGGAAATGGATTACCATTGAATACAGATTTGGGAACGTGTTACTTGGGCAATTGGATATTTTTAACCAATAAAATGATTTTCGTACACGTTGATGCTGGTGGCACATTCACGTGATTGTTAAGGGAATGTGTGGTACTTAATTAACCTTCTGTAACGGTAACGGGGGATTTACCATGAAGACAGATAAACACATATTCGTGATGAGTATCATTTAGTGTGTGAAATATAAAATACAAAATAAACCTGCAACATATAACATATGATTACTATATGCGCAACAATGTATATAAAGGGTCATTTAACAATAAAATATTAAACATAATATTCCTTGCATAACAACGATACAGTTAAATTGCATATAGATAATCTCAGATACCAAATAGCAAGCTAGCACCTGTGTATTTGTAACTTGATATGCAAACGGCAATACTCCTTGACGGACTTACTATCAATAACGCATAGGTCTATATTAGTTTAAACATTGTGTTCCCAAATAGAGAAATACATTATAATGCATCCTAAGTATCATTAACACAATATGGTATTTTAAAATGTCCATAAAGTATATACTCGGTTGTAATACTTATACAATTAAACACATGTATATGAAGCACTCCTCTACGCACAATACATCATCAGTATACATCCGTTATAATCTTATAACGGATCAGTGCTAATAGTTTCTAACCAATTAGTAATATACCATGACATTAAAGGTAGCAATGCTCATGCACCCCAACTGGTAACTGCAGTCTAACACAGCGCCTGAGCACTGCTCAATGCTATCACACTATGCACTGTCTGTAAATAAACAAGCAAGTGAAATACAATACTGCACTGCATTGCACTAACTAACAAGACTCATTAACTGATATACAACCAATTATCAGTTATAAATGAATAAACCAAATAATGACTAACACTGTAGCGTTATATGTATGCTAACAATGATACCCTTAAAATGCACTAAATAACATCATTCTACTGTGAAAACACCTGCTAAGTGTCACATATATAAGCAGGACTTATCTAGCTTTGCAAGTAAGTGTAATTACTAACAACAATTGGAAATCAACTTATTGCTTAAAACATTGAGTAAAACACTCTTCTGCTAATCTATCCTATTAACATACAAAGACCCACTACACTGGGCGTTAATAGCCCTTCAGTAGAGATTCATTTACTACCCTGCTAAACCCAGTGGGCAGTCTGTCTATCCACTCCCTAGGGAATAGCGATCGATACCCGACACTGGTGCAAACACATCACACAGCCTACTGTGCCAACATCTCGGCCAGGAACATATCAACACAATGATCTCCTATTGAGTATTATAGTCAGGTTTGTTATGTAGTTTCGTTCATTTTTGAGATTTGCAAACCTATACATTTTTGGAAACGTTATGATATAGTGAATCTGAAAACCAAAGTTTACATTTTTAAAGGTATACTTGGCGGCCATCTTGGATTTTTTAAATGGTGGACACTGAAAACCTGTATTTCTCAATATCTCAGCTGCTAAGCCACCCAGCCTTTTGATTTTTGTGGTTAAACCTACATATTGAGGGGCAAGGAATCCAATTACAGTCACCTAAGCATAATTAAATTACTAGTTTATGGCAATTATACATGTTATGACTGAATAATATACATGTAGCACAGCGTATAAACACATGTGTTCCGTTCACTTTTTTGAGATTTGCAAAAATATATTTTTGAAACGTTATGATATAATGAATCAGAAAAAAACAATGTTTACATTTTTGTAAACGTATATTTGTCGGTCATCTTGGATTTTTTAAATGGTGGACACTGAAAACCTGTATTTCTCAATATATCGATCAGCTGCTAAAGCACTCAGCCTTTAAATTTTCGTGGCTAAACCTACATACTGGGGGTCAAGGAATCCAATAGGATCAACTACAGTCACCTAAGCATAATGAAATTACCAGTTTGTGACAGTTATACCATAGTATTGTTGTGACCCGGCATACTGCACATTAGTCGTCGGGTACACGATTTTCAAAGTGTGAATCGTCGTGATTCTCAAACTGTGTGCTACACAAGCAGATGCCTGTGCATTGCAAGTTCTTGCATTTGCAGGAACACCTTTGTGATGGACAGTCTCCTTTGCATTGGCATCGTACCATCTCAATGATGGCCTTAGGTGCTGGAAGGATGTCAGATGTGATTGGCGGCAGCTGTCCATCAGCAGTCTTGTGGTAGCCATTCTGCAGTGGGTCAAAAAACACCTGCTGAGCAGTGTTGGGCTGGCCCCACACTCTTGCCTGCAAGTGTACTCTGAATATGTGCTAGTTGAGCGCCCCAGTTGTGGGTGGTAGCTTGTCACCCTCGCCATAGGGTTATAGAAGAGGTGCCATCGCAGTTCTGGAATGCGATTGATCTGGATACCCTTGGGACAATATGCAGCACATACGAATTTAGCCAAGGTAGACTGCGGATCTTCTGTCTTCTGAACGTTCTAGCCTTGCCTATTCCTGCAAACTTCCCTGTATTGTCGGCCCCATGGCAGAGAAAGCGTGGAATGCCGGCAATGCCTTGGCCCTTTCTGCACGGAGAGCTGTCCAGAATGGCTCAATCGGCAGCACGCCCGATGCCATCGAGGTCTTCCTCGGAAGCAGATCATAATTAACTATGATCAGCACAAGGACACCAGTGTCTGGTGAGAAAAACATCAGCTCAACGTCTTCCTGCCAAGACAGCCTGACAGATAATTAAGGTGTATGGTTCCTCATGGTTGTTGTCTTTAAAATGAATGTTGCTCCTTGTTGGCCAAGATGCTGAAGTGATAACCAGCTTTGGGGAATCTCGGTTGTAATGTACAGTTTTCTCAGCCAGGTACTCTCTTTCGTCTGGTCATGGGATAGGGAAAGGTTCATGGTGATGTGTTTTATGCTGGTATCGTGTCGGACTTTATACTGGATTGGGTCATTCCCTCTATGTCTCTTCTCTCTGGTTGTGCTCTTAAATGTCAAAGACTAGAATTATTTCATTATAGCCTTTTGTGAGGTCCATCACTTTGTCAATGAAACTATCACTGAGATCCTTCACTGTCAGCATGGTTGCTTTCTTCTTCGTCAGTTTCTGGACAACCACGACCGCATTCTTCCTACTTAGATGGGGACCATCGACTTCAGCAGATGCCAAGTCCAAGGCTCCATCATCTGGTACATTAACCTGCGTCTCGCTTGTAGCCGTCTGAGAGTTATCGGTGTGAGTTTCTCTTCTTGCCAACTGCTCAAGAACATGGACGAGCCAACTTGTCGTTGCATGCCAACATTGAACCGCTTGGAGCAAACAGTCAGGGTGAACTCATAGTTGCTGATGCAGTGCTTCTTGTCAATATCTCTGCTTGACCGGGCATGCAGTCTGTCATACAGGTCCTTCGTTTCCCGCAAACCTACTGTCTTGTCACGGATCTTGACTGCAAGCTTCTTGCTGCCAGATATCTTGTTGTTTTGTTTCTTGAGAGGTGTCCACAAGCTGACATTCCCATTTATTCTCTCTGCCACAATGTCTTGGTGCAGCTTCTGTCTAGTCTCGTCCATGTTCAGGATCTGTGGAACGTATGGAATGTATGCACGAGTAATCAGGTTGAATGGCGTGCGACCTTCAACAGCGAATGGATTGACATGACTCATTATGGCAGCCTTGATCTTGATGATGGCATGATGCTCCCGCTTGACCACATTCGTGGATAGATCATGATGCTCACTAGCCTTGTTGTCTTTAACACTGAACTGAATCTTGAACTCGCTTGCCATGCAAGACAGTTCGAGAGATGTTAGGAAGACGCGTTGTCTTGCATTGGCATTGTTGGAGATTCCGATGAGACCAGAATGAACCTTCATGAGCTTGTTCAGGTGTTCACAGGCATGGTCTGCCGCAATGGAGACAAATGGGATGGCAGTCTTGGTGCCTGATATGTTGCTTAATTCTAGTTCCTTCCACGTCTCTGGGTGGTCAGCCTTGATTGTGTGCATGTCAGCTATGTAACGTGGCCAGAGTCTCTTGTATTTTATTCGGTCCATAACAAAGAACAGCTTGCTCAATTCTTCTCCTGCTTCAAGTTGGAGGTTTATGTCTGCGTTACGGGATACCGCTACAAAGAACAATATCGTCTCCCCTCGATGCAGGTACATCAGCAGGGATCTGTACATGGCATTATCGGATTTCTGTGCCTCCCACTCCTGGAACTTCTTAACGACATCATCGTCGGCCGAGGCTTGGAGTAGATGGGTGTTAGCACGTTTCACAGATTCAGCCTTATTGTGTTTGCTCACCTCTGAGCTGGCAACTTCAATCACGGTTGTTGCCTCCAGACACACGTCCTTCAAGTGTGGGTTGTCCTTGAAGACCTAATCCAGGGCCATTTCATACAGTGCCACATATGAGTATATGTGGGCAGACAGGGAGCGCTTGTAGTGTGTCATGACGACATGCAGCTCACCCAGTCTGGGAAAAACTGTCATAAACTAGTACTTTAGTTATGATTACGTGACTGCAATTGGTCCTATTGGATTCCGTGCCCCTCAATATATAGGTTTAGCCACCAAAATCAAAAGACTGGGCGGTTTAGCAGCTGAGATATTGAGAAATACAGTCATTTGCAAAAGTTTAAGACCAGGCACGATTTTAAAGCATTTTATGGTATGGCATCAGATTGCATCAGATAATGTCTGGATTGCATCATCCTATTTGGGCCTTGAAGCAATACGTCTAGTCAGTACTTCCAGGTCATTTGTTTGCTGCTGTCAGTATCGATTAGGTGTTTTTCAGTTTTGTCTTCATCCTTGAAATGGGCAAAAAATCGTCTTTGACAGAGGTTCTAAGGGCACATGGAGAAGGATATACGGAAAGAGACATTAGTGCTAAATTACGTTATTCCAAGACAGCCGTGCACAACGCCATCGTCAAATTCAATACTGATGGCACTTTTCGTGACAATAAAAGGAGTGGTCGTCCACGGAAAACTACGCTCAGGGATGACCACGCAATGAGACGCATCGTGATGTGCTCGCCAATGAGCTCATGCAAGAAAATTTGGGCTGCTTTACGCTTAAAAGGTACGGAAATAAGTCTCAGTACTGTTTCGAGACGTCTCAGCAAGGAATTTGGGTTCAAGTCCCACAAGCCGGCCCGGAAGCCACGCCTGACACCTGTGATGAAAAAAAAAGACTGGACTTTGCCAGACGACATCGCCACTGGACTCTCGCGCAGTGGAAGAAAGTGTTGTTCTCAGATGAATCGACCATGCAACAGTTTATACTTCGCAAGAGGCACGTTAGGCGGCCAGTAGGTAACCAATTTGATAAGAAATATACAGCAGCCACAATGAAACACCCGCCAAGTCAGATGATTTGAGGTGCCATGTCATGCTTTGTCCTTTCTGGTCTGTATTTTATTCTAGCTAACACCACTATGAATGGACCTAGGTACGTGGAGTTGCTGAAGGAGAAGCTGAAACTGCATATGGACATCCACAAATGTACGATTTCCATGCAAGATGGCGCTCCTTGTCATCGATCCAAGGTAGCCAATGACAGCCCAGATCTAAATCCCATTGAGAACCTATGGACTATAATGAAGGATAAGGTGGCAGACAAATAACCATCAAGCGCTCAAAACTTAAAACAAGCTATCAAGGACGTTTGGGTCACCGAAATCACCCAGGAGTACTGCGAATCTCTGGTTTTTAGCATGCCACGTCGCATCCAGGCGGTCATTGACAACAAAGGAGGCCACAATAAATACTGAAAAGTAGAGACACTGACACTTTTGGACGACATAAAGTTTCATATTATGTTGTACTACGTTTATTTGGCGAAATAAACTGATATAATGTTATGTGAAGGCCAAAAAATCATAGTTTTGTCAAATTTCTTCAAAAAATCGTGCCTGGTCTTAAACTTTTGCAAATGACATGTTTTCAGTGTCTAACCATTTTAAGAATCCTTAAAAAAATTAAACATTGGTTTTCAGATTCACTATATCATAACGTTTCCAAAAATGTATAGGTTTGTAAATCTTCCAAAAAATTAACGAAAGTACATATGTTAACATAGTGAACCTGATTATTAATTACTCATGCTAATTACTATATTATGAACCATGCAATTGTATAGATAGTGTTTCCTTATCGCCAAAATGGAATTTAACCTGTGTATATTATAATACACAACATATGTAAGTGCTGGGGGAATTCTGCTCACACAAACCAACTAACAGACCTTCCCGCGAGGAAACTTTAAAAAGGTTAATTTACATGCAAGTATTGGGAGATAATTACATAAATCTGTTGTAATTTAAATCCTGGTACAATCCACCTACTTCATATCTTAATTTGTGTTGTTCTTTCTGTCAAAACACGAAACCTCGTGAGAAAATACTCGAGCATTACGTCCGCCAAACTTCTCCCAGAAACTCTGTGATGGCGTCTTTTGCATAACCCTGGTTTAGTGACCGGGGTATGACCCTCGCTTGGTGATTGCTCGGGAAACTGACACCGCGGGGGAAGCTGACTTACAGGTTTTTCCAGGCCATGGATGTTACACTGGTGAAATGGGGTCTACAGACTTAACACATTAAAATTAATGAGAACAAAAATATTTTGGAGTTTTGGAATAACGGAAATAAATAATTAACTGAATCGTCAGTAACCCTGCTGGTTACATATATAATTGATGAAGTTAATATATGCCATAAGCGATCAAATATAAAAATGTAATTATGTGATAACATGATGTCTGAAATATGCGTATGACGGCAAAACCAAAACTTTTAATCCACTTAACAAAAAATTACTTATGGTAAAAAATAAAGTGCGCAAGAAAACTTCCGTTGGTATCTACAAGATGGGTTTAACTGAAACGCTCTTAATTAAATATTTAGAGGTAATATATGCCAAAAACCTATCCATTCTGGTAGATCGTTTATACGTACACACACGCACACACACACACACACACACACACACACACACACACACACACACACACACACACACACACACACACACACACACACACACACACACACACACACACACACACACACACACACACACACACACACACACACACACACACATATATATGTGTATGTGTGTGTGTGTGTGTGTGTGTGTGTGTGTGTGTGTGTGTGTGTGTGTGTGTGTGTGTGTGTGTGTGTGTGTGTGTGTGCGTATGCGCACATGTGTGTGCCTCTGTGTGTGCGTGCGTACCTGCGTGCGTGCGTGTGTGCGTGCGTGCGTGCGTGCGTATGTGTGTGTGTATTTCGATCCTGTCTGCGGTGTTGCCGCGTCAGATTGGGCTCAGTAGGTCAGAATAACAATAACAGACTCGAGGAGGAAATTAAGGAGGACGTTTGCCAGCTCAGCTGTTGCTTGCTAACAGAAAGGTACATCTCTGTTGAAGAAAACACAATTGGAACATCGTATAAGATGCACCTTGAGATTATTGTGAAGTGGTCAATATGTGGGATATTGGGTGTGGAGTTCATACATTGAATAAATTGCATCTTTCACTTATGAAAGTATATATTTGAGAACCGGCTGACCGAGTATTTCGATTAACTAATCACAAGTTACGGACGGCATATATGACACACGTCCTCTTCTTTATTCGTGCGCCGCTGGATGTGTTCCTCCAGAAAGTTGTTGCTATAACTAGACTACCTGCATCATTTCCCTTGTTTACTGATTCCACATCATGGTCATTGCATACAAAATTAGCATCTTGCGGAACGAAATGCGATAACTGTGAGAACGCATTTGGCATCTGACGCCATATTTTTCTCTCTGATAAGATACATTCTGTTCAGCAAAACTTATAGTACAGTGGCTAAGGGATATGATTGTGCACTTTTTGACAAAAGCATGAAAATTGGTACACATGTAGATTATGATATATAGATTAATTTCAAGCTAGGTACCCATCCTATCGACATGGTACCTAGCCGCCATCTTGATTTTTAAAATGGCCGCCACGGATATCCATTATCAAGATATCTCAGCTTCTAAACAACATAAAAACACGTTCGCTGTGTCTAAACCAGCATTTTCAGGGTCAAGGAATCCATTTCTTACTTATGCTGTATCCTCAGATGACGGCCGTATTGAAATTCATGATGGCTACCCAGCGTGAGCGTTTTACGAACATGATTTTAGTGCCTCTTGAGGTTGAGGAATCCAAATGTGGTTCATGTATGAATACCTATATATTCACGAGTAGGTCAATTCGTGTTGGCAGCTGTTTCTGAGCTATATTCAGAAGCATAAGATAAATGGCAGTGCATATACTGGTGAAGGGAACTATACCATTGGTTAAGTATGGACAACACAAATGGTTACATTTCGAGTTCACTTCAGCGATATGAAAAACGTACTCAACTTCGTGTTGACAACACATATTGTCGTGTAGTTGAACTGGTGTGTACGGATGATCGAGTACTCTGCTCTGTACAGCAAGGGAACCGGTAACGGAACCGGGAATTCTGGGAATGGAATAAAATGGATGACATTGAAATATAAAAATTTGGAAGTTGAATCTTTGTCCATCTGAGTAAATCTGATCGAACTGAAGAATATAACATTGGCGACGAGGTAAATTTAATATTGTATGAACTGTTGGCGAAATCGCGATGGATGAAAAACAAAATGTAATACCGACATTCAACCCTTTTCGGGAGCCAGCCACGATCGGTCCACGATGGCAGCGCTGGTTAACTAGTTTCGAACTCTTCGCCGACGGCAAAGGGCTAATCTGCGATGATCTATGTGAGGGCGCAAGTGCGGATGAACGTCGGCGTGATCGACAGACACAGCAGCGTAGGAGAGCGTTATTACTACACCAAGCGGGAGCTGGTGTTCAAGAGATATTCGCTACACTGCCTAACACAGCGCTATGATTACGCGGCAGCTGTCACGACACTGAATGCGTATTTTGTTCCATAATTGAATTCGGCATTTGCGCGGCAGACGTTTCATCAGGTTGAACAACAACCGGGAGAAACTGTGCAGCAATTTTCAACACGGTTACGTTTAGCGGCGAAGGACTATGAGTACGGTGCGGACCTGGAAATCAAGTGAGAGACGCTGTCCTAAATAAATGCGAGTCGGTGTACGTCAAACGGAAATTGCTCGAAGAAGGGCAGGGCTTAACACTCACCAGAACATTGCAAATTGCCCAACAATGTGAGAGTGTAGAGTCACAGCTATCAGCCATGTCACTCAAGAACGACGAGGGTGAACATGTCTACAGAGTGTCACGTGACAACACATCGTGGGACAAAGGTGAAAGGCTACAAACCGGCAGAAAAAATAGACACTACCTGCTATAGATGCGGCAACACAAGACATCTTGCTCGTGATCTTAAATGTCCAGCCAAAGGCCAGTCGTGTCATAACTGTGGGGGGAAAGACCATTTCGCAACCGTGTACGTGTCGCACAAAAACAGAAACGTCAACCTCATAGATGACGATACCCGCAACGACCCCGACTACGCATTTTGTCTGGAGAGCGGAAGTGAAGACGACTCCAACATGTTACAGGTGGAAATGGGAGATGTGCTGTTGAGAATGCGTGTCGACTCCGGTGCCACGAGCAATATCGTCAACGAGGAGATATGGGAGGTGTTAAAACGGCAAAAGGTGAAGTGTAAATCTCGCGTAGCCGTGGATGGAAAGAAGCTATACGCCTATGCATCAGACGCATTTCTACAGGTGAAAGGCAGCTTCACCTGCAAGGTCAAGGCAGGCAAGCAGACTGAGGAGGCAGATTTCCTAGTTGTGAAAGGTAGAGGCATCCCACTGCTCGGAAGGAAGACGGCTACACAACTGGGAGTGTTGAAGATTGGAGTTGGCGTTGCAGCTGTCTCGGATGTCGCAAGAAACTTGAAGCTGGACTACCCAGAGGTGTTCGAGGGGATCGGGAAATTGAAGAGCAGGCAGCTCACATTACACATCGACCCTGAGGTCAAGCCGGTTGCTCAGCCCCTAAGACGCATTCTCTTCAACCTGCGGAACAAGGTTGGTGATAAGATCAGAGAGTTGATGGCACGTGATATCATCGAGGAAGTCGACGGCCCCTCCCCATGGGTAAATCCTGTGGAAATTGTGCCGAAATTGAACGGCAGTGACATTCGTCTGTGCATCGATATGAGGAGGGCTAATGAGGCGATCAATCGCGGGAGGTATCCCATGCCAACAGTTGACGAGTTGCTGCAGAACATGAATGTGTATAAAGTGTTCAGCAAGGTGGACCTCAAGTGGAGACATCACCACATTTGCCACACACTCTGGGCTCTACAGATACAAGCGATTGTTGTTCGGTGTGTCATCTGCTAGCGAACAATATCAGCATGAGATAGCAGCTGCCCTTGCTGGTATTGAGGGTGTCAAAAACATCAGTGATGATATCGTCATTCACGGACCGGACGAAGAGACGCACAACCAACGACTACACGCTGCCATGCAGCGGCTGAGAAGGTGTGGACTGACAGTCAATGCAGCCAAGTGTCAGTTTAATCTGGATCGGATCGTGTTCATGGGAATACTCCTGTCGCAGAACGGAATCGGGCCTACAGAAGATCGAATCAAAGCAGTGGTGGAAGCGCGGGAATCAGAACATGCAGTTTCCTGGGACTCGTATGCTACAGCAGCAGGTTCATCCCGCAGTTCTCATCGGTGTCCGAGCCACTGAGGAGACTCACCAAAAACACGAACATTTTGTGTTTGGAGAAGAACAAAAGCGTGCTTTAAAACTAGTCAAGGAGAGCATTGCAGAAGGCTTGCTAGTTGAATGAGACCTCATAAGATCATAACATTTTAACCACAATATATACAGACTAGTCAGTTAATAGAACGTTGCCGAGTGCTGGAAACAACTAGGAAACTAGAAGCGACCACACTAGCATACTTCGACAAAAACGCGCCTACGCAGGTTATCGCGGATGCAGGTCCTGTTCGACTTGGTGCAGTTCTCGTTCAAAAACAGGGTGACAATCTGGTTCCGGTGTGTTACGCTAGTAGAGAACTAACCGGATGTGAACAGATATACTCGCAGACAGAAAAGGAAGCGTTGGCGTTGGTCTGGGCTTGTGAAAGGTTTCATGCCTACGTTTATGGAATGAGGTTTGACCTGGTCACTGATCACAAGCCATTGGAGACAATATACAGTCCGTGCTCAAAGCCGTGTGCTCGAGTAGAACGGTGGATGCTACGGCTACAACCGTATGACTTTCGTGTCGTGCACGTCCCTGGACCATCGAACATTGCTGATCCTCTGTCCCGTCTGGTTGGCGGCAAAAGTGGGAAAGCAGACAAAGCACATGAAGCTGATGATTACGTGGGGTTCGCTGCGGTTAGTGCTACACCGAGAGCGATAACGACGCGTGAAGTAGAGGAAGCTTCTGCAAATGACGAGAAGCTACAAAACGTGAGAGACGCCGTAGAAACAGACAACTTCGGAAGAAGTCGAGCATATATGCCAATTGCAAGTGAACTGTGTGTCATTGGCCAGTTGGTTCTGCTTGGCACGCGAAATGTGTTGCCATCCAAATTGAGACCAGCAGTTCTAGCACTTGCGCATGAAGGTCACTTGGGTGTCGTTGGGACTAAGACGACCCTACGCAGCAAAGTTTGGTGGCCGGCAATGGATCGAGAGACGGAGCGACACTGCCGAACATGCTATGGATGTCAATTGGTGGCGAGGCCAGGTCCGCCGGAACCGTTGATTCCGGCTCCACTACCTGATGGTCCGTGGATCGATGTCGCAACCGATTTGATGGGGCCGCTCCCATCAGGCCATTCTCTGCTGGTGGTAGTGGAGTAATTTACTAGATACTGCGAAGTCGATGTTCTGCAATCCACTACGGCCGAGAAGATGATTGACCGCCTTGACGAGACTTTCAGCCGACACGGTTTGCCAATTACCATAAAATCTGACAACGGTCCACAATTCAGGTCAAAAGAGTTTGAAGAATACTGCGCTGAAAACAACATCACGCACCTGAGGGTAACTGCAAAGTGGGCACAGGCGAACGGTGAAGTAGAGCGTCAGAATGCGTCACTGCCGAAACGTATCAGGATTGCACAAGCTGAAGGGAAACCCTGGAGGAAGGAGCTGCGAAAGTACCTGACTCAGTACCGTAGTCTTCCAGACAACACAACTGGCCGAACTTCAGCCGAGCTACTGTAAAATCGCAAGCTACGAGGCAAGCTACCCGACCTTGAATCGAGTCCTGTGGTAGATCACGACTTACGAGACAGAGAATGAAAGGCAAGTCAACAATTTACGTGGATGCGAGACGAGATGCTTGCTACTCCGAGGTAGACACGGGCGACCGGGTGCTGGTTCAGCAGGAGAAAACCAACAAACTGAGCACTCCTTTCAGCACGAAACCCACTCACTGTTGTCAGCAAAACTGGGAATAGTTTGGTGATTGAGGCTGATGACGGGGTCCGGTATTCCCGCAACACTAGTCACGTGCGGAAGTTCCTGGAACCCGAGACTGAGAACATCTGCAGCGACCCGAGAGCAATAGAAGCGTTGACTGCACAACCGCAAGCTGCAGCACCGCTCACTGAGGCTCCGAAAACGCCGATGAAGCAAGTCGCATCTCCGAGGTGCCCACGCGAGAGGAGAATTCCGAAGCTGTATGAAGACTTCGTATGCGAATAGATGATTCATGCAATAGACTGCTTCAATACGAACTATGTCATGCTTCATTATGAACTCTGTTATGTTGTAGCATAGCGGACACTCACACAACGTTTACACTTTTAAAGTTGATGTAGTTAGATGTGTTTTGTTAATAGTTAGATGTTTTGAAGTTATCTAAGAAAAGGAGGTATGTCGTATAGCTGAACTGGTGTGTACGGATGATCGAGTACTCTGCTTTGTACGGTAAGGGAACCGGTAACGGAACCGGGAATTCTGGGAATGGAATAAAATGGATGACATTGAAATATTAAATTTGGAAGTTGAATCTTTGTCCATCTGAGTAAATCTGATCGAACTGAAGGACATAACACATATGAATGGAAGCGTTGTTGTGCATAAACGACAACATGTTTTCACAACAATAACACTAGGCTAGTGTCACGATCAAGTCAATCACTCAAAAAGAATGACGGTTGTGCTGTAAGTTTGAAGAAAATCCCCAATCCTGGGAGTGGTGGATTGTGACATGGCCAGATATAGCACAGGTGTGTAGGTGGAGTTGGCAGATAGTGTTCAAACTGCCAAATAAAAAATTCAACAAAGCATCAGTGTACTGCACTCTGGCATACAAAACAACTTTGCTAAATAATATCACCTTTACTGTCAACATTTAAACATTTGTTTAATCCAATCGCTAAAATTCTCGCATAATATTATTATATGAGAAATCCACTTGTGTCCCATTGCAATCCATATCATTGCCAGCAACCTGTGAAATCGGAAACATTAATGCTATGTCATGTCCTGAGTTGGTGTGACATAGCCTTCCTTGGTCGAGGGAAGAAGTCGGCATGATTAGCATGGGCTCCATTTCCCCGCTGTTACAGATGTCTTCCTCGTCCTGTCATCACAATCATAAGAAGTCGACTCATGTACACTAAATGATATAGAAAGATTCATCACCGAAATTTACATTAAGACTTACATTTAGCAAGGTGGATGAAGCAAGGAAACAGCTGTTTGCCCAGGGATCTGGTACAACTTTGAATACTTATAAAACGTGGTATTCTGTATTGTATAGTGATGTGTGTATATGTATATTAGCACGTGTTGTACCAATGGGACACATTTTTTTAACATTGTTGATCCTAAGTAAACAATCAATCAAAAACCAACAAAACATGCACTGCTCCAATATGTGAGAAGGGCTGTTTATCAAAGTGGTTATGTGATGTCACAAGTTCTTGTGCCAAATCTCCATCTGCCTGATCTTGAACACCGTGGTTGGAGTTCAACTTATTCAGCATGGAAACAACTGATTCGGTATGAAAACAAGTGATTCAGTATGGAAACCATGTTGGACTTGAACTCCCAGAGACACCGATGCCATGCCATGACCTAGTGCACTGTGATTGCAAATCTAAGTGTAGTGCAATTTATATATTATTTTTCATAACTATGTATGTTGTGAGGTATATTATGGTTGAGAATATAACGGAGTAAAATTCTTAAACCCAACACACGTTCAGATCATGTTCCCAGAACGCATGTATGCAAGGCAGCCATCTTGACATTATGTTTAACCGTCATTTGATGGTTGTAGCCCTTTTTAATTCATGTACACGTGTATTACCGGAATAAACAAAGACAATATGTGTTTGTGTTGCACATATGCATGGCCGTCATCTGGGAATAATGCAAGTGGCACATTTGGATTCCTTGACCTTGAAACATATGAACCACGTATGGATTCGTCATATGGAGTACTCAAATTCAAGAGGCACTAAAATTACGTTCGTAGAACGTCTATACATGGCAGCCATCTTGAATTTCAATATTGCCGTCACCTTTGGATATTGCAAATGACAGAAATGGATTCCTTGACGCTGGAAATGTTGGTTTAGACTCCAGGATCATATTTTTATGTTGTTGCGGCCATTTAAAAAATAAAGATGGCGGCTAGGTACCATGTCGACAACGATGGGTACCTAGCTTTATATGATTCTACGTAGGGGCCTGTAATGAACTACGTATATACATATGTGCCAATGTTCATGCTTTTGTAAAAAAATGCACAATTCGTCCAATTTCTGGCTCTTAGCGAACCACAAACCATGACAATACAACCGTGATGCAACGAATTAATTTATTACCCGTTAACTGTCAATTACATGCTTTTACTACATGGGTTGTGACAAAATAATCAAAGTTTTCAATTGTTTCGAATGTTTATTTAAAATGTTCTTACATACACACGCATGCACGCACACTCAAACACGCACGCACACACACACACACACACACACACACACACACACACACACACACACACACACACACACACACACACACACACACACACACACACACACACACACACACACACACACACACACACACACACACACACACACACACACACACACACACTCACTCACTCACTCACTCACTCACTCACTCGATCACTCACTCGCACACGCACGCACGCACACACTCACGCACACGCACGCACACACACACAAACAGCAATGCTATTGATAAAATCTATATTTTTTTGCGTTCAGTAATATTTGTCCTTGACATTCAAGGTAAATAAGACACATATATTATAAACACATCGGAAGACGGCGATATTTGCTGTTGGAGATTTTCGCCGGAGCTTCGCAGCAAGCACCATGCACTCCGACTCCGTTGTCGCGCTGACATTGGAAGACGGGCGGGATGGGGGATGCTGTTGAACATTTTTGCGGCAACGTTCACAATTTCGGAAGCTCAAAAAAACGTCCACTCCAGTTGCACCCCCAACACGTAAGATTCACCAAAACGGGGGCACATACAAATCAAAGGTCTAGCTAACTTAGCAACTAGGGGGCAAGTAACGGAGGCATAAATATATTCCAAAGGTCTATGCCTAGGGGCACGTCACGCTAGCGCAGGCAAATTCCAAAAGTCTAGGGAGGCACGTAACGCCCAGGTCCCCTGGATCCGGCTATGACACTTTCTCTCTTAGACACCTTACTATTTAAAAAGGTATTCTGTTCCCAAGAGTAAAGGAGAAATCACTCGCTATCTAGCGAGTGAGATAGCATTGCAGTGAGATACGGAAGTTACGACGGTTAGTGTTGCCATCTGACGGGTTCCGGTACAACAGCGTGTTACTTGACGTCGTGAAAAGTCATGGCTTTGACGCTGCGAGCGTTATCAAAGGTAAACAAATAATACGAAACAAACTACATTGTGTTTGTATATGTGTAACAAATCGAAAGCTTCATGCATGATATACTACAAACAAGAGTGAAGAAATACCTATGGTTGGGTTGATAGTATTTGTTTATCTATTATCGCTCACACGAAGGGCAAGACGGTCAGGTTCTGATGCTGGCCCTATTCGTTTACGACTACAAGTCAACAAAACACTTTGGGCTTTGTTTCGAGTTATATTGATTCAGTTGCTGTGGCAATTACACCGATTCTACGTAACTACGTTTGTAGCCGTGCACAACATTAGGGCCTAGTGTTGTTTTGTATTCTGCCCCAAGTAGCCAATCACTCAAGACTGCAAGATGGGTTTGACTAAAACAAGTAAAAAGGCGCACGACCACGCACGACCATGAAGTTAACGAACGACCACGCACGACCAAATAATATAATATGTTGGTAGATAGTTTGATCGTTGATGGTATATATATGGTTTGTGTGTGCATCATTCACCCACGAGTTACACAATTTAGGCATTTTATCCGATCTTCCGGACGAATATTTAGTCTTGGCACAGTAGCGTCACCTGGCGAATGGAACCGTAGAGTTACCAATTGCGATGATAAAAGTTGCGAATTTTGTTACTCTAATGTGGAGAACATATCTGAAATTTGGCGAGCTGCACACACATACCTCCTACGTGCCACCAACAGCTCGCTTGGTTACCAACACTACATACATTTTGGTCGTGCATGGTCGTGCGCCTTTTAGTCATACCGCTCAAGAGTCGGGGTGATCTTAAAAGTAAAACTTTCTCATCTATGCCATGGTTATGTCAATATTTATGTATTATGCAATAAAATATACTTTCCCAGCTGTGCCAGGTTTATGTAAATATTTATTTACGTACATTAGAACTGTATGTGTCCACTTATTATACTTAGGATGTAGTGATATAAATCGCTATGAATTAAAGACTCAATGAACATGGTGTTATTTATGTTTAACTTAATGTTTTATGGTTGTAGTGCTACAAGCCATGTCTCAACTATGGCCCCGTCACAACAAGCGTGCGATGGGAGATGACAAGGAAGAAACGATACGAGTTGGAGGACGCAAGTCTTAAGTGGGCAAAGCCTCTCATTGCCCAAGCACAGCTGGCTCCAAAGCAAAAGGACAGTGTTGAAAAGAAAGAACCACACATGCTCCATGTTGTCTACCGAATCAAGAAACTCTTTGGTCGACCGTGGTGGGAGAAAGAACTCATTGAAAAACTGGAACTAGACGGGCCGGTAATTAAATATATTTTTATGTTATTATGGGGTCAATTCGTTTCAAGCAATTCCAGCTCCAATTCCTTTTTAGTCCTTTGGCCTTTTGCCATCACTCTGCGTCCGCCGTTAGCTGCCGTATCTCAGAAACCGTTCAGCAACTTTTTCTGTAATTTTGCACAGACATATCTTAGGGCACTGCCACTATGCACAAGAAATCTGTATTTAATTGAATCATTTTAAGGGCTCCTAGGGCCTCCAAGGACCCCAAAACTGGTAAAAAATGTAACATTTTGCCTATTTTTTCAAAAACTGTTAAACTTTTTTTCTAATTTTGCATAGATGTATCTTAGGGTGCTGCCACTATATAAAAGAAATCTGTATTTTATTGAATCATTCTAAGGGCACCCAAGGGGCCCCCAAAGTGCAAAAGTTTTACATTATATCTAGTGATGTGGTTTTGAGAAGGGCCCTTGAGACCACCCCAACAGTAGATTTTGTTTATTGTGCCAGAAAACCAGCAGCATGACTAAACTCTGCAGCCTAGTGCTATTATTCTATTGAGACTTTGACTAATCTTTAATTGGTCACAGGGCCCAGGCAGAGTAGACACACTTGACCCCTGTTAGACTGAACAGTTGCCTAAAACTTTTAAACTGTATCTTCAAAACTATTGATTTTCTATAATTGCAAGTTGTGTTTATTTTGATGTTCATTTAATTATAAAATGGTGTGACTGTGGTGTCTATTGGTTAAAGATGTATTGTCTGTAGAAACCTGTAGGTGACAAACATAGAAAATTAAAATTTTGTCACCTGTAGGTGACAAACATAGAAAATTAATATTCTGGACAACTATAGAGTGAAATATCCTACACTTTATTGATATCAAATGCATTCTACTGTTCTGTTTGTGCTCGCCATGCCTTGTGTAGACATGGTACTGTGTAAATCAATTGTATCAATATAGACTAATAATTACAGATTCACAATATAGTTGACACCTGAAACAACCAAATGTCAACCATTAGAAGAGTTGACATAGTTCCGCTATACACAAGCAAGAAATCTGTATTTGATTTAATCATTCTAGTGTCATCAGCATATATGTCTATGTCTATATAATAATTGGCAAAAACCATACGGTCATTACGCCAATATAGGGGACGGGGGGCATATGGCATAGCCCTACAGGGATTTTTTAGAGTCGTCTGCCCAGCCTAGATTTAAAAGTATAGTAGAACATACATTTTCTACATCATCATCACTAAGGTTGTTGTAAATTTCACCAGCTGCCATGTCAAGTCCATTATAATTGTGACTAACAGTGTTCAAAATTATTCAGGTAAATAGCAAATAACAAAGGACACAAGTTTTCTCCTTGCCATACCTCTACATCACTTGATAAGAAGGCTGACACAGCCTGGCCCTGATTTATACATGATTTAGCATTTTTGTACATGTTGTATACAACTTTCAACACATTACCATTAATACCGCATGAAATGATCTTAGACCACAGTGAGGACCGGTCTACTAAATCAAATGCTTTCTTATAATCGATGAAGGCACAATAAAGCCTTTTGCGTCGAGACAAATACAATTCAACCAATAACCCTATCTGAACACTGCCTGTTCTTCACCTATTACATTCGCTTTGTTTAGGTATGTGGTCAGTCTGGTGTTCTGAACAATCACTAAGGATGAATGAACACTTGTGCAGAATGTCACCCATTTGGCAGGTTTAATTGATCTATTCAGCAATGAGGACACTGCTTATAGGCCTCACTCTGGACACTGTCACTCACAGTGTTGTGTATTGTCTTAGTTGGTGCATTGAGCTAATCTACTTGACCATGAATCAGTGGTGGCTCTGGTTGTGTATTACACCCAGCTGTGGAGCTAAGATTCTCTGCCTGCTATTGTTTGATGGAAACTGTGATTAATCTGTAACTGGTCACTGGCAGAAGCTTGCTTCAACAGACAGCATTAAGCCACTAGACCCCTGTTAAACTGGACAGTTGCCTGTAGGTTTTAAACTGTCAAACAGTGAGTACCTTTTGCTCTCAAATAATCTGTCCTCTTAGATTTACACATAAAGACATAATCTGGCATAACTTGATAAGTCTTTGTAGCAGCACATTTGTACTTCCAGTGTATCATTGCAACATAACATACATATTACATACTGTGTGCCACATTTGAATGTTGTGCATGTAATATTTCCATGCAATCCATTTGCATATATAATGTAAAACTTCAACAGCCGTTTTCTTCATTTTCACTTTTTGACCCCTACCATGTTCATTGCTCCAGAACTTTGCCAATTTTTGTAGCAGTCATAATTTTTGAAACCGTGTAAAGCACCCTACCAAACCTTTATAAGGATGTAAGAAAACAATGTTATAATTTTTTCGACTTATCACTCATTTGGTCAGCCGGGGTCACATATTAGTCCAAAGGACTTCAGGGCCACTTGGCCCATTTTTGTTAATTCCAATTCCTTCTATAAGCGTCCAATTCCCGCTCCAATTCCACATAACAACAAAAGTCAATACGATTAATGTGCATACAGCGTGTCATATTTGTATAATTATATAATTTGAAGTCACTTAAAGGAAATAAAAACAAGGCATTAGTTTAAATCCGTTTTCCATGTGTACACAAAGTTTAACATTGTAACATTCTAGAACATTAAAAAAATACAGAAAAATACATTTGTAGCATAAATTCGATTTTAAACCCGTCTGTGTAGCGATTCCCGCAGACAATAAAAATGTAATGAGCTAGGCGATCACGTGGTATCGTAAAGTCACGTGTGACCCACACTCGCAGCAGGCCGACCCTTTCCATACATTCAGAGCATGTTTACAAGGATAGTTTTTGGGTCGAAACGAGCATCAGAATGAGTTATTGTGCAATATTCCGATGTAATTCAAACACTAGTCATCATAGAGGAACAAACAGTTATCTTACGGTTCCACATGAATCCAATTTTATTCAAAACAATGAATGTGAATGAGCCTACAAGACAAGTCGACTGGTATCGCCGAGCTTGGGCTCGTTTTCAGAATAATTATATTGAATGCAACCAACGGGAGATAATCTACACCAATATATACACAGGTGTACATAGCAAACATATATCGTATCCAGCTACATAAAGTAACGTGTATAATCTCATACTATCACTAGAATATCGATGTATGAAAGAGGAGTTGTACAAGTGATCATAACAACTTAAATCAGTCAGCGAATTTCTGTCGGTCCTGCTAGCTCAGTTGGTAAACGCGTTGGTTCCTTCGCATTTATTTTGCAATCGGGCGACGCCGGTTCAATCCCGACACAAAACCATTTATTTTCTTTACACTTTATTTTAATGTTTTCACAAAGTAATATACCAAATCATTTTGTATACTACGATGCACTGTTTGTAACTATTTTTTTGTAATTATTTATTCGCCACAAAAATGAAATGGTAATTATATATAACGATGTTTCTAAATTAAATTTATCCAGACAGATCACGATTTGTTTTCATATATATAATTACAATATATTACCGTACAATATATATATATACAATTAATAAATTATATATCCATTACATTATATTTGTTTGGATAAATAAAATTTAGATCGAAACATCGTTATATAATTCCCATATTTTAATTTTTGTGGCGAATAAATAATTACTACAAAAATTTTTAAAATATTTACAAATAATGCATCATAGTATAAAAATGATTTGGTTTATATTACTTTGTGAAAACTTAAAAAAAGTGTACAAAAATCAATGGTTTGGTGTTGGGATTGAACCGGCGTCGCCCGATTACAAAATAAATATCACGGAACCAACGCGTTTACCAACTGGGCTAGCACGACCGACAGAAATTCGCTGACTGATTTAAGTTATGATCACTTGTACAACTCCTCTTTCATACATCGATATTCTAGTGATAGTATGAGATTATACACGTTACTTTATGTAGCTGGATATGATATATGTTTGCTATGTACACCTGTATATATATTGGTGTAGATTATCTCCCGTTGGTTGCATTCGATATAATTATTCTGAAAACGAGCCCAAGCTCGGCGATACCTAGTTTAAGTTGTTATGATCAATTGTACAACTCCTCCTTCATACATCGATATTCTAGTGATATTATACACGTTATTTTCTGTAGCTGGATACGATATGTTTGTTATGTATGTTTATTGGTGTAGATTATCTCCCGTTGGTTGCATCCGATATAATTATTCTAAAAACGAGCCCAAGCTCGGCGAAACCTAGTCGACTTGTAGGCCCATTTGCATTCATTGTTTTGAATAAAATTGGATTCATGTGGAACCTTAAGATAACTGCTTGTTCCTCTATGATGACTAGTGTTTGTATTACATCGGAATATCGCACAATAAAAAATGTTGACATTCGTTTCGACCCAAAAGCTATCCTTGTAAACGTGCTCTGAGTGCATGGAAAGGGAAGGCCTGATGCGAGTATGGGTCATATGTGACGCCACATCTCGTCATCCCGAAAAGCGCGCCAAAAATATGCATATTCGAACATGTCCGGATGCACAGCATAAAATGTGGAATTTCTAATTCATTGAATTTGTTTGGCTTGGTGGAGATCGATGTAGATAGCAGGATGTAATATAATATAAATTCTAGCATTAGATGTTTTTATTCCCTTTAAGAATATTTTCTTTCCAGATGCTCAATTTTCTTTTCGTTCAAATGCATGAGTTGATAACATAGCAGGCTAATAAATTATTGGTATCACAAAAAATCAGATGCTCAATTCCTTTTCATTCAATTCCCGCTTCAATTCCTTTCATTCAAAATCTTTCAATTCAAATTCCGGAATTGAAGCATAATTTAATTGATCAATTCCTTTTGGAATTGACCCTAGGCCTGACAGTGAATGATACACACAAAAGTAGAAGTTGGGCTCTGTTGTCCAAGCAGTTTGTGAAATGACAATTTTAGTATACACTGTAGTTGATTGGTGTCAGTTTGTTACAAGAATAATGTACAAATAGTAGCTGTCATTACAATCTACCATCTGTCAATCCCAGTGTCCTTATAAATGAGCAGTGGAGCAATCTATTGGTGAGAAAAACTATGATGAATGAGTATTAATATTGTTGAAAATTACTAGCATACGGGTAGTTTTGTTTATATACATGTATAAAATGCACAAGATTGTCACTAGGTTTTATATTTTCTTTATGAAAACCTGTGTGGTATTTTAAATGTATAATATTCTGTGTTACTTTACTTTAATAATAAGAATTATTATCATGAAGTTTTTTATAAAACAGATGAAGTATATTCTCATTTGTTTGATAAAATATCCTTTGTTGTTAACATGGGGAAGATATAAGTAAAATTTTAACAAGCACCATGACCGTCTTTTTTGCAGATACCGGTGCAATACAAAACTTTATCAAAATCTTTATTACTATTACATATTGTAGTTATTTGGTGTTCTTTTTTCCTGCAGTGTTTCCGTCCAGTTGTACACAAGAACATCCCCGAGATCAACAAGATGTTGCGAGAAGTTAAACATCTAGTTCGTATCGTGCCCCTTACATTCCCTCACGGTCTGCCTGAACACGAGTCAGACTTCGACCATACACTCATCAAGAGCAACGGAGAGTTTGTGGTGAAGAAGAGACTCGAACAATTTGAGCCAGAGTCGGTCGAAGAGACAAATAAATGGGAGCTCGGTGAAGAGACGGTAAAGAACCGTTTGAAGCGAACTCTGCAGACATTCTCGGTGCATCGCGAGTACAATCGTGCCGAGTACGAGTACAAGTATAATCAGGATGGCAAGGAGTACCGGTACAACTTCAACAAGCCACAGAAGAAGCAGTGATAAACTATCACATTGTGTATTCAGAATGTTGTGTTGTGTAGGAACTGAATTTAAATGAATACAGCTAAATATATGTAAACAAATATGTAAGAAATTTGCAAAGACCGTTTACAAATTTTGAGTTAGTATTGTTTTTTTTTACTATAAATAATAAAGAAAACCTTCTACTCACCATGCTTGTAACTTGAACTGTTTATTGCATATAAATTGGTATAAGGCTATCATGGGAAAAGGGTTTATATAATATTGTAGGTCCTATCGGTTGTCATGCAAGTTCCCATATGTGTGGTTAACTTGTCCCACATTCAAGATAATTGATTCAGGGAACTTCCTGCTGATATATTAACCACCCGTGGCTGATTCTGCATAACAGAATAGACAGGATTGCTTAAATTTTTGTTTTATAAACAACATAGGCATGGTGGGACGATCATCTCAATATGCTTCATCCACCAAAATGTACAGGGGGACTCGACTGGAAGGTAATAAAGCACGTGTGCATATGTTTACTTGTCCTAGACCACATATTATGTTCCATGAAATAATACACCACTGTAATTGTTATGTGACAGCCAACTTTTACATCATGTCATCTTTTTTTACTGTTGTTTCCCTAGCGCCTTGACCCATCTGTTGACAACTGGAAAACTACTTATGGATTTTGAGATTGACCAATCCGTTTGTTTTGATGCACGTCTGAGCTTGGTTTCCAAGGATTTAGGCGCAATAGAAGTTATCTTATTATTATTATCTAACTTACAGAGATGACATTAATTCTATTCAATGAGTTTATTCCTCCTGTTCCGGAGATGGCAATGGTCGTTGTGTGACCTAAGGCATTGACGTCATTAATATACATTTTCATTCGCCATAAAACAACCTGGTCCTGCAATACTACAAAGATCAAACAATGGTGGTGATGGAATATAGCATTTGTATCCAGCTGTTTACCCATATAAACCTAAGTCATGTAACAATAACAATGTACACATTTACAAGTCGTCTTTAACAGCTAATATTACTGTTAAACATCAAAGTTCCAAAAGTGATATGCTGGCAGACAGTTGTTTGTTAGTGTCGGTCACCCAAAAGTGTAATAATGTCACATCAGTGAAAAGATTATAATTTATACAAACAGTAATTTCGGATGAAGAGTATTTGATCAAGACGAGTTCAAATTTAATTAGTGTCGTAGAAAAGAACATGTTCATGCTTAATTAAAAAGTAATATATTTGATTTAATGTTAAGTCGACATCTTGAAGTAACAAAATCATGTAGCCATGATTTGTAAATAATGTATCCATTGGCTCAATACCCAAGAACAATATTAAAAGCTACGACCAATTTTAATTTGTCTTGATAACGTAGAATAGACATACCAGAAATGGCAGTCAGTTTATCACTGCAAGTTGACGTTTATGACTAGGTGAAAGACGCTGCATTCAGAAATGAGTAATGATACTAAGTTTGAAGAAATGGGCAGTTATTCTTGTGATTCATTAACACAGCAAGCATGCACAACGGACAGTATTAGTTGTACTGTACACTCAACAATTCACAAACTACCTGGAGAAATGAAATTAATTATGTGTGTGAAAAATACAGAAACAGAAATTGTGTTTCCACATCATCAATAGTATTTACATAGACATGTATATATACAGAATCATTTAATACCCCAAGTCAGCCATAAATAACTTGTTTAACAATGATAGGAGGAACAATTTCCACATATACAGCTGTAGAGTCTACAGTACTGTTGTAACAGACATGCAGCTTATTGCTGCTGTAACACACAAGCAGTGGAGGAATATTGACATCTGTAAAGCTCGATTCCTTTTATTTGATCACAGACGAAGTAGTTTGAGATTCTAGTCCATCTTGGGCTTCCTGTGCATGGTCCAGAGACCGGTGAGGTAGCGTAGACGAATGAGAAGAAGGTCGCAGCCCATCTGCAGCCAGCTCCACACCGGGGTCACCTTGGAGCCTGCAACCACCATCAGGTCAAGGTCAATGGAACAATTTAAAAAAAAATCAAAATAAATGTGATTATGTTTAATAGAAAATGTACCATTAGACATTCTAACAAAAAAATTGCATTTTAAAACAGTTTTGCATTAACTCAAGTTAGGTGAAACATTCCCACCTGATCATTCCTCAACAACTTCAGAAAATATGCATAACATCATAAATAATCAATTTATGTCCATTTAACATCCGGTACTAAACAAACTCACAAAACCCTTAACCAACAAGGAATTTTGACAAAATAAAGGCGTTGCTTTTCTTCTGAGGAGTTGTAGATTAATTGTTAAAAGTCTGGCACCTTAGATGTAAGTTGTCTAGGGGGAAAATGTTTACATACTGGCATACATACACTATAATAATTAGATGGTAAAAATATTTGGTGCTGAAATTTATAAATTTGTGGAGTTCAGTCAATCAATGGCTGTAACTGAACAAAATGAATAATATAATTTCACGCAGGCTGGATAAAACTTAAAGGTGTTCTCCTTTGACATATCATGTATGTCCAGGTCAACTTTTACAACCAGAGAACACGTTGCAAAAGTTGTTTGTCTACATTCAGTACATGCTACATCAATTGAATGTTGAGCAACAACCATTGCTACTGTGACAACCAAAATAACACAGAAATAGCTTCAATATCAGTTCATACAGCTAAAACTGTTTAATTAATTAAATGTGCATAAATCAACCAAAGATGGATGTCAATAATTGGTTAGTATTATATTGTAACATGCAGTGCGATCTACTGGCAAAAATAATTATGTCCTAAGTGTTCCCACCAAAAGGACCTACCTTCTATTTCCTGCCAGTTAATGGCCACTTCACCAACAGGAAGCTTGAAATGTTGAGCAATGTGCAACAGTTCAACGTCAAATGCCCTGAAAACACACAGGACATCAGAAACGTGTATAATTACATCACATGAATAAATATTTAACTGGTAAACATACATCTGCCAACATTTGAGTTTAGAAATCCAAGAGAATTTGTTTGTCAGAAATATAATTTTTCATTTAAGAAGGGCAAAGCAAGACCTCTATTATGTGGGGTTAGGGACCTACTCAAAATCCCCACAAGCCAAACAATGCTTTTTAAGCATTTCCTACACCCAAAATATTAGGACTGAAATTGGCATCATTGCCATCGCATTGCTGCCATCATTTTACAACAAATCCAGGAGACTCCCAGAAAATCTGGAAAGGTTGGCACGTAACTGAACATATCCCAATACAGTATGTACATGGAATTCTGCTAACTTTTGATTGTTAACTGTTCACATTAATTTGGTTGGTAATGTTTAAAACTAACACACTTTGTTAGCTATATGGAACTGGCAGTACTTGTATGGTTAAAAAACATATATTGAAAAAATGTGCATTACCCTACAGTTTTAACAAACCTTCTTTTTATTTATGGGTATCAAATTAACAGGGTAAATAATGTTAGTGACACATCCTAGCTACAGCTGTATAGAGACAGCAATCAGCATTTAACAAAGTTGCATTCAAATGTTGCAAAATATACTATAACTCAAGCACTGAAAACCTCCAGAACAAAATAAGAACTTACCATCTCTCAACATGGAGGTTATAAAAGAGTAACTTGGCTGCAGGACGTGTGAACAGTTTGAAGCCACATTGAGTATCCCGGACGCCTCGTACACACAGGAACCAAACGAGGAAGTGGAACCCCAACATTAGGAATGTGCGGAATACAGAACGCTGAAAGGAAAATAACACATTCGATGAAGAACAGCTGATTCTACGAAGTCTAAAGTTTTAAGTGTTTTTAAGAAAGGGTATATACAACGTGAACATTATTTTTATTTGATCATACTTGCTGCCATATATGTCACATCGGCATATGATGTTATTCGATAAATTATACTTTTGCAAATATTACCAGTCACCATGTGCAGCCAGCGAAATAATAAATTTTTGGCACATGGACAGTTTCGTCTTGTGCCATTGTCTTAAAATTGCATATTATATGAAAAAAGTGTACGGCGTTGAGGGAAATTATATTTTATACTGTATTGTATGGGGCATGTTGATTAACTTGAATTTTGTATTTAAAAGATGAACGATCTTAGAATGAAACTATAAATATATAGAAATGCTGTGAATTTCTAGCTTTTCAATATAAATGCTGTTTTTATGTTTATGTCCAGTACCTACCAGGTATAAAGAAGGTTTAGTGGGGTAAGGCATTCATGGGATCATTTGGACATATCAATTAACACAAATGGAATTACATTCCCCATTCCACCTGTATGATAATCGTCACAAGACAGTTCAATTAAATGGATTTTTATATTGGTAAAGTAAAATTATTTTAAAACTGGTTAATTAAAACACCTTTGGGCAGTTGAGATGTTAGCGTCAATTGAATACAATGTGTACTACATAACATGATTTTATGACAAACATGACCGGACATGTACCTTTAAAAAGGTGTGGTCACAGTCAATATGGAGGTACGGATACATACTGTGGCAATAGCTTCTTTCTCGAGATGTGCTCTTGACCCACAAACTACAGCCATACTCTCCTGGAAATAAAACAAGTAGAACATTAGAACGAACCTACCAGCAATTAGTAATTACTAGCTTACAATTCACTGAGGAAATATGCACACGAGTAGACCTGGGAACATCAGCCATCGCAAGACTCAAGAACATATGGAGCAAGAACAATGTCAAAATGGCAACAGAGATACAACTACAAAAGCCTGGCTGTCTCCGTGCTAACATATGCATGGGAAAGCTGGACAACGAAAGCCGAGTCCGAAAGAAAAATATCTGCATTTGAAATTATATTTTTCAGAAAGATTCTGAAAATTTCATACAGAGACCACATCATAAATGTGACAGTAATGCAAGCAATCACCAAGGCAGGTCTCCAGACCCGCTCTTCACGACAGTGAAGCACCAAAAATATCCAATGATTCGGCTGACCGTACAGACACAACAACTCCCTAAAGGAAGACTACACTGCATGGTCAAAGGCAGAAGAAGACAAGGGAGTTATGCGATGCAGCCCACAACTGTCCCAGATGGAGGAAGGCTTACCCCCACCAACGGAGCAACCAACCAGTAGTTATCAGTATTACAGTATTTACATCTTAAACATGTGCCCACTGACCACTTTGGTTTTTTGGCCAATTACAGCATCCTGGAAAAGTGGGCATAACGCCACAATAATGCCTTCCTCTCTGAAGAGTTCAGTTCGCCCACTGTTTCCATCTGTCTCTGTCAGATAGAAAAGTTTGACAGGTACAGTTGTACATAGAAGTAAATCATTCAAATTAACTCTCTGTATACATTTTAAAATACATCCACCATTTGGTAGACCAGAGGCCAATGGTTCAAGGAAGAGAAAAAAATGTATAGATGGTACGTAAAATCTCTGAAATCACCATAATATACCTTTGTTCTGTCAATCACTGGTCCTGGTGTATTTACCAAAACGAGAAGGGACAGAACCATATCAAGTAATAAGCAGTTTTCCATTTGACACTTTCAACTACTGTAACATAGAAACTCACAAAGCGTAACAAATCAGATTTAACATAACATTAACACTTAAAATATAACTAATACAAAGTGAACAGATTGCTGTTTGTCCTTCCATAATACATACTTCTGTGGTATTTATTTTCTCCAGTTCTGCTTCGAGTTTGGCTACATCAGCAAATGTAGAAGCACCATCGGCATCAGCAAACAGCATCCTCTTTCCTCGTGCACCCAGCATACCCTGCAAGATCACAGGTCGTGCAAACATTTACTGGCGGATGTATAGCATAATGCAAAACAAGGGCCACTTTTTTGTGTTATTTATGTACCTAAGTTTGTGAGTTTCTGGACATGTCCATACTTTCAGCTCAAGTCATTATGGTATGCTCATTGGTCAGAGTTAGCACTGTGACACCAGTCCACAATACTCTGCGTGTCTTGTACAACTGTATTGAATTAAATAAATCTATATCAAACATTTGCACGCCACAGCGGTGGTTTTCATGCATACCAAAGATGAAACATTCTGCAATTCAAAGGACCTTTTGAAAGAGACGAATATGAAAAGGCCAAGAAATACCTGAATGATGGAAAGAGCGGCGGGATGATGGTATACCACCTGAAGTGCTAAAACACTGCGATCTGGACAGTATCTTACTAGAGTTTTACAACAACGCTTTGATTGAAGAGAAAATACTGCTACAGTGGACAGTTCTGAACATTATTCCAATACCTAAGAATGGCGATTTAAGCATAGCAGGGAAATACAGGGGCATTAGCAAAGACAGGATGATATTGAACAGAATACGTCCTGAAACTGACCACCACCTAAGAGACAATCAGAATGGATTCTGGACAGGGCGGACAACAGTAGGTCATATATTAACCCTGAGAAGGTTAACTGAAGGAATTAGAGCAAAGCATCTTCCTGCAATTATGACATTCGTAGACTTCCGAAAAGCATTTGATACGGTTCATCGTGGCATGATGATGAAGATTCTTGTGGCCTATGGTGTCCCCAAACGGCTAGTAACAGCTATTTCCAACATGTACAGGATCACACGTACCAAAGTACAATCATCGGATGGAGAAACTGAGCTTTTTGATAACACGGCCGGTGTGCTACAGGGTGACACGCTGGCGCCATAACTCTTCATGATAGTCTTTGACTATGCACTGCGGCGAGCCTATTGACGGAAGAGAAGAGGAACTTAGATTCCAGATAACAAGAAGGAACCTGAGGTGATCACCGATTTCAAATTTGCTGATGATATTGCGCTACAACCAGAAGTGATCAATCAGACACAGGAGATTCTAACACGAGTGGAAACATCATGTGCAAGGATTGGTTTAAAGATCAATCCTGGAAAAACCAAATATATATCATTCAACCAATTAGGAAACACCAGCATTGTTGCCAGGGAAGGAGCTGTTTTAGAGAAGGTTGAAGACTACAAATACCTTGGCTCCTGGGTCTGCACAACAGACAATAACATCAAAACCAGGAAGGCAATGGCGTGGAGAGCACTCAACCAACTAAGCCTAATATGGAAATCTACACTGCCACGCAAAATCAAGCAGCGACTGTTTATTACAACAGTAGTCTGTGGTACTTTATGGATGCAAAACTTGGACAATGACGAAAAAACTTGACAAACAACTAGACGGATGTTATACAAGAGAGCCGCATTTAACATTCACTGACAACAGCATCTGACAAACATAGAACTATACAGTGAAATATGTAGTCACTGATCAAATAAGAAGATGATCGAGATTTGCCAGACACTGCTATAGACATAAGGATGAAATGGCATCTAAGACCATCTTGTGGCAACCGACACATGGATGAACCAAGACAGGAAGACCAGCAGCAACTTACATCGACTGCTTAAAGGAAGATGTGGGTCTAGAGACGGAGGAGATGAAGACAGCAATGGCAGACAGAGGGATCTGGAGACGGATGATTGAAGCCATTAATGTTCGACCCCAGTGGCTGACATGAGTGAGTTAGTGAGTGAGTGAGTGCAATTCAAATATTTGCTTGATGAAATTATTCAAAAATGAGACAAGCAAAAAATTTATTGCAGAAGCAGTTTTAGGACCTGCACTCACGTAACATGCATCATAAATTATAAAAATAGTCCATTTATATAAGCTGGGGTAGAACACGTAGATGACACCTACCATCCTTACTGCACCTCCTTTGCCCCGGTTCTTCACTAAAGTCAACACGCGAACTGTCTCCGTGCCATATTTTTCTGAGTACATAAGTGCCACCTGCAAAGAGTCATTCAAGCTATTGTTGTTTCCTATACACCAACTAGGGAACACACAGGATTTAGACGAAGTTAAATTGTTAAAAATCAAGTCAGTTGTCATACTTATAATTACACTTTTCCACAAAAAAATAATAATAATTAAAAACAGATTTTCAGGATTCACATCAGGATTCAAAGTTTCTGCATGTAATATGTATTCAAGTTACTTATAAGACAAAACATTCCACTCATTCAGTTTTAGCAAAATAAATAAGCTGTCATTAAAAAATTTACATTGTACATCTATCTTACAAATTTAATACTGTTATCGATTTTGAGACCGACCATCCCTTTTGTTTTGATGCATCTCTGGGCTTGGTTGCCAAGGATTTAGGTGCAAAAAGTTACTTTATTACATAATTGTATTATGACATGTCTACCAGACTGTTCAAAAGATGTACAAAGGTTAACGTAAGTACTGGCCATACCTCTGTTGTACTGTCTGTACTGCCATCGTCAACTATAATTATCTCGTATTTGAAGGATTTGTTTTTCTCCTGAAAATAAACATCAGTTGTCACAACAGTTCAACCAGGTGATTTTGAAATATTTGTAACGAGGAAATTAAAGTTTAAAAAATAAACTGTAACACTCCTGTTTTAGCCTCTATCAAACACAAAAACATATATCAATAATGTCACAGACTGGTAGTTACAGGTCTACATTTACAGGTAAAATTAATTGTGAACAATTTTGTGAAACTTACATGGCTCAAACTTTGGAACCTAAACTATAAAAATACTCGTAGTGATAATGATACTACAGTCAAAGTCAAACAAACGATATTTTGGAAGTTTTCGTGCTTTCATACCATCAGTACCATATCTAAGATGTGTATAAAGTTACCTGTCTCTGCTCTAGATACTCCATAGCTTCATTCATCATAGCAGGTACTGCAAGCAAGCAAACATCATAATTTACACACATTTAGAACAAGCACAAACATCAAAAATACTTTGGAAATACTGGGAAAACTTACCATAATCATAAATTGTACTGAATACAAAACAATTAAAAGACATTCATTGTTTTCAACACAAGACAACATTTTGTGGGAAAGAAATGTTGTGAAAAGTCATCACAACTTCTAGTAACTTTCGGATGATCACAAAATATTGATGTAAAAACAAAACATGAAATTGGTGGTTTTATGGGGATAGCAAATGCTCAATTTAACATTGTACTTCAAGGTATTAAAAAACATATTTTGAAAGCGTTTTCGCTGTTTTTTACCTAAACTGCTCAAAGCCACTTTCCATGTTAACTAAAACAAATCTTACACACTAAAAAGTCAAAAATAAAAAAACCTATATTTCTAACACGAGTTAGTTTTTATAACACTAGTTGTACAGTACATAGATAACATAACTGTTTGACGCAACACTCACATCGGTCTTGTTCATTGTAAGCAGGAACTATAACAGAGAGATCCAAGGTAGGTTGGTCCTGTATACTAGGGAAGGGCTGCCTATTCCCACCATGCTTGGGATCTGTATAGTACTTCTCACTTTCGTGTCGAGTCAAGTTGGGAAGAAAACTTGTTATAAGTAGTCCAATCATTAACTGAAAAATAACAACATCAAATATAATCTTGCTAATGGCTTTGAAGTAATTAATAATGTTAATGATTTGATACATAAGAAACAAAATAAGTTTTCAGTTCATCAAATGGAAAAAATACTCAGATATATTCGAAAAGTACTTGTAAAATCTGAATACATTGAACGTGTGTGCAGGTTTGAGTACTTACATAACCAATAATATTGATGAGTATGAGTACAAGTACTTCATATATGTACTCAAGTATGTGAGGAAATGAATACCTGGGTACTGAGAATACAGGTAGGTGTCAATTCTGTTGAATGCAACAGAAAGTATTTTTAACAAAAAAGTCAGATAAACTCTTCCATATTCCAAATGTCTAACATATATTTAATCAAATTTGTACAAACAAACAGTTAGAAAAGTTATTTTGTTATTTGAAGTATGAAAAAAGGTATTAGACATACATAGACTGATGTAACCTATCTCAGCCTGGTTAAACAGCAACTGTTTATTATGCGACTAGTTCATGTCACACAGCCATTTTGATATGAGAGCAGACAATGTGTTGAAATAAAACTGCTCAAAAGGCGTCTCTAATGCGAGATCAAGCAATCATTCAATGATGTGGATTGTGGCGTGCAGCAGCTTTGATAGACGTAACGGTATCCCATCCACCCTAGGTTTGGTTACGACGCCACGCTGCAAAAGGTGTGCACCACATGTGTATAGATTACAAGTGTCGTATGTGGAAATGCCATAAAACTTTAAAGGCACAATTACAAAGAGTGCATGAAAATTGCTTTTGGAAGTACATGGATCTCATGAAATATTCAATGTTGACCTTTTCGAATTTGCGATAGATAATATTAGGACGTTGTTACGTAGCCAAGCATCAGAACCATGTGCACCGGTGATAAATATCCGAGCACTAAACGCGCATGTGCCTATTGTGGCTTCTTTCCGGTGCACGGACGCAGAGCAGCAAGACAAGCATGGAAACCGCGTGTGTCAGTGATAAAGGTCCGAGCACTCAACGCGCATACGTGTGCATGTTGAGGTGCTCGGACACGGCGTAACGGAACTGTGTTCATTGGTGTTATAGGTCCACGCACATTCCCGACCATGCTGCGTTTCAGTTCTCCTTTTGTCTCAGACTCATTGCTTATCATACTGCTGAATAAAATAGGTCTACTAGCATATACAGCTGTACTTTGAATATGTTTTTACACAATTATTATAAATCTGCTTTGAGATAATAACTATAACTAATTGAAGCAGAATCTGTCAACTATTTGGGTCAGAATAATCTCAAACAGTAAACACTAGATGACAATGATCTAGGCCTATAATTAGCTAGGTAATGCCGCCAGTTATTTGCAAGATGCTACATGATCATGACAGGAACATTTTATATGTTAAAACAATGTAAAGAAAACTTTGTTTACTACTTTATGATGAAGTTTTCATAAATATATGCTATTAAAA
Organism: Escarpia spicata; assembly: GCA_963995525.1. Taxonomy (NCBI): domain Eukaryota; kingdom Metazoa; phylum Annelida; class Polychaeta; order Sabellida; family Siboglinidae; genus Escarpia; species Escarpia spicata. The sequence goes on from OZ023215.1 coordinate 30,192,017, forward strand.
AATGTGATGTCTCTTACAACAATATGTTCCAGATGGTATTAGGATTTGACAGATACTGTAGTGCCACTGAAATGTTTATTTACAGTAATTTGCTTATTGTGTTGCCGGTATTATAACTTTTGACATATAGATTTAAATGCTGGTTGCAGTTCTAAAATCTCTTAATTTTATTGATGGTTCAAGTAGTGGCAATCTTTTACTTACTAGCCATATGTAACTATTGTCAATATCACAACTACAGAACGCACTTGTATGTTGTGTGGAGTCTGCGAATAAAGCAAATATTATTATAAATAAAATATACATTTAGTACACCTCTATAATTATAGTAATTTGCAAAAGCAATTTTTCAAAGCAATGTACAGTCTAATTGCATATACAATATAGCATATACATGCACATAATTGCCAACAGAATATCAACGGAATAAAACCTTGGTATCATAATTACAAGAAAAGCTAAATAAGAGTACTGGCATACAGAACTATTTAAATGTAGGCCCTAGATGTGGGCAATAGCAGTTTTGTAAAATTTGTATGTAAATAAAGAAGTCATTATTATTATTGTCTTCTTCTTCCAATACACACCTAGCCTCAACATGCTGAGGATACAGGCGGTGCCGTGGCATGGCAGGCGAACAGAAAATTTTTGTTTTGTTTTTAGAGTGCAATATATAAGAACACAAATTATTGTGTGAATAAACAGAAATACGTGCAGAAGAACTTGTTAATGTATAAAAGTAGTGCAAAGTCTGGAAGCTGCTTTTAAACGCATCCAGGCTGTTTTTATTTACAATATATTGAGGGAGGGAATTCCAAAGTCGAATGGTACTGGGGAAAAAAGAATGTCATGCAGGGGCATGCCCAGGGGAGTTTTCTCGTTGCCCAGAAACCCCCATGAAATTCCATACTATACGGCAATGCATGATGACATGTTATTTGCTTAATTTTATTATGATCATTGACACTGTGAAACGTATCACCAACGTTGATCCTAAATAAAACTATGCCATTCTCTGCTGCCACATTTAGCGGAAGTGAGAGTGAACACGTGATGACTGGGGCATGCGCGTTCTATGCTCGGATCTTTAACGCTGAGGCACACGATTCCGATGCTCGGCTACGCAACCACTTCGACTTCGTAAAATTAAAATAGTTTGGTACTAGTAGTACTACTAGTAGATAAACAACTTGAACTTCCCCATTAGCTGCACTATCTCTTGTCTAGTCATGCCTAAGCTAAGGCTAAGGTCTAGGTCTTGTTTACTTAATCGAATGGGTATCCATGTAATTCGGCCCGGCACATTTGCTTGTTTTAGACACATTTCACGACACAACAACTTGAACAACTTCCACAAGTCACGACAATCGGCAGTCGTCACAAGTCAAGACTCAGCCGTGTCCAAACTCGGCGAACAACTCTGCATTTTTATTGTTTAATAATATCGGGTTGACACTGGAAACCCCTGTATCTGTTTGCCAGCAAGCACTCACCAACACAACAAATATAACTGATACAACAAGAGCAAGTAATGAGAAAACTAGGACCACATCCATTCTGTTGCAGAAGCCGGAAGTTGCAGTAACATCTCCGCTGACGCGTGGCTCGTTGACGGAAGGACGCCTAGACACCCGCCCTACTCACTAGGTGGCGCGCTCAACTCCAAACTGTCAATTAACGCTTGGCAAACTGTCAATCATCCACTTTCTGCGTGATTTCTCTATCGTGTTTCACAATATGAATATATCCGTCTTTAGTTCAAGTCTGTAATTAAAATAGGTAATTGTATTGTAGATACTCAATACTTTATCGCCATTAAATAACGCTTGCGTGTGTGCGTGTGTGCGTGTGTGCGTGTGTGCGTGTGTGCGTGTGTGCGTGTGTGCGTGCATGCGTGCGGTGTATGCATGTGTGTGCATGTGTGTGCGTGTGCATGTGTGTGCATGTGTGTATATTAAAAATGAAGCTTGGGCCTGTAGGCGTTCGATCTACATTAAATATTTTACAATAACTGTAGTTCAATGACTCAATGAATCAGAAGTTTATTTCCGACAACTATTTTGCTGGAAACAAACCACTGATTAATTAATTGAAACATACAATATAACTTGATTGACTGCATGTTTTATTGATTGATTGATCGATTTATAAATTGGTCAGTTGATCGATTGGTCGATTGTTTGGTTCACTTATAATGTTAATCTGTGTTGAGGCAAAGAAGAATATTTGGTGAACCTCAACAGGTGTGCAGGAAAGTTGATTCTATTTACGTATCATTGTAAATTAGAAAAAAGCGATACTGTCCCAAGCCCATATAACTTCGTTGAGCCAACGAAGATCCAGATTCAACTCCATAGTATATATGGTCCCATGGCCTCAACCCATTGCACGCGAGCATTCTCTTCTAAATTTAGTAGACCTATGTCGTATTATTATTATTACTATAATTATGATTAAAATAATAGTTGTTATTATAATACAATGCAATCGATAATGTAGAGTTTCAAGTTTATTCCATATCCGCCGTCTTTTGACTTTTACTCGAGCTCTACTGCATTCAACCACAACTCCAACATCTCCCGTCCTCTCTCTTAATAATTCCCTCGCTACTAAAATAGTACATTTTTCTAATTGGTATGATCTATTTGCTCTATTTATTTAGCAATGATCGGACACAATAATGCGCAATGATAATTTTGCTCCCAAGTATATGTGTAGAACGCAAGCGTTCGTTTGGGGAAGGCGGTTCTTCGTAACCCGGGCGACGGCCGATTCGGTACGAGGCTTCGTACACATGCATTGGCTGCTTAATTGCAAACATTTTAGGGGAAGTGTATCGATATTGAACCCCCTAACTTCCGAGCACTCTAGCTCTATTCCTGTACGTGATACCGAAGACAATTAATGGTCAGGCCACGAGTTACTTACTACATGCTCTCTGCGAAAGCAAGAAATAAAGTTAGTGTATTCGTTATTGTTTCCCCAAAATGCAAGAGTGTGTTTCTTAACTAGTACAATTTGAGTAATATGTGACATATATTGGAATACAGTGATCCTGATATTGGACCAGGTGGTCTAATATAGGTCATCTGTCAATTATTGGTGCTTTGAAAGAAATCAAGGTTCAGCAGACACGTTAGACTTATAAAAAAAGGTAGGGGCTTAATGCATAAATCTCGAAAACTACGGCGTTCAAGTTAGCATACAAACGACATGTGACGACCAAGTGCCAAATAAATTCGACATAATTTATAACTTAGAACAAACATTTATATGTTGTCACGAATAGACGAATATATACTAACAAAGTGATTGCCATGATAGAATCTATCACGGATAAACGAACAAACCAACGAAATAATGGCCAGTAGAGTGTATCATAATGGCCAGTAGAGTGTATAATAATGGCCAGTAGAGTGTATAACAATGGCCAGAAGAGTGTATAACAATGGCCAGTAGAGTGTATAATAATGGCCAGTAGAGTGTATAATAATGGCCAGTAGAGTGTATAATAATGGCCAGTAGAGTGTATAACAATGGCCAGTAGAGTGTATAACAATGGCCAGTAGAGTGTATAATAATGGCCAGTAGAGTGTATAATAATGGCCAGTAGAGTGTATAATAATGGCAAAAAGATACCAGTCAGTAATAGATGGTCCATGATCACCAAATTACCAATGCAATATTTTACCGACACGTGTCACATCAATAGTTATGGGGAAGGCCTCCAGCACAACTCGCTGGAAAAGGCTGCAGGAAAAGGCTGCCGTTTTTGACTTTTTCATATTTTAACTGAATTTGTTGTCCTACATCAAGTTCTACTGTAGTATTTCTGTTTCTTTTGCCAACTGTTGAGTTAGGCCTACGTTTGTGCGTTTTAATTTTTGTTATCACAGGTTTTTTGGTATGGACTGGAGGTTATGATTTCCGACTTGGTGGTTCTAATCTTGGCCCTAGAAATCGCTGGTTTGGGATGGGAGTCAGCATATTGCAGGAGTTTTTATTTTTCTATCTGGTTGATCAGTCAACTGCCCCGGGCTTGGGATTAATGCATCACAATGACCAGCAACTTCACCCAGATTTAGGTATTTTACCGTAATTGCACCAGACTTCTGACATTCCGTCCCAAATTCAAGGACACTCTCCAACGCAGACATGCACTGATCATCGTAGACAGCGTGCCTTCGCAACGATCTCTATATCCCCAACTGGGATTCGCCATCGGTGCGATTCTGTCCTCGATAGATGCGTAACACAATCTCTGAGGTAGATCTGCGTTCATCATCCTCTTATCAATGTTTCCATAAAAGCCAAAGCATATGCGCAATTATGTTGGATCGCAGTGCGTCAGCGGAAGTCATTTCTCGTATTCTCATTCGCAGGTCCTGATTGCCATCGTTGTCTCTTTCTGCGTGCTGTATATCGATGTCTTAACAAATTATAACAACAGCTCGGAAGAAACAACGTCCATCTTCGTTGGTTGCGACACACTTGAAACCACTCTGTCCAGCTGCTGCTTGAGGATGGGGTGGATCATTGGACTGTTGTTGCTCACTCGCGGACAGGCTTGGCTTGTTAGACTGTTGATCGCTCCTAGATGGGCTTGGGTTGGTTGTGACATGCCTAAACCCATTCTGCGTGTTGCTTGTGGACGAGCTCAGCACAACATTGAGTGGTTGTTTACTTGTGGGCGGACATGGATCACTGGACTGTCGGTCGCTCGTAGACAGACTTAGGTTGTACGTTGGACATTCGCTTGCATGTGGACATGTTTGTTGTATTTGAAGTGTTGTCGTTCTGCTCAGTAGCATCTCTGGCACAATTCGATGGAACATATATAGCAGTTTCCGAGTAGGACAACTCGAACGTTCCAGACGCGGCGAAATCCATATGTTCCGATCACAAGGCTATATGTCTGCGCACTTGAAATCACCGTTACCAGAAATACCAAGACAAACTAATTACGCAAGCGTCACTGCTGCACCCTTCCCGCGCGCGGAGGCGATATTAATTTGCATTACGCGCCCAAGACAAACGTGTATGGCACGCGAGGAAAGCACCCCACCACATTTGCCGACCCCACATCTGATCCGTGGGTATCTTCTACATACACTGTGAAAAACCATAAAAATCGGAGAATTTATTTTTGTTAACATCCTATGCGTGAATGATGTGCCTATGTTTACAATGTAAATTGGCAACAAAAGGTCGAATACCTCAAGGAAATAGCACGTTCAAAAGCCCATATATGAAATGTTTGCGCAGATCGGTCACTTGCCGACCCCACATCTGATCCGTAGGTATCTTCAGCATGTACTGTGAAAATATCATCGAAATTGGAGAAAAATGTTGTGTTAACACCCTATGCTTGAATGATTAGTCCTATGTTTGCAATGTATGTGACAGCAAAAGATCGGATATATATTAAACGGCACGTTCAAAAGCCTATATATGACAAGCTGCCGCAGATTGGTAATTTGCCTGCCCGGCATTCAATCTATAGGTATCTGTAGCGTATATACTATGAAAATGTAGTGTAAATCGGATAAATGGTTTGGTTAACCTGCTTGAATGATTAGTCCTATGTTGGTAATGGAGGTTCTAAATAGCAGTAACCGATTATATAACTGCAGACACATTACATTTCTGAAATGTAATGAGAGACCCTTTAAAGTGTAGGACAATTTATTTTAGAAACTGTACACATGATACAAATGACACAAGACCAGTATTTGTCTGATAACACAAGTTAATTGTTGTACGTAATCTCACAATTACAGCATAAGAAGCATTTAAGTAAACTTTATTATGAAGGTTTCACATATATGTTCAGAAGTAGGTACATGTGTGTGAAATGCTAGAGCAGGCCGGTCATCTGTCGGCCCGGCATTCGATACGTAGGTATCTTCGGGATATTCGGCATAAAATGTGAAAATATCATCGTAATCGGATAACATCTTTTTAACATCCTATGCTTGAAGGATTAGTCATATGTTGGTAGTGTTGACCCTAAATAGTAGTAATAGATTAGATAACTTCAGTAAGCAGGCTTTTCAAACGCCTATATGAAATGTTGGCGTACATATCGGTCAGTTCCTGACATGCACATTAGTTGTCAGCACAATGTAGCACCAACTCATGAAGTTTCAAGGCATTTGGAAGTAAAATGTTGGTTCCATGGTGGTCTGGAAGGTAGGTTGAAATTATTGTAAAGGTACGATATATGTTACTCATTCATACATTCCATATGAGTCGGAGGGGGTTATGGGGGCTAAATCCACCAATATTTTGAGTGGATAGTTTAGCACCACCTCCAGTATTTTGTGAATTTGACAATATCTCCACGCTTCGAAAGTACTGCCCGACAGCCGCGGGTGCTGAAGTTCCGGCTCAGACCCCGATATACAACTCGTTCCGACTTGTATGCATATACTTGCTGTTCTTCTACTAGAATACATACGTTGACGGTTTGCTGTCCGTCAACTGTCGTTTAATAGCCCGAAACATTGTACGCAACACGAAATAGTCGAAATAACTGTCAACACTCAGATATATATAGTAAAATAATACTCGCTGTTGTCTCTCATTATCATTTATTGTAGAGCCTCACGTTCCTACGTGCGAGCCTGTGTTTGGTTCCTACGGTCCATACACAGGCGAAATGACAAGTCTTGCTGAGCCTAACGTCCCTACCGTTGATGTGTTTGGTTCCTACGGTCCATACACAGGCGAAATGACAAGTCTTGCAGAGCCTGACGTCCCTACCGTTGATGTGTTTGGTTCCTACGGTCCATACACAGGCGAAATGACAAGTCTTGCAGAGCATGACGTCCCTACCGTTGATGTGTTTGGTTCCTACGGTCTTTACATACACGACATGACAGGTCTTGCAGAGCCAGACGTCCTTACCGTTGACGTGTTTGGATCCTACGGTCTTTACACACACGACATGACAGGTCTTGCAGAGCCTGACGTCCCTACCGTTGATGTGTTTGGTTCCTACGGTCTTTACATACACGACATGACAGGTCTTGCAGAGCCAGACGTCCTTACCGTTGGCGTGTTTGGATCCTACGGTCTTTACACACACGACATGAAAGGTCTTGCAGAGCCTGACGTCCCTACCGTTGATGTGTTTGGTTCCTACGGTCTTTACATACACGACATGACAGGTCTTGCAGAGCCAGACGTCCTTACCGTTGACGTGTTTGGATCCTACGGTCTTTACACACACGACATGACAGGTCTTGCAGAGCCTGACGTCCCTACCGTTGATGTGTTTGGTTCCTACGGTCTTTACATACACGACATGACAGGTCTTGCAGAGCCTGACGTCCTTACCGTTGACGTGTTTGGATCCTACGGTGTTTAAACACACGACATGACAGGTCTTGCAGAGCCAGACGTCCCTACCGTTGATGTGTTTGGATCCTACGGTCTTTACACACACGACATGACAGGTCTTGCAGAGCCTGACGTCCCTACCGTTGACGTGTTTGGATCCTACGGTCTTTACACACACGACATGACAGGTCTTGCAGAGCCAGACGTCCCTACCGTTGACGTGTTTGGATCCTACGGTCTTTACACACACGACATGACAGGTCTTCCAGAGGCAGACGTCCCTATCATTTACGTGTTTGGTTCCTACGGTCCTTACACACACGACATGACAGGTCTTGCAGAGCCAGACGTCCCTACCATTGATGTGTTTGGATCCTACGGTCCTTACACACACGACATGACAGGTCTTGCAGAGCCAGACTTCCCTACCATTGATGTGTTTGTATCCTACGGTCCTTACACACACGACATGACAGGTCTTGCAGAGCCAGACTTCCCTACCATTGATGTGTTTGGTACCCACGATCCTTACACACACGAAATTACAATTCTTGCTAAGAAGTATATATTATAATGACTATTAACCGGTAACTGATCCTGGGAAACATATATACGACGTTCTTTGAAATGTTCGGTTGCTTCAAAGACTGAGTTACTAAATATTTCTCCTCTCACTTATGTTACGACATTGGACCTTAAATTTACTCTACAAAATGACTACTATACAGCGTCACGTTTGTAAAATCATTGGAATTCATTTTAAATATATATATAGTTTTAATTGCGTGTTTATTTATTGAAATTATAAATGGAGATATTAATAAGAGCAAATTTGTATAAAAAAAGGATATTCACATTCAAATTACATTGATGTTCATAATTTACATTCGTTTTTATGTCCACTTAAATAAAGAAAAATGTCCTCTTCAAAGCACATAACTAAAGAAAATTCCAAAATTAAGAAAAGGAAATATCTTTATTGGTGTTTCTATGTAATTTACTCTGCTATTTTTTATTAGATATTTAGAAAAAAATGGATTGTACATGGCTGTGAAATATTACCAATTAATTAATTTTGGATTAAAGAAAAAAATCGAAATACCATACGCATAACATATTCCACTAATTCCAATATCTCAAAGCAACAGTAAGGTTTATATTACTCGTGTCTCACGTAGTAGTGAATTCTGATAACAAGTTATTGTAAGCGCGTGCGATGAATATATGACTGAAATGTGTCTTTTACGCGTGTACCGATCGTTGGGGTGGGGGGGGGGGGGGCATTCTGAAAATTAGTTATTACAGAATTGGCCTGGTGTGGTCGGTTCCCCCACCTTTGCTGTCAGTTTTGTGTATTTGTTATGACATGTATAATTAGGTATCGGCATTGTATATTATAGTTATATAATCTAGTTATACATAAAGAGTTGGCTTACTATTAAGCTCTTATACAAACATACATCTGACTTGTGTTATCAGCAAACAAGCCAGGTTTCCGAGTCACGGAGTCACAACTTCATTTGGTAGTGTTGTCCCGCATACAAACAATTAGTGCGTTGCGCTGCGACAAAAACAATTAGATATGTCATTTAACGCGGGCGATTGGCACGAATCTAGCGTCTACGAAAGTTCGGTATATCTGGTAATGCTGACAGCAGTTGCCATGGAAGCATATATCTCACGTGTGTTGAAATGGTACGCGTAGTGGACCACGGGTGCCTTATATTGGACCAGTGGTCCAACATAGGGTACTCGGACTGGTCCAACATTGGGCGAAGGCATAATTATCTTATTCGATGTGATTCTCGGAGACTGTACAGTTTCCCGTCTTCATTTCCCTCATACACGTTATATAGATCTCCCCACCAATTTATTATAGTGTAATCCTGTACAATATATACTATGTAAACGGCTTTGTATCACACCGTCAAAGTTTGTTAAATGTTACAACGAGATGGATAAAAATATATCACCTTTTGCGTATCTCCGCGTTGGCCGTCATTTTTCGCTCTGTGTATAGGTGGTATGTTGTGTGAAGCATCACTTGGGCGTCACTGCGATATAATATCTATATATAGGACTCAGAACGGATGGTGGTCCAATTTAGGTACTGGTCCAATATCGGTACACTTCCCCTATAGTGATTGGAGGCTTTTGTGTTACACCCAACATTCTCTTGTTGATACGAGCCTGGATCCACCAGCAAGGGCAGACCAAAACGCAAAAAGAAGGGCTGTCGAAAAAGTTTCGCTGCCGCGTCGGCGTAACTTCACCTTATTGTAACCTGGACGGAGGCTCGTTTCAAACGGTCTGGGGGCATGGTTACATTCAAAAAAGTCTACGGCCACACAAAAGTCAAGGGGGCCCCAGGATTCGTCGACAGGTGTATGTTTTTTACGTTCTACTTTCTTTCCTCCAAAGACTTCATTACTATATAATCAAAGCATACACAAATATTACATTATAAATCCTTAGTTACACATATATACCCACAGACATTCACACGCACGCACGCACACATAGACACACACTTATCCCACAAACACGCACGCACAGACACACGCTCGCATAATGCACATGAGCACACACATTACACACCAAACAACACGCACACACGAACCACACCACGCACGCACACAAATAATTAGAACAACATTTAGACCCGTATGCCCTACACAGGGTTCTAGGATAGGGAGGTAATTGTGTATTTAGCATACGCGGCGGAACCGGGGGGCTTGGGGGCTCAGAGTCCCCCAATAATTTAGATGGGATATTTTGGAGATAGAATTAGACCCCCAACATTTAGGATGGTGAATTTTGGGGTGCAATTTGAGTTTTTTGTTCAGCCTTAAAGAGGGAGTGTAAATTTATGTTTTTGATAGCCTGAAGATGTTTATGGCTAGCCTCGGGGAGAGCGGGGCAAATTGAGGTTCTGGAGAGGCTCCCCAAAATGGTTTTTGGGGAGCCTCAAGGGAGTGGGAGTAGTTTTTGGAGAGCCTGAATGAAGATGTAAAAGGTAAGTAAAGGAAGTTCTTATTTAGCGCAGTATCCAGTCCTTAGGACTGCTCAAAGCACTTTACACTTTACTCCCTGGCAGACCTGTTGAATCGAACACCATCTCGACTTCTCTGGGAAGAATTCAGCCACGCTGCAATTAATGCGCAAAGACTATTCGTACACAAATATCAACCACTGTCTATAACCAGGTACTCATTCATACAGCTGATTGAACTGAAGCAACGTAGAGTAAACGATCTTGCCCATGGTTCGACACCGCCGCACAGGATTTGAACCCGCGTTCTCTCAGTCGAGAGCTCTTACCGCTGCGCTTACGTATGTGTTTTGGCTAGCCTCAGGGGGTGCAAATCGAGGTTTGGGGGGATATTCAATGTGGGTATTTTGGCTAGCCTCAGGGAGGGGTGCAAATCAGCCACCCAATATTCACCATATTCCGAGGTCAGTGTTTAGTCATATTTCAAACTTAGCGCCTAACTTGTCGGCAATAGCACTCCAATTTCAATGTAGGCCTACATATTCAACTTTCCAGGTGCTCCTTTTTGCCAGATTGGCTCCCATATTGATCGCCCTAGTAGGGGGAAATCGGTTGTGAGTATAATACATAAACACATCACCAGAACCCTTCCGTGCCATCATCCGACCTCCACATCTCTCCAGATCTCTTTCGAACACGAACTCAACATCACTATATTTATTCCATGCCATCACCGACCTCCTGATAACACTTCCGCACCATCACCCAAACTCAACATAATTCCAAATCCCTTCCGTGACATCATCCGATCTCCACAACTCCAGATCTATTCCGTGCCATCACCCAACCTTCACACCACTCCAAATCCCTTCAACACCATCACCCGACCTCCATATAATTCCAGATCCCTTCCGTGCCATTACCCGACCTCCACATAACTCCAGATCTCTTCCGCACCATCACCCAACCTCCATATAATTCCAGATCCCTTCCGTGCCATCATCCGACATCCACGTCACTCCAGATCTATTCCGTACCATCACCCGTCTTGCACATCACTCCATATCTCTTCCGTGCCATCACCCTGCCTCCGCACAACTATTTCACACCGTCACCCGACCTCCACATCACTCCAGACTCTTCCATGCCATCACCCATCCTCCACATCACTCCAAATCTATTCCGTGCCATCACCCGTCTTCCACATGACTGCAGATCTATTCCATGCCATCACCCGTCCTCCACATCACTCCAGATATATTCCGTGCCATTACACGTCATCCACATCACTCCAGATCTATTCCGTGCCATCACCCGTCTTCCACATGACCGCAGATCTATTCCATGCCATCACACGTCCTCCACATCACTTCATATATATTCCGTGCCATCACGCGTCATCCACATCACTCCATATCTATTCCATGCCATCACACGTCCTCCACATCACTCCAGATCTATTCCGTGCCATCACCCGTCCTCCACATAACCGCAGATCTATTTCGTCCAACCACCTGACCTCCACATAAATTCCGTGCCATCACACGTCCTCCACATCACTCCAGATCCCTACGGCACCATCACCTAACCTCAACATGATTCCAGATCCCTTCCGTACCATCACCCGACCTGCATATCACTCCAGATCACTGTCGTGTCATCATCACCCGACCTCTACATAATTCCAGATCCTTCCATACCATCACTCGACCTCCATATCACTCTAATCTCTTCCGTGCCATCATACAACCCCCACGTAACTGTATAACTATTCCATTCCGTAACCCGTCCTCCATGTCACTTCTGTGCCATCACTCGTCATCCACATAACTCCAGATCTACTCCGTGCCATTACCCGACCTCCACCTCATTCCAAATCCCTTCCGCACCATCACTCGACCTCCAAATAATTCCAGATCTCTTCGGTGCCATCACCCGACCTCCACGTCACTCTTGATCTATTCCGTGCCATCACCCGACCTCCACATCACTCCAGATCCCTTCCGCACCATCATCCGACCTCCACATCACTCCAGATCTATTCCGTGCCATCACCCGACCTCCTATCTTTCTTCCATGACGTCGGATATTCTGTTACCTGGTGTCTCCTTCTCTGCCACATTCTCTAAATCTTCTCCCTCTCTCCCTCTCTCTTTGTTATACGTCCATCCATCAGTCTCTCTCTCTCTCGCTCTCTCCTTCTCTCTCATCTTATGGTCATCTGTGGCTAGTGATTTATTTCCCCCCTCTCTCCCTCCCTCTTTGTTATCCGTCCGTCCATCAGTCTCTCTCTCTCTCGTCCTACCTCCCTCTCCTTCCTCTCTCTCTCTCTGTCAGTCCGTCCATCCATCCCTCTCTCTTCTCTCTCTCACTCTCCATCTTCTATGATCATATACTGAAAAATGCCATATTCTAGCTGGAGGAGTTCGACTCTAGCAGTCTCTCTCTCTCTCCTTCTCTCTTTCACTCTCGCTCTCTCCTTCTCTCTCTCTCATCTTAGGGTCATATGTGGCTAGTCATTTATCTCCCCTCTCTCTCCCTCCTTCTTTCTTATCCATCAGTCCATCAGTCTCTCTCTCTCTCTCTCCCTCCCTCTCCTTCCTCTTTCTCTGTCAGTCCGTCCATCCATCCCTCTCTCTTCTCTCTCTCCTTATCTCCCTCTCGCTCTCTCACTCTCCATCTTCTATGATCAAATACTGAAAAATGGGCCAAGTGGCCCTGAAGTCCTTTGGACTAATACGTCTATATGTGACCCCGGCTGACCAAATGAGTGATAAGCCGGAAAAATTGTAACAGTTTTCTTACATCCTTGTAAAGGTTTGGTAGGGTGCTTTACACAGTTTAAAAAAATATGAATGCTACAAAAATTTGCAAAGTTATGGAGCATTTAACATGTTAGGGATCAAAAAGTGAAAATGAAGAAAACGGCTGTTGAAGTTTTACATTATATATGCAAATGGATTGCATGGAAATATTACATGCACAACATTCAAATGTGGCACACAGTATGTAATATGTATGTTATGTTGCAATGATACACTGGAAGTACAAATGTGCTGCTACAAAGACTTATCAAGTTATGCCAGATTATGTCTTTATGTGTAAAACTAAGAGGACAGATTATTTGAGAGCAAAAGGTAGACTCACTGTTTGACACAGTTTAAAACCTACAGGCAACTGTCCCGTTTAACAGGGGTCTAGTGGCTTAATGCTGTCTGTTGACACAAGCTACTGCCAGTGACCAATTACACATTAGTCACAGTTTCCATCAAACAATAGCAGGCAGAGAATCTTAGCTCCATGGCTGGGTATAATACACAACCAGAGCCACCACTGATTCATGGTCAAGTAGATTAGCTCAATGCAGTTCGCTGGCGTATCCAGTACAAACTGCTGGTCCTTGTTTTCATGGCTTTACATGGTCTTGCTCCAGCGTATCTCCAAGATCTCATAATACCGTATACGCCCACCCGCAACCTCCGATCTGCTGATCTACATCTGCTTGTAGTTCCGTGCTACAACTTAGAGGGCTACGGCAGACGAGCTTTCTCAGTGTCTGGACCTACGCTCTGGAACGCTCTACCAATAAACGTTCGTCAAATAGAGACTTTGGATAAATTCAAAACTTGCCTTAAAACGTATCTATTTAAGCAGGCGTACATCGACTGAGGAACTGTGCTGTAGGACACTTTTTATGAACATGTATTTAATCATTTAATTTATTTATATTATATAATGTATTTAAATTAATTTATTACTATTTATCTTTTAATATAATTTTATATATCATAATATATATTCTTTTAATTAATTATTTTAATATTTGTGCAAATATGTCATGTATTTTAGTCACATTATATATATATATACAATCTTGTAAATCTTAATAATTATTACATTTACCGGCATCTTTATACATATATATTTTTACATTTGTTTCCATGTACGTCTTACAATGTGTGTACGCGCCTATGAACGGGCTGGTCCCGGAGATATGGCGCTATAGAAATGCTAGTAATAATAATAATAATGCACCAACTAAGACAATACACAACACTGTGAGTGACAGTGTCCAGTGTGAGGCCTAAGCAGTGTCCTCATTGCTGAATAGATCAATTAAACCTGCCAAGTGGGTGACATTCTGCACAAGTGTTCATTCATCGTTAGTGATTGTTCAGAACACCAGACTGACCATATACCTAAACAAAGCGAATGTAATAGGTGAAGAACAGGCAGTGTTCAAATAGGGGTATTGGTTGAATTGTATTTGTCTCGACGTAAAAGGCTTTATTGTGCCTTCATCGATTATAAGAAAGCATTTGATTTATTAGACCGGTCCTCCCTGTGGTCTAAGATAAATTAATGCGGTATTAATGGTATTGTGTTGAAAGTTGTATACAACATGTACAAAAATGCTAAATCATGTATAAATCAGGGCCAGGCTGTGTCAGCCTTCTTCTCATGTGATGTATAGGTATGGCAAGGAGATAACTTGTGTCCTTTGTTATTTGCTATTTACCTGAATCATTTTTAACACTGTTAGTCACAATTATAATGGACTTGACATGGCAGCTGGTGAAATTTACAACAACCTTAGGGATGATGATGTAAAAAATGTATGTTCTACTATATGCTGATGACACTAGAATGATTCAATCAAATACAGATTTCTTGCTTGTGTATAGCGGAACTACGTCAACTCTTCTAATGGTTGACATTTGGTCGTTTCAGGTGTCAACTATAATGTGAATCTGTAATTATTAGTCTATATTGATACAATTGATTTACACAGTACCATGTCTACACAAGGCATGGTAAGCGTAAACAGAACAGTAGAATGCATTTGATATCAATAAAGTGTAGGATATTTCACTCTATAGTTGTCCCGAATATTAATTGTCTATGTTTGTCACCTACAGGTTTCTACAGACAATACATCTTTAACCAATAGACACCACAGTCACACCATTTTATAATAATTAAATGAACATCAAAATAAACACAACTTGCAATTATAGAAAATCAATAGTTTTGAAGATAAAAAGTGTTAGGCAATTGTTTAGTCTAACAGGGGTCAAGTGTGTCTACTCTGCCTGGGCGCTATGACCAATTAAAGATTAGTCAAAGTCTCAATGGAACAGTAGCACTAGGCTGCAGAGTTTAGTCATGGTGTTGACTTTGTGGCACATTAAACAAAATCTACTGTTGGGGGTGGTCTCAAGGGCCCTTCTCAAAACCACATCACTAGATAATGTAAAACGTTTGCACTCTGGGGGAACCTTAGAATGATTAAATCAAATACAGATTTATTGTATATAGTGGCAGCACCCTAAGATACATCTATGCAAAATTAGAAAAAGTTTCTGAACAGTTTTTGAAAAAATAGGCAAAATGTTACATTTTAACCAGTTTTGGGGTCCTTGTAGGCCCTAGGGAGCCCTTAAAATTATTCAATCAAATATAGATTTCTCGTGCATAGTGGCAGTGCCCTAAGATATGTTTATGCAAAATTAGAGAAACAGTTGCTGAATGGTTTCCGAGATACGGCAGCTAACGGCGGACGCAGAGTGATGGCAATAGTCCCTTGGACTAAAAATGCCATATTCTAGCTGGAGGAGTTTGAATCTAGCAGGCCCATTTGGGTGGTTCATAGATTCAGATTTGTTTAATTCATCTGAGGTGGGATCTTGGGGTCACAATTTTAAAATTGCACTTACCTCCATCAGTTTTGCATATACGGGGCTGAAATTGTGTGTACGGTCTAATGGACTCACTGGGGTGGTTAGAACATTTAGATTACAAAAAATTAATTCTTGGCGTGGGGATCTTGGGGGGTCACAATTTTAAAATGACACTTATCTCTATCAGTTTGCTGTATGTATGGGGCTGACAACAAAAGTGTATATTCATGAGAACAATGCCAGTCAAATGGATACAGTAAATGTAAATCCTTTGTAGAGTGTTATATTACCATAATTACAATGCCACTATTTGTAAAGTATTTGCTTTACTCAAATAATGTGTATTTGACTAGTCTGATGTAATGTTAGTGAATAACCAGTGGCTGACATGTATGGTTGTGGGGAAGCGCTTTCAGTATAGTAAAACCAAATTTTTGTTGTGGATGTGATAATTTTTTTTACAAATAAATAATTATATGACAGTTCTCTTCAATTATGTTTTTTTATGACAATATTACAATGCTACAAATTGTTACAAGAAAAGTTAGAAGGGGGTGTGTTCGGGGTAACAAAACCTCACTTTTTGCTATGTACTTTATGCAGATTATTGTTGTACATAGAAACAAATAATCATGAATCCTTTGGCAAACTTTAGCTGTAATGACATTGATATTGTCCTTGTGGGTCAAATATTGAAGTTAAATTGAGGTGATTTTTTGTAAATGTGACTTAATAATGTACATCAAATAAAAAATGGTACCAAATGTTTGTTTTATACCTATTTCACATGTGTGGAGCATGGTGGCACAGTCACTAGAACATTGGCTTCTTAATTGAACAAAATTAACCTGGGTTCAAATCCTGTGCTGCTGTGTCGAACATTAAATTGGGCAAATTTTTTCAGTCTGTATTGCCCCAGTACACTCAGCTGTATGAATAAGTAGTGGTGGATATTTGTGTGCGAATAGTCTTTGCACATTAATTGCTACATAGCCGAATGTTTCCCAGAGAAACTGAGGTGTTTGATCTGTCGTGTGTAATGTGTCCTACAGACTGGATACTATATATATATAAGAACTTACAGTTAATTTTTCACATGTTATGTTTTTTTAGAATATGAAAATATCAAATTGCAAGTTTCATGTTTGAATAGTAAATCAGATATGATAAGGCAAAACAATAGGCATATTGTGACCGATTATGATTACAACACAGTATTTATTATTTATACTGACAAATAGTTGTTACAATGTCATTTATTAAAAAAACAGCAAGGAACACCCAATTTTGTTGTCGATTTTTCCATTTTCAAATGACCTTCACTTAAAAAATGCATAGTTTCATTACTTCGCTATTTCACCTTAATTAACTTTAGGCTTAATTTAAGGGAGTGTTAAATATGATTATCCATAAAGTTATCCTTGCATAAGTCTAAGTGTGCAATATACATTAGTGTATATTGATACAATAACGCCCAATTAATCAATCCATCGTCACATATCTCATCACCGCAAAGATGTAGATACCAGACCCTCCGCCAAGGCCAGGGTACAGACTGCCGTCGCAGATTAAGTCAGTGAGTGACACTGGCGGAGTGACGGATTTAGTTTCAGTCTCAGAGGCTGGACTTGGACCAGGTAAAAGGTGCCATGTTCCATAATAAACCGTAGCAATCCAGGCGAAATGTAATTACTAAACAGCTTATAAACGTGATGCATATAAATGTATTTTGCTTTTAGCCTTCGAAGTATTCTCAAAATTAGTACCATCCGTCGGCTTTGGTTTTCAGTGACGGGGAATCCCTTGGAAGCACTTGTCTGTCCATCTGGGAGCGTCCGCCAGATTGATTGGATATTTAACAAATCCCATCATTCATAGCAATCGTATAATCCCGGACCACTTCGTAGAGTTGTCACGTGGTGGTAGTTCCCAATCTTAGCCAATGACATTCTTTAATCTGAACACGTGCGCTTAGACATATATGAATAATTTATGTCCGGTACGAAAGTGCGCTTCGGGAATCTTCGCTGTTTTCTGTGACGAGCGTAAAACTTTTCATCAACAGCCGCCATTTTGGTTGCTTGGAAGGGTGAAATTCATCGTCTTTTGGGGGTTATTTCCCATTTAGATCGGATTGTTATGTAGTCGTTTACCGTTAAGTAGCTAGATGGTGTCATGAAGGACAACACTGCCGATGACCGGCAGACTTGTAAGGATTGGTGGAGTCGTAGTATAGCATCTTTCTTCCGAGGATTCACGGCTTTTGTGCTTTCAAATTGCGGTGGATATTTTGAAGATATACATTTGTAGGTTGGTCCATGTGGATGTTTTTGCCGCGTAGCTGCTGTAAAAAATTGCATATGAGCTGTTCACTGCAATTATGGGCGGCATATTCCCAACTGCTGTGAAACTGGCATGGTCTAAAGCGTCATATTAGAACATTGCAAATTCACAACACTGCCGTCCTGTAAATACGAACATGGATGATCAACAACTCGTCGAAGGGCCACCGGCGAAACGAGCAAAAGTATTGCCTTCGCTTTCAAATGACAGTGCAGGTAAATATACTATGTTCTATTATATATTTTACTATATGTTTCTAGAATTATGCATTCATTAACCATTTTTAAAACGATGTTAAAATACAGAACAGTTCCAGCAATGTAACATGTCAGTCCGTGCGTGAAGTCGACTGGGCTCAGTTTTTTAAGAATTGAAGCTGCTCATGTTCCTGACACAATCTGGGAAGCAAAGGTTATTTTCAACAGATGTCTAATTAAAAAATTTTCATCTATTTGATGTGCATTAGATATATAATTTTAACAAACGGAAATGGCTTAAGTATTTTTGGTAAGCTAAATTTTAAAGTCAAAGAACCAGAGACAGGCTACATCTTTTCATTAAAAATTTGTCCTCACCTTGACTTTCCATTCCTAATAGGACTGCGTTCGTAATAATATTAGGCATCTTCAGTCAAAACAGTTTTTAAAGGTATAAAATAGGATTACTTAGCCTAAACAACGCATTCAGTCTTCAACACGTTTCTCGTTTTAATTTTGGATAACATGTAAAATATTAGCTTACCAGTTTGTCACATGTGCATGTTTGTTCCTTGCAGCACACATTTTATTATCCATGCCAAGTTGGGATGGAATTGTGACTTTTTCAACGAGGCCTTTTATAATGCTTCAATAATACAAAGATATCAGTTCAAAATTAGACTGTTATACATAAACAAATTCCCATCACCATCAAATAAGGCTGGAGTTTATTGTAAACACGGCAAAGTTGATCTGAACTTAAACATTTCCCAGTTGATCCATATTTGAAATGTTTTCAGGTTCCAACATTATTAATGGATGAACACCATTAAAATGGTGCTAATGAGTTGGATGAATATGTTGACAAATCAGTACATTAACAGATTCTGACCTTGACAATGCTATGAGGGGAAAAAATCACACTTGCCAAAAAATAACGGTATACCCAATTACCCATTGAGTTTGTGACCATAATAGTAATTTTGTAATATCTATTCTATCATGTAAATGTTTTTAGTAGTTGAGCTAATGGCATTGATTAGTAACTTTTGTATTTGTGCACTTGCTGTGTTCACTATTATTATGTGTTCAACTGTCAACTAGATAGTTTTCAGCTTAAAATGCTTTATCAAAATCATATTTTGCATGTACGGAGCTGACGTTTGGTAGGCATACTAGTGGGTCCATTTGGGTGGTTTTTAGATTTTTTTCCAGTGTGATGGCATAATATCATTATCATGAACTTACTATTTTACTCACACAAAGTATATTAATGGTTTCTTAGATCTAGCAAACTATAATTCATGTATTTCTTTCAGTTTCAGTCATATTTATGTGCTGCATGCAACAACAGTCTTTAGTTAATAACATTGGTCAGAGTGGTATGCATGTTAGACAGCTAGTGTCAGTGTTCAATCAGGTGATTAGAAAGTCCAGTAGTACATACCTACTTGAAATTGTCTAATAATAGTGTAATAGTATGACAGTCCATTAAGCGTATACATTTTTTGAGAGCTTAATGAATTAACTTTCCAACCAACATTTTAAAATGAAAAGCATATAAAAATTAAAAACGCAGAATATTCAAAATAAGCAAGTTTAATAAAATAAGGACCAACTTAAAGTATTAGTGCTTGCACAATTGTTAGAATATTGTTCAGAACCTTGCACGATTGTTAGAGTATTGTTCAGCACCACTGACAGGTCTTTAATAGTTACAGAGTCAGGTGTATAAATCATGAAAATCAGAAAAAAACTTTTTTCATGATCTTTCATATATGTTGATACATTATTTGGTGGTTTCATGTCCCTCAAATAACTTTTAATAAGATACACAATTATGCCTGAATTTCCAAATTCAAATAAATGTTTACATTATCTTCCCAAATTTGATCTAGCACATAGCAAAGTGAACCTCTACCTACATATTTTCCAAATTAAATTAAATTTGCATTATAATTTTATGTCCTGCACATGTTAATGTGACATGTTGTTATTATAAAGGTTTCCCAATATAATAAATAAAATTTCTTCACTGACATGTTTACAGAATTGAATGTGTACAGAAACTAAAAACGATCATCTATACACCAGTGTGTACTCAGGATAAACCCTTTGTAGCATCGGATTTACAATTAATATATTCCAGAAACTGCAACTGCTGTGTTTGATTATCTGCCAAGTGGGAACTGCCAGAAACCAGATTTTTCTAAGTGGTAGAAATGTTCACTCGTAAGAAACAGTTCCTAGGATATCACGTACAATGAAAGTACATAGTAAATACAAAATTTACTCAACCAACCATTTTAAGGCTAGATTGAGTAGTTGTATGTAGTAACTATGCTAGCAGTTGGGCAAGAAAGAAGAACATTGATCACATTCTGTTTGGCTAGAAACTAAATCAATATTTAGAGAGACATCTTGATTAAATAATGTTGGATGTTTTCATATAACATAAATGACGACGTAGATTTGCTGGTGTTTTTTTACCATGCATGCAAATTCTTGTCACAAAATGTAAACTCTTTACAAATTCTATGTAAGAGATTATCTTTGTTCTTTGTGATACTTGTTGGTCCAGGACTCCAGATGGTTTGTGCAGGCATGAACTGGTGTCAATCTGCTGGTTGCTAACATAACGTGACCTAATAGAAATATTGTGACATAAAACAATTTGATGAGATATGTAATCAAACAAAACAACACAATCTTAGGAACTGTCAACTGGTTTGAACTGTGTATTTTTTATTCATTTTATATTATAATATATAAAAACATTTTACTTCACAGAACGGATACACTGATGTTTGTAGTACCGGTGTGCGTTTTGAGTAACTGGATGCAAGACTCTTGTGTTTCAGATTATAACATAGGAAGCATTCTGGATGAGCTACCAGAAGAGTTGGGTAGTCTCGGCAGTAATGGCAGTCCTACCGGTGACGTCTTGAATGGGGCTAGAGAACCGCCACCTCTGCAACAGACAGTTGACCCTGTCTTGTTGAAGCAGCAGAATCAAAATTTGTCTAAGTTGCTGTCTAGCAATGGCTCGTCAACTCCGATCACAAACAAGACAGCTAGTCCGCAGAGCCACAGCCAGCCGCCGATGCCGGGCAACGCAAGACAGAACAGCACTGCAGTTGCAGGTCTTGGTGTTGATCTGAACAGTTTGAGCAATAGTCCGTTGTCAAACAGCTTATCATCTCCGCCACACAATGTTAATATTGCAAAGGGAATGCACATGGGTAACGACTTGCTCGGGAGTCCAGCGTGCGGCGGGGTAGGAGCAAGTAGCAGTATGTCGTCTGTTGGCAGTATGGCTCCGCAAGGAAACACTGTCAACGTGAAGGCTGCAACGTCCCAGTGTTTGAGCAGTGCGACTGTGAATCAGATGATGAACGGGCCGCATCTTGTGATGGGTGCGCAATCTAGGAGTATCGGGCAGAGCATGCAGAATGTAGGCGGCTCGTTCTCGCAAGCAAACGTGATGGGCAATGCAGTGACTAAAACTTTGGCATCGTCGGTTGGCAACATGTCATTCAACTCGCAACAGCAGGGTATGGGACAGCCAAACATGGCTGGCAATCAGCAACAGGTGATTAAGGTGAGTTTTCTCAATTCTGCAATTAATTTACAGCTGTGGTCCTGTTCTTAGTCAAGGTTTCAGTATAATTACGTTGTGGAAACTTATGTATTTCACATGATGTTAAATGGTAAGATGTGAACATGCTCGCTTCAAAACAGTTCAGTGTTAAGATCTCACAGAATTTGAACTCTGCAGCTAGCTTAGCCAACATATAAGGAGGGTAACATTTTGTTTCTGTGTATTTGAATGGTAAAAAGTGGATAGATTGATACGTACTGCTGCAACATGACAAATTTGTTTCGGCGTGATGTTAGACATCCACGTTGGAATTTTGTGTAAGGCCATATCAAATAATTTCCAGTTTCTCATCAGAACTTTGTCAAAAAGTAAACGTGGGGTCCAGTTTTTGCTGATGGAAGTGTTAGCAACTATCAAAGGATCTATTCTCAACAACAGTATGTGTACCAAGTATATTTCTTACAAGCGGCAAACCCATAGACAAGTTAACTTGGCCTGATACAAATTATAGTTCTCACTTACTGTATCGGAACACTTATTTAGATGAATAATTATACAAAAACAATTTGCAACACATTTTTTAATGTGCATGACCATGTGCTGATGAGACAGGGATTATTTTGATGTGGCCTAAGGAAATCGTTATGCTACTATAGTGAATAATGTCTGTGGCAGCCTGGCTTACCAATGCAGCAGCAGCAGCAGCAGCCGACTGCTGACCCGGAGAAGCGCAAACTCATCCAGCAGCAACTGGTCCTGCTGCTGCACGCGCACAAGTGCCAGCGACGTGAGATGGCGAATGGCGAGGTGCGGCCATGCAACCTTCCGCACTGTCGAACCATGAAGAATGTGCTCAATCACATGACAACATGCAGTGCTGGAAAGTCCTGTCAAGGTATGTGAATCTCGTCGCATCTTGTGGGCTTATCAAGAATACTATATCACAATAGGATAGCTCACTCGGCTCATATAGACCGTGCTTCCAGCGAAAGTGGCGCCATCTACGTAAATGTGTGCAGGGAGAGAATACACGGGTAGTGGAGAATATTGTGCTTGTTAGGCACATGATATGGTTAAGCCAGGTTGATAATTATGAACCGTGTCAATTGTTTTGGTGCGTGATATGGTCAGACCTAGTCAATGAAGATATATGAATATATTTAATAGAATGGCTAAAGGTATGACCCTTTTCCCTGTACAGTTCCCCTGTATAGTTTTGCCATTAGGATTGTTCCTCAAATGAATGGTGTACCCAGGGTTTTTAGGGTGGAAATAAGTTGATGTACTTATATAATAGTTAATATGGTGGACAAAGTCCAAAACGGCGACAACCGAAATGGCGACAGACCAAAACAGTAACACACTAAATTGGCGACAGACCAAAACAGTAACACACTAAATTGGCGACAACCGAAATGGCGACACACTAAAAACTGCGACAAGCTAAAACATTTAGTAGACATTTTTAGTCCGTCGGAATTTTATTGTCAATACAGTTGTCTACTATTTGGTCAATCCCTTCACTGGGCCTGACAGCGATGTTACATGGAGTGGTATGCCGATGAGGGTATATATCCAAATGGTAATCAAGTGTGGTTATGTGTACTCGGTTTGTAGATAATTTATATCGGTGCCACAAAGGATATATTGTAAAATTACTAAATGTTGCACGTGCTACTAAAGCCAGTCTGCAAATTCCTATTGCTAGGGTGGGGGTTTCTTTACATCTGCGGCCAACTAGTTTTGGGGAGGCAGTAGCCCGATACAGAGGGCCTTTGTTCAGAAGGCTACTGTAAGTTCAGTGGCACCTTGCCAAGATTCTAGAACCCGTATAGCTGGGTAAAAATTATATAACTGTCTATATATATATATATATATATATTTTAATGCCTCTAACGACTCCACACATTCTTACCACACACCAATCGACGACAAAGAACACAAACATATCTGCTCAATGAAATAATGCTAGAGCAGCAAGCCAATTATTCTGGCTTCCACACTTTACTAATGCCTCTACAATCCACATGTTCTTACCATACACAAATCAGAAACAAACAACACAAACATATCTGCTCATTGAAACAATACTAGAGTAGCAAGCAAATGACTACGGCTACACAAGTCAAAGACACACCGCATGAAAGGATCTGCTCAACGAAACAATGCACAAGTACCGATTACTAGGGTTTAATGCCATTCTCTACATCTAATCTACACATTCGTACCACACACAATATGCAGTATATATATTTTGATTTTTTTCACATTTGTAATAGATTTTGATTAAAATCCAACTTTACAGGTTAAAACCTATAATCGTGCAAGATCGACGTGGGACGTGACGATATACTGCTGTGCAACACTTCGCCCTGTAGGCAGATCATATAAGTGATACTAGGCAAGGATTTTTCACAGAAAATGTCACAACTTCAGTGTGGTCTGCAACTAATAGGAATTGTCTTATGCCAATAAAAAACATCACTAAAAAGTTAATCTTTTGCCCATATCTTCAAAAATTCTGTTAAATTTGTAATCATGTGTGCAAAAATTATTAAAATAAGTTTTGATTTGAGGACACGCTGACCTTCGAAAGTCATTAGACCAGAGCCTTTTTGCGACAAACTTTGGTGGAGCGCATTGATTATACCTATCGCCAAGCAGTCCTTATTTTGTTCATTTCTTCAAAAGTTGAGGTTTGATCGTTGTTAAGTTCGTAATCATGTGTGCAAAAATTATTAAAATAAGTTTTGAATTGAGGACACGCCAACCTTCGAAAGTCAGTAGATCAGAGCCTGTTTGTGATTTACTTTCGTGACATGCGACATCCGTATGCATAGCTAGCACATTTGATTAGAAAAAACTAATTTTCGTCATACACTCATTATATGTTTGATATGACATGACATGTAATGATAACTAACAACATTTAATATAACATATCTCAACAATAGTAGTGATTAATTGCATATTGTGTGTGTTAAAAGAACTTTCTCCCCCCACAATAATACGAAAACCCGTAATTGTCGGCCTGTGGCTGCCTATCTAGGTCACAGGCAGAGGTCACAGGTGTGAGTGGAAGGGTGATAAGGTTGCTGGCAGTCAGCAGTGTTTATGCCGCCGCATTAGTAGCTAGTTATCTAGGCCTATAATGTTATTATTCAGAGGGGTACCAACAGTGGCTTAATGATAGAACTAGCTTATTTTTTGTTTGTTGACTGATTGTTAACAATGCAATTTTGAATAGCAATTTGATAAGTGTGGGTAGATTTTTCTGTAAATAAAATGGTATTTAAATGCTTGACATCACACTTTTTACTGTATTCACTGCAATATATCTAAGTTTCTGTTCAACCTAGCCCAACAATATTTTGCATACCTAGTACTTACAAGTATGATAATCTCTGGGAATACTAAATATGGTGTGAAATTGTGAATTGATACATAAATTAAAATATGCCACGCTGAATATCACATTTTGTCTTAAAAATCCTTTATAAAAAAATGTTTGCATGCCAGTTTAATATAATAAAACATGTATTGTCTGTATGTATATATATATATATATATATATATATATATGTGTGTGTGTCATTTAACCCTGCAGGTGACCAATGGTAAACTTCCACGGTGTACACAATTTGGAGCTATTTGTAGGGGTGCTTTTAAAAAATCACAACTTTGCTAATACGTATCGCAAACATATGATTGAGCTATCATTTTGTTGGCAAAAAGACCCTTTACTATTATGCAGTGATGATATTTGCATAACATCAAATAATCATGAAGATATAACTGTTAGTTTATATAAAATAAATGCAAACACATATTTTGTTCACCCTACTACTAGCTAATTTCCGAGTGGTTGTATGTGTCAATGTCCAATTAGAGAAATGTAGTCATGTATATAAGCTAATGAGACAGAACAAAATTAATCAAATACACTCATAAGTTTTTTTTATATGAATTTTTTTAGGTAGACCCATGTAAAATTTAGACTATTCTTCATGAACGTCAGAACGAGGGTAAAGTAGAAACCCAAGTTTGCCCAGTGACAAAATAATTATTGTGTGGTTGTATGTTCATGCATGCAGTGTGACAAATGTAGCTATACATTTCAGCTGTGTGCTAATGAAGACTACCCTAGACTCAAATATATTCAGAACTTTTCATTTTATTGTATTAGTCATAGAACGTTCAAATACAACCAATACGGCAATAGGCCTCGTAAGCCTACCATTGCGCGCCGTGGCGCACCTGTCCGATAACATGACGTATCTATTATCAATTTCCTTACATATCAATAAAGTAAATAATACCTACAGTTCCTTATTACACACATATATATGTCATCAGGTTATAGGACATGTTGTATTTGAATTCTGAATGCATCGTATCCTTCGCTGGCAGACCGAGTAGGCCGGCCGAATCGGCCCATGTCTGGGTGCAAGACAGCGATGTCCGGCTCGCCAGCAACTTGCATAATATCCACTTCAAAACAGCCTCCAAGTCTGTGTAACTGTCTGAACTAGTATAACTTGATCCACACATACTGTCATGTATTTTGCTGATATATTCCCACTGACATTTGAAATAATTCAACTTATATAATCGAAGCGAGACAAAAAACATGACAGACTTTCGTCGTGATGGAATTAAACCAGCGTCAACAAGAAGACGTTTTAGAGCCATGCGCTGATTGGTTGACCGTTGACGTAAATTTATTTGGATAGACCAATCATTGGGCTTTCCATCGGTACCTCCATTTCCCTGTTTAGACCATATGAATGAGAATGTAAAATCGGCCATATTTGGGCATCTACTACTACAACATTTTAAAGCTTGGGTGTGATTTGCTATTACTGAATCATGACGCGATACAACTCATTGATAAAAATGCTACAGGTATAAGAATAATTCAGCTTTCCAATGTTACCTCGCATTCCCTTGTCAGTTGCTAGTGACAGAAACGAAATTTTTTGGAAAAGAGTGATACTGAATTGGGCCGAAAATCGGCCGGGAGCAGTTTTGCACTGATCGCACGGGCCGAATTCGGCCCAGTGGTCACCTGTAGGGTTAAAAAAATTAACCATGTTGGTTGGATATTTTTAATTGTCAAAATTGCACATTTCTCTATTTTCAAAGCAGTAAATCTCAATTTGTGTTAAGCCTACCCCAATGATATTTGGCACACATATTACATGTATAATCATCTCTGTGTACATTTTATATTATGCAGATTGACACATAAAAAAAAGTTATGTAATGCTGAAAATTGTGTTTTGTTCTACATCTCCTTGCCTGAGCCTATATATGTAATATTCATACATAATGATCCATACCAAAAATATACCCGATGACAGTTTATTTAATAGTAAAGGAAGCAGTAACAAAGTAACATTCGACGTTCAGTCCGTTCTTTTGGATCTGTCGCCATTCAGTTGTCGCCGTTTTAGAGTGACCACCACCCATATGGTGAATTGAACATTATTAGCCAGTAGTAATTTAGTTAGTAGTCATAATATTGTTATCGAGGGTTGTTACACTCGATGCATTTGTATAATGCAATTTGGAAAATACACTGCCAATCCTGATTATATAAATACTGGCAACTGACAATTACTTATTATTACATAATAATAAGTAATTGTCATAGTTGTGTGTAGTTTTTAGTGAAAGTGGATATATGTAAGAACACTTAAAACAGTTTAGTAGTAAAGATTGCACACAAAATATGAAGAGTAAATGAATGTCAATGAATTGATTGGTTCAACTGGTGTATGGATGTGTCTCTGATGCAGTTGCTCACTGTGCGTCGTCGAGACAGATCATAGCGCACTGGAAGAACTGCACACGCAGTGACTGCCCAGTGTGTCTTCCACTCAAACATGCATCTGATCGACGTAACAATCCTGGTAAGTTCACGTACATTATCAAGAATAAAAACTTCAGCTATTAAGGAACAATGATCTGATCTATTCGGAACGTTTTATCATGACAGTATAACTTGCACAGCCCACCAGTAACCTCTATTGCACATCCCTCTAGGTAACCCCAATTGCATAGCCCATCAGGTAAACCCCCACCATATAGCCCTCTAGGTAACGCCCACCAGGTAACCCCAACTGCATAGCCCATCAGGTAACCCCCCACCATATAGCCCTCTAGGTAACGCCCACCAGGTAATACTAACTGCATAGCCCATAAGTTGAAACCCCATCACATAGCCCTCTAGGTAACACCCACCAGGTAACCCCAACTGCATAGCCCATCAGGTAAACCCCCATCACATAGCCATCTAGGTAACCCTCCACTGTACAGCGCACTGGGTAACCGTCGCATATAATTACACAAATGAACACATGTATTTGCTGTGATGCAGCCGGACAGCAGATAAGTGCAGCAACACTGTCGACCCCGACCCCAAGTCCGGGTCCGGTGGACATGATGCGTGCCTACGCTGCTCTGGGCCTCAACCCACCGAACCAGCAGCAGAACATCCGGCCACCGATGAACCCAGGCATGTCGCAGCAGCCACAGTCGCCGCGCATGAATGCCATCTCGTCGGTGGTTGGGACGGCCAATCAGAACATGGTCAGCATGACGGGTCCACAGACGCAACAGCAGATCCACGCGCAGTTGTCGATGCTCGATTCGTCGGCGTCGCCGCTAAGCGTCAACATAGCGGGCATGGGCATTGACACGCCAATGACGGCGGTGACAAACCGACCCATCAAAGAGTGGCACCAGAGCGTCACACAGGATCTGAGGAACCATCTCGTTCACAAGCTGTGAGTTCTCGTTTTGTTATATTCAGGAAATGCATTATTTAAACAACTGTGTTGCCCCAGGGAAATGTTGTTGATTACTACAGCGGCTTTGCATTTAATTTCTTCTCGGATGTTTCACTAGCTGTTGTATAAAATAGATCAAAAGTAGGATCATTTTTGAATTTTGCTGTTTGGCTCATTGCTGAAGAGTCATGACAGTAATTTATGTAGATACTAGATAGTAACACGATTAAGTGCCTGGTATGGTATGTATGTAACATTACATGGGATCAGCGTTATGGTAACTTTCAGGACTGATTTTAATGTATTGCTACTATTGGGCCTATAATTCATTACTTCATTTATAAGAAGACCTCACCAATGCGTTTGTGACATAGTATGTTTGCTTGATGATGTATTCACATTTCACACGGAAAGTTGTCATGCTTGTAGGGTTCAGGCAATATTCCCCACCCCAGACCCAGCAGCTTTACGAGATCGGCGTATGAACAATCTTGTGCAGTACGCACGCAAAGTGGAGGGTGACATGTATGAAAATGCCAATAGCAGGGTACGTTGAACCATTGTAGTTGAAGATAGCTGATGAATGCAAATTAGGAATTTACCGGTTTATTTAGCTTGACGAGTATTTAAAAAAATACAGTTACAAATATTTAATCATTTCAGTGCGAGACTCCGCTACAGGGGGTTGCCGTATTACGATGCTTGAATACGACAACCCATTAGAGCGGGGATAACATTGCAGCGTCTTAGTCCCTAACTACTGAAATTACCATTAACGGTAGCGATGCCTAATGATTATCGTTTGAATCGCACAAATGCCAGGTTCACGATGATGTAAAATTTATAGGGTGTTTGTATGCAAACATTTCAAGATAATTTGAGTTTTTGATGGGATTGTCCGACCTGCTATCATCGGCCATTGATATGCATCTGTATCACCGCGATGTTACGACAGTGCCTTTCTTTGGAATACATTTTTTCGTAAAAACCCGACAACGCGGTGAGCGATGATAGAGGAATGTATGCGTAAATGGTTTCCTTCCCTTACAATAACTTACAGTAAATGTTATTCCAATGTGGGTGTTTCTTTCTAGTTTATAATATAGATACTATGTATGCCACGTGTTTATGCTGCAATAATTTTGATTGTGTGCTCGCGTTTTGCCTTTGGTGTCTTATATTATGACATAATTAGTGCAGCCGTGATGTGTCCGGGATTCACATTTATTATCCAATTATTATTTGTTACCAACAAATTACTGAATATTGTGTTATAAAATATTAGTACAACTAGTCAATACTATATTTTCACAATGTGGCATAGTTCTGGGTCATTCATGTCAGTTCAGATTTCATCATGGCAAACCCATTGTTCTTGGGTTTACTGGTGTCTGTGTCATTGCCAATATTAATGGTTCTATAGCCCCTTTACAATCGAAACACAATGTGTCTTACAGAGCCATTCATAGGATTGACATTACAGCTTTAATGGCTGATATCCTTATATCTGATCTTATCACAGATCCAAAGAAACATCTATCTGGCTTATATAAACAGTACTGTCAAGTACTCAATGCACTACTTGACAAACATGCACCTATAAAATCCAAATGGGTGTCAGAAAGGCCACCGGCTCCATGGATGACTTCCGAAATTATACTATCTAAAAGGCGTCGTCGTTATTTAGAGCGTGTATGGCGAAAATCACGCTCGCCATTAGATAGATCGCGTTATTCTAAGCAATGTCACCTCTGTAACAGACAAATGGCTAAAGCTAAATCAGATTATTTTACAGATATGGTCATAAATAAGTCTGATAATCCGCGTCAGTTATGGAACTGCATCAATAACATTCTACACAGACGGCCTACTCCATCGTTACCTGATCAAGTGTCAATTAAGTCTCTATGTGATTCGTTCTCTAGTCACTTCAAGAATAAAATCAGTATCATTCGTTCTGCTTTCCCACGTCATAATACAAGTAATGTCAGTGTGGACTTTCCACAAGTAAATTCTCAACTTGTATCATTTGAACCTGCAACAGTTGATGAAGTTAGGAAAATAATTATGTCCTCCCCAAATAAATCTTGTGCACTTGATCCATTTCCAACAATACTGCTAAAAGCATGTCTCGATACACTAATTGGACCTATAACAAATATTATAAATGCATCACTTTGCTCTGGCTGTTTTCCTGATGAATTTAAATACGCCCATGTCACACCACTTCTTAAGAAGTCATCTCTGCCTAAGCAAGACCTAAACAGTTATAGACCTATTTCTAATCTCAGCTTCATTTCCAAAATACTAGAAAAGGTTGTAGCAAGTCGTCTAAGGTCTCACATTAGCACAAATGTCTTAACTAATGTGTCACAATCAGCATATAAGCAGTTTCATTCAACAGAGACTGCCCTTTTAAAGGTTCATAATGACATTACCTTGAACATTAATAATGGTAAGGTGACTGCACTTACCTTACTAGATCTCTCTGCTGCGTTTGACACGATTGATCACAGCATTTTCATTGAACGCCTATTAAAGTGGTATGGCATATCTGGCACAGCTCTAAGCTGGTTTTCTTCATATCTAACTGATAGATACCAAACTATAAAGATTGGGAACTGCTTTTCAGCTGCACTGCCGGCTTTATTTGGTGTTCCCCAGGGTTCTGTTCTTGGGCCTTTGCTTTTTACTCTTTACACCATGCCACTAAGCTCTGTTATACAAAAACATAACTTAGATCATCATCTTTATGCTGATGATACTCAGATCTACATTTCGTTGGCTACCCCGGATACAAATCGCTCCCTTAACCAACTTAGTGATTGCCTTCAAGATATCTTCCACTGGATGACTGACAGCAAGTTGAAATTAAATGCAAATAAAACTGAATTGATCATTATTGGTACTCGAATGCAGCGTTGTAAACTGGATGGTTTTTTCCCTACGCGTATTTTGAATCAGACATCACGCCAGCAACCTCGGTGCGGAATGTAGGAGTAATCTTTGATAGAAACTTCAATTTCCGACAACATATATCTCAAAACATGTCGCTGCTGTTTTGATCATATTCGTGATCTTCGCCGTATTTGCCGGTATATGTCATTTTCTGTTGCTAAGACTATTGCAACAGCGCTTGTTAGCAGCAGAATTGACTATTGCAATTCCCTCCTTTATAATATCGCTAGCAAGGATATCACAAAACTTCAGCGTGTCAAAATTGTCTAGCAAGAGTAGTTACAAGATCTCCTCGTTTTTCTCGCTCTGTGCCACTTTTGAAGTCTTTACATTGGCTTCCTGTACGATATCGTATAATTTTTAAGATCTGAACCATTACATATCAGGCACTGTCCAATAAGCAACCATCTTATTTGCATTTATTGCTTACTCCTGTAAGAAAATCTATCCAGCTTCGATCATCTAGTTCTGACCTACTTTTTGTTCCTAGAGTCAACACTAACATTGGAACTAGGGCTTTTTCTGTTGCTGCACCAACTCTTTGGAATATGCTTCCTCTTAGTGTTAGATCAGTTGAAAATATTACCAAATTCCGTCATCATTTAAAAACGTATCTTTACAACCTTGCTTATCCACCTTAGCTCCCTAGCGCCTTGGCCCATCTGTTGACAACTGGAAAAATACTTATGTACTTTGAGATTGACCAACCCTTTTGTTTTGATGCGCCTCTGAGCTTGGTTTCCAAGGATTTAGGCGCAATAGAAGTTATCTTATTATTATTATTATAATGGACATTAATATTCCTTGATAGTCTTGGTTTCATGATGTATGTGGTGTTCCTACTAAAAATGTATATTTCTATGAGAAACATGACAAAACATGTAAGTGTGTTCCACCATCTTGAATTTCATGGTTTCCATGGCAGCCAATCTCACAATTTGTATACTTACAGTATTCTTTAATGGTGTTGTGCAGGAGGAGTATTACCACCTGCTGGCGGAGAAGATCTACAAGATACAGAAGGAGCTAGAGGAGAAGCGATTGCGACGCATGCGGGACCAGCAGGGGGGCGACCCCATGGCAGTTCCAGGCGGGCCCGTTACCCCTGGCACGCAAGCACAGCTGCTGAGGTCACCAAACAAGAGTGAGTTTGCATACACTTTGTTTGATGCCAGTGTTAAAGGGACTCTCGTGTAAAAGACGGATGGCTCTTATTGCGTTTTTTAAACAAACTCTTGTGCACATCGTTTAGTGGGGGTTTATCGCGTTTTTGTAAAAATTAGATAGCATCCTAGCTCAACACATGTTTAACAAATGTTTGTCTTTGTTTGGGAAATATTTAGAAAATGGCATTGATCACATTTTGCCTTGAAATCCTTCATATGTTTTGTCACGATTATTTTAATTTTATAGTTCTGTTTCTTCAGGATAAATTCAGTTCCATAGAAAATGGTTATGCAGAGGTAGTAGGTTATAGCAACATTTCCATGGTTATCTGCAAGTTGTTGATTTTGACAAAACACCACAATACGGTGATGTGAAGTCGTGCTGGCCTTGTTAACAGATACTTCCCTGCCGCCAAGCATCGGTGGAGGACTGGTGGCGTCGGGGGTGCTTGGAGGCATGCCGCAGAGACAACCTGTGCCTAGCAGTCTACAGCGGCCACAGATGCCTGGCCATACAGCACTCAACCCATCGGTAAGGCATCGTCTGTTGCTATCATTTTCATTGATGTCGCTACACTGATATATATATATATACACATCTGTTAGTTCAGTGTCGTTTCTGTGGGCAGTTTACACTGCAAGCAAAGCAGACGGTCAGTGAGAAACGAACAACACGACGCAGCGTAAAGTCACTGCAGTGAACTAGGCAAAGCACTACGTGTAGGGAAACGGAAAAGTATCTCGCTCTGGTGATGCATATTATTAGACTTGCAAATAATCTGAGAGTTCTAAAAAATCACACCTGGCTTCATGTTACTAGTTGTCATCTGTGCCAGTCCAACCAACTGTGACGACGTTTACGTAAACCCTGGCATGGATGACAACTCGTAACATTTAGGAATCCCAGATGTCATGTTTAGAACCCTCTGAGATTGTCTGCCTAGTCTAATACTGTGCGTCGACAGAGTGAGTTAGTGTGTCCTTCCGGTGCACATCGTGCAGTGCCTAGTTGCTGCTGCGTCGAGTTGTTTGTCTCTCACTGACAGCCTGCCTTACTTGTGCAGGTCTTGAGTAACAGTGGCACGAGTGTCAGTGCAGCCTTGCGAGACTCACAGCAACAACTGCAGGATGCACTCAAGAACAGACAGCTGCAGGTAGGTGGCTCACCTTCACTGATACTTCACGACATGCACACTGCAATGTACAACCTTTACTAGTTTGTCGGTGTCATACGAATGACCTGTAGAATTTTTATGTTGTTCCGGTCTTGTTTTTTGTGTGGTAAATAAATTCGTTAAGGATATATTCGGAATGGGGATCGGGTTTGCTATTAAGAAGAAATAGCACAAAAACCTTGATGTCACTCTTTTGGCATTACAATGCTTCTATTACAGGTCTTTAGTTACTACAGTATGAGGTGTTTTGTTTGATTATTTTACTGTAGATTCCACTATGTAAATAAATCAGGTGTTTATATTAGTATAATTATTATGTTGTCAAAATATTTCAGTTTATGAAGGTGGGAATTGTGTTCTACTTTTTACTAACCCATATTTTCCTTTGTATTACATGTTGATAAGTTTCTAATTGAAATTAATATATCGTTGAACCAGAAGGTTGTTTTACCAATATATGTTTAAATATTAATTTGTCAATAGGTAACAGAAATAATACATAATTTGTAAGTCACTCAAATGTTAGTGGTTGCTATTGTACCAGTTGTTGGTATTGTACCATAAATCTACTGTTGCTTACATGGGACGTAATGAGATGAGGACCATGCGTGTGGTTAATGAGACCTAATGTGTTCTATTGTCTCTTTGTGCAGATGGAGCAACAGAACAAAACCAGTCTGTCTTCTGCCAGTGACGGGGTGCAGCAGCAACACCCAAAGGTCGCAATGATAAGCCCCCAGCAGTCCCAGCAGCAGCAGAACCCGCTGCTGGCGCAGCTGACTTCACCTCAGCCAAACAGTCCATCGCTACAGCAGAAGCGGCAGAACCTCAACAGCATGCCGCAGACTGCGACACAGACGCTACCCAGCTCTCAACATCTGGCAGTCGGGAAGGAGGACAGCGATGTGCCGGAGCTTGACATCAAGACGGAGCAGGACGATGGGAGTGGCGGTGGCAAGGGCGAGTGCGCCATGACTAGCAGTGACTCGGTGCAGATGAACTTCAAGACGGAGGGCAAGCACGAGTGCTGCGGCAAGGAGGTGAAGCAGGAGGACCAGTCTGACGGCAAGATGGAGGCACACATCAAGTCGGAGGCCGCCGGAGAGACCATCAAGATGGAGAACGGCGGCGACAAGCTCGACAACAGCATCTTTAAAACGGAAGACGTAAAGCCGAATTCGTTCAATGGCGCGGAAGGCGGCACGACTTCGGCGGCAGTACACGACGCAACGGCACCTGCCACCACGGCTGCTGCTGGCACCCATGTCAGCACGACGAAACCACGCTGCAAGAAAGGTGAGTTATGTGATGCAGTAGGTGGCATGGTGAAAAATTTAATCAAAATTGTATGCATGTCTTCCATCAAGCCTTTGTTCAGCACGTTCTTAATGGCTTGAGTGACTTTGTTACTAGGCAATATGTCATGAGACGGATTTGTCAATTGCATTATCTTTTTGGCAGGAATTTATGCAACTTAGTTCTCAGAAGGGCAGGAACAAACAGCTGAAAGTGTGAGAGAATAGCAGAGGCTCGCGATAGGTGGAAACAAGACATGGGAGGACAGACCAACTTGGGTGATGTGCCTACATCGCAAGAGATCAAAGAAGAAAAAGAAGGATAAAGGAAATGGTTCAGTGATGTATTTTCGGGCAATTCATATTTTGGTTTGCGTTATCTGTATTCTAGTATACACAAGTTATGTGTGTTTACTTTGACTGATAGCAGTCATTGTGCTTCTACATGCCTGTGACACTGACATGTTATAGTTTGGCTGATAGCAGTCATTGCGCTTCTACATGCCTGTGACACTGACATGTTATAGTTTGGCTGATAGCAGTCATTGCGCTTCTACATGCCTGTGACACTGACATGTTATAGTTTGGCTGATAGCAGTCATTGCGCTTCTACATGCCTGTGACACTGACATGTTATAGTTTGGCGTCATGACGAGTTGAGGCGAGCGCTGATGCCGTCGTTGGAGCAGCTGTACAGACAAGATCCAGAATCCCTTGCATTTAGACAACCTGTTGACGTCCGTCTCGTCCTGGTAGGTCTACATTACCACTATCTGTATCTCGTTGTAGGGTAGTTTTAGCATTTCTTAGGTGCTCATGGCATACCCATATTGGAGGCCATGCCCTTCAGTGGAGCTGCCAAGTTCTGTTCAGAAGACGGTAATCGACTGATTACAAAACGATTACTGATTGTTTAATTTGATATACCTTATGTGACAAGATACTTAGGTTTATCTTCTGAATATTTTGTGTGAGATAATGTTGAAACAAGGCAAACAATTTGTTACCTTCAAGGGCTTGGTAATTGATGTCCATTGTTGCACTGTTGCAAGATCCCTGGATTGAATTATGTTTGCTTGGTGCCGTGTAACACAACACTCAGTTTAATATAACCGTGCCATTGCTGTGTTCTGTGTGACCAGTTCACTTTTAGAATTGGCGTTGTTTCTGTGTGTAGGATTACTATGATATTATCAAGAAGCCAATGGATTTATCAACAATTAAGCGCAAGTTGGACACGGGGCAGTATAATGACCCATGGGAGTACGTCGACGATGTGTGGCTCATGTTTGATAATGCATGGCTGTACAACAAGAAGACGGCAAAGGTGTACAAGAATTGCTCAAAGGTAACTCAACAATTAATCAGTATTTCTATTTTCTAGGGGATGTGTAAGTAGATTCATACAAAATAAACAATTCTTTATTTTGTTTTACACATTAATACCAGGTATAATGTGCTATTTGTCATGTTCTTTTTCAGTTGTTCTGAAAAAAATACAGAATGATTACCCAGTTGTCAGTCTGTGTAAATGTTAATAATGCATTTACATTGTTACAGAACATGTGTAGTGTTGATCACAAAATACATATTTGTTTGTAAAATATTTTCTGCGTGAAATTGTTATGGTAGAGGGTCAGAAAGTGACCAAAATAACCTTTTATCAGTGGGAATAATGTGAGTGGGTTTTGGGGTATGCCATTCCAGTCTCCTAGATGACTGTTTCAATAACATTTGTATGAGCTCATCCCGATCTTGCTCTTTAAAATTTAATTTTCGACAGTGATCAAGTGTACTGAAAACTGTACACCAGGATGTGCCACCAGGACACTTGCTGGGTTCTCAGTGCTCCAGTGGTGGCTTTTGGCATTTTTAAAAGCTTAAATATAACAACGGATTCTGTTTAATTATAAATTTTCCTTGTGACTTTATTATCTTGATAAAACGGTGCCTGGAAACTGGTGAGTCAGCTGCATTGTGCAGTGTGTGTTCATTTGTTGAGCCCTGTTTTGTGCTTGTAGTTGGCTGAGGTGTTTGAGAAGGAAATTGACAGTGTGATGCAGTCCCTTGGCTACTGCTGCGGTCGCAAGTATGTCTTCAACCCGCAGGTGTTGTGCTGCTACGGCAAGCAGCTGTGCACCATAGCGCGAGATGCAACATACTACAGTTACCAGAACAGGTACGTGTCGTCTCCAACAGTTTAATATAAGTGCATTCAGTCATATTTTAAGAACTACAGTAAAACATGTCCATAGTGGACTTTGTTATGACTGCAATATGTTCATTGTATCTAGATTACAGCTTGGACAGGTAGTGAGTGGACATTGCACACTATTCATTCAGGACTATCACAGGTGTCCATTGTAAAACAGATTTCTCTCTATCTACAAAACGAAACCCACAAAGAAATATATTGTCTATAGTTTGTCGGTTTTCCAGCTGCATTTTATATAGTACAGCACAAATGCTATCAAATACATGGTACAAATTCATGTATAAACATGGCTACTACATGATCCTCGATTGGCTCAATTGTTATGAGGCACTAAAACTACAGCTGTTGACTTCCACGCGACGTGGCTGTGTCCTGTCTGCTGTTTGTCTCGCCTTGTGAGCCATGTCTCGACTCACTTGGCACATGTGCTGTCAGTCGCTATAGCATGGCACTGTCCCCTGTCATTCTCTTTGAGTTACCTCTCTTCGTACAGAGGTGTCGGGCATGCCCAACTTTCCTGTCGATGCTCTGCATTAGGCAACGTTGCATTCATGGCGTTATTAGTAGTCGTTCATGTTTTCTGTTGATCAATCAGTAATGTGTTAACATGTTGGTCACGTAGTGTCTTATATTAATTATGCGTGTTCATAATAATTAGTTTTGTTACATCTCTGTTTGCATTACTACTATTTCATGTAAGATTGCATGTTGACACCACCTGACAATGTGACGCTAGCATTAGCGATAGATGCCTGCTTTGGTTGTGTGCTAATGCTTTGCTTTGTTTTCTCCCCTGTGTTTCTGTGCTCGTCGTCACCGTCGTTATGTGTGCCCTACCCATCTGCACCCGCTGTCTTTTGCGGTGGTGATGGTGGTGGTTGTACTCCTACTCCTATTGACGGCTGACGACAGTTCAAGGAAATGTGGCCTTCTCTCTGACAGATATGTCTATTGTGAGAGGTGCTTCAATGACATCAAAGATGATGAAGTTGAATTGGCCGATGATCCAACTCAACCGCCAACGTAAGTGTTACATTTGTACCTATCCAGTAGACATAAAGCTGCTCGAGTTATAAAACGAACATAGAGCAAATATTTATATTTTAAATATATTAAAAAAATTCCTGTTGTACACAAAATTATTGTACATTTGAGTGACAAGCAACCAAAGGTGCATGTGATCCAAATTCGACTATTGTATACTTCGCTGAAATATGTGAAGATCACTGCGTCTTCATGAGCTCACAAATACACTTGCAAATGAGCACACCTAGGGTAATATTTCTTTTTTACATTCAGAAAATGGCATTATGTTCTGCAAGAGGAATATTAGAGCTGGGATTAGTAATAACACATATTCCTCCAAAATTGTATTGTGTTTGAACAGATACAGCGTATTTATGTATCCAGGGCTGAGCGAAGTGACCTCTCCAACATGCAATAAGTGGCCTTCTCATTCAATACCTGAGGTTCTGTTTTTCATCCACAACGTTAAGTTTAGCCCACTGAATCTGTGTGCATTCAATTTATTTGTGTGTTGGCAATGTTAACACTCATGTTTTCCAGAAAAATCAAGAAGGAAGAATTTGTGAAACAGAAGAACAATGAACTAGAATCAGAACCGTGAGTATTCAAGATTGTTGAGATATAATTATATTTGCATTCTCCATCTAACAGTTTCACATGTTTCAAAATTGGCATAAGCGTCCAAACACGACCTACAGTTGTAGTTTTAGATTGAGTGAAAGAAATATAGTATACAAGGTTCCTTGATATAAAATAGATTACAGGATTAAGAAACATTGATAGGATTATATATATACTT
Organism: Escarpia spicata; assembly: GCA_963995525.1. Lineage (NCBI taxonomy): Eukaryota > Metazoa > Annelida > Polychaeta > Sabellida > Siboglinidae > Escarpia > Escarpia spicata. Next base: position 30,231,603 of record OZ023215.1, read on the forward strand.
AGTCACTTCAGCATAGTTTATATGATATACGTACAATTGTTGCTCTCAGTTTTAATAAGATGAAATAAATGATGATGAGTTATGTAATACATTTATTGCTCTCATGTAAGAAGAAATAGATGACAAATTATTATACGAGAGTGAACTATTGTGGTTGTTTATGTCACAGATTTGTTGAGTGTGGCGACTGTGGGAGGAAGCTGCACCAGATCTGTGTGCTTCACTTGGATGCAATTTGGCCAAATGGGTATGTATTGTGTTGTCAAGGCATGCATAAAACAACCATGTCAAACTTGTGTGCATAGGCATAAAAACGACTGTGACAGAATTGTGTGTACAAGCAAAATATCTACCGTTACAGAATTGTGTGCTAATATTAATTTCACATGTAATATATTACCAAGACACTTGTCTCACATACATTTTTATATCGGTACTCCCAGCAATGCTGCAGAAATGTTATGTATGAATATTGTTAACCCTACAGGTGGCCACTGGGCCGAATTCGGCCCGTGCGATCAGTGCAAAACTGCTCCCGGCCGATTTTTCGGCCTGATTCAGTATCACTCTTCAAAAAATGTTCGTTTCCGTCACTAGCAACTGACAGGGGAACGCAAGGTATCATTGGAAAGCTGAATTATTCTTCTTCCTGTGACATTTTTATCAATGAGGTGTATCGCGTCATGATTCAGTAATAGCAAATCACAACCAAGCTTTAAAATGTCATAGTAGTAGATGCCCAAATATGGCCGATTTTAGTGCGCTCTGCGTCAGGATTTTCCCATTCATATGCTCTAAACAGGGAAATGGAGGTACCGATGGAAAGCCCAACGATTGGTCTATCCAAATAAATTTACGTCAACCAATCGGCGCATGGCTCTAAAACATCTTTTTGTTGACGCTGGTTTCATTCCATCACGACGAAAGTCCGCCATGTTTTTTGTCTCGCTTCGATTATATAAGTTGAATTATTTCATATGTCCGCGGCAATATATCAGCAAAATACATGACAGTAATTGTGGATCAAGTTATTATACTAGTTCAGACAGTTACACAGACATTGGGGGCTGTTTTAAAGTGGATATTATGCAAGTTGCTGGCGAGCCGGACATCGCTGTCTTGCACCTGGCCGGACATGGGCCGATTCGGCCGGCCTACTCGGTCCGCCAGCGAAGGATACGATGCATTTAGAATTCAAATACAACATGTCCTATAACCGGATAACATATATATGTGTGTAATTAGGAACTGTAGGTATTACTTACTTTATTGATATGTAAGGAAATTGATAATAGATACGTCATGTTATCAGACAGGTGCGCCACGGCGCGCAACGATAGGCCTACGAGGCCTATTGCCATACTGGTTGTATTTTAACGTTCTACGAAAAATACAATAAAATGAAAGGTTCTGAATATATTTAAGTCTAGTTTTCATTATCACGCACCTGAAATGTACAGCTACATTTGTCACACTGCATGCATGAACATACAACCGCACAATAATTATTTTGTCACTGGGCAAACTTGGGTTTCTACTTTACCCTAGTTCTGACGTTCATGAAGAATAGTCTAAATTTTACATGGGTCTACCTAAAACAATTTTTAAAAAAAATTTGGAGTATATTTGATTAATTTTGTCTACTCATTAGCTTATATACATGGCTACATTTCTCTAATTGGACATTGACACATACAACCACTCGGAAATTAGCTAGTAGTAGGGCGAAACAAAATTGTTTTCATTTATTTTATATAAACTTTAAACAGTTATATCTTCATGATTATTTGATGTTATGCAAATATCATCACTGCATAATAATAAAGGGTCTTTTTGCCAACAAAATGATAGCTCAATCATATTTTTGCGATACATATTAGCAAAGTTATGATTTTGTAAAAGCATCCCTACAAATAGCTCCAAATTGTGTACACCTTGGAAGTTTACCATTAGTCACCTGCAGGGTTAATTGCATTCTGAATATGATAACACTATCCAACTAATGTTATTGAAATTGAATGCATTTGGATGTTGCAGTGAATGTTCTGTTGTCAAGTGACACTTGTGATAATTATCAGTTTGTGATGCAAAATGTAAAGTGAATTTCATGTTGGTGATGATTTCCATTGCAGGTTTGTGTGTGACAACTGCTTGAAGGCAAAGGGTGGCAAAAGAAAAGAAAACAAATATGTGGCAAAACGTAAGTAACATAAATTCTTCAGCTGCTCCATGTAACAATTCTGTTTACTATCCATCTTTAGCTTACTGTAAAATCACTGTCAGAGTTCATGTCAAAAGATATGTTGTTTGTCTTGTGGGAGGATGATAATAATTCATATCCTATCAAGTCCAAAAAAGTTGTCAACACACTGATGTTGTCAGATGCTGAAATGGTAACAGCCTTGTGCATCTTAATTAATGGCAGTCGTGCTGTTGTCACTGGGCAACTTTGGTCTGTAAAAAACTTGCTGCAGAATAGCTATATTCCGGGGCAATCATGCATGGCCACTTTGTCACAGGACTATTTCGTTATGATCCACATTTAGAATTATTTCCGTCGGCCACATTGTGATTTGTGAATTACGAGTCATGTTTGTTTTTAGTCTATAACTTATTTATACCGAAAACTTACAATTGCAACTTATATTTATTTCAGTCTACTTCAAATTCTGTACAAAACGGTATAAGATACATCTCTGCAATACTTATTTGTTTGTTATCGTTACCAAGGACAACTGCCTTGCATTTGTTGTTATAGTTACTACCACTTGCACTATGGTTGATTCAAATCACTATTGACTTCTAAAACATGAAATAGGTACTACTTCACTTAATCACACTCTGATCTTATGATCATTGCAGTTTAGTTTTTTCATGTCTATTATTAAACTAGCCAACATACAATATCGCATACTTGTTTTCAGTGGTGACGTTGTGCTATTTGAAATTTCAAGTTATTGCTGTTTCAGGACTCCCTATTACAAAGCTAGGAACCTACTTGGAGAATCGCATCAACTCATTCTTGAAAAAGAAAGATGCTGGGGCCGGCGAAGTAACGATACGTGTATTAGCAAGTTCTGACAAGATTGTTGAAGTGAAGTCAGGCATGAAAACTCGGTATGTTTACGTTTCTTTTCCTTTTGACCAATTAATTGCAGCTTACTTGAAATAAAGACAGTTCTTTGCTTACTTGCTTGTTGTGCTGGTTTGTCTGTTCTCTGGTGGTTATTGACAACACCACCTTGGTCTCCTATCAGTATATTGTTGGTATCTGTCATTGTGGAATTCAGCTTTCAGGTGTAATATAAGTGAACTAATAAATGAGTATATCAGTTCTAAGTGTGTGCATATAGTGGTTAGAGAATTAGACTCTCAGTCGAGAGATTCCGAGTTTGAATCCTCCTGCTGTTGTTTCATACTTTGGACAAGTTCGTTCACTCTACGCTGTTCCAGTTCATGTAGCTGTATGAATGAGTACCTGGCTAGAGACAGTGGTGGATATATGTGTACGAATATTCTTTGCACATTAATTGCAGTGTGGCTGATAGCTTCCTGAGAAGACGAGATAGTGTTTGATTGAATAGGTCTGCCAGAGAGCGAATTGTCAAATGCTCTAAATACTGGATACAGCAGTATATAAAAACTTGACTAAACAGCCATGAGTAGTACTGGTTTTTGTACCATCTGAAATTCTTACTTTTATAAATTTGATTAAATACTTGCATCACTATTTCAGATTCGTTGACAATGGCGAAATGTCGGAAAGCTTTCCATACCGAGCCAAAGCAATGTTTGCATTTGAGGAGATTGGCGGTGTTGATGTGTGCTTCTTTGGCATGCATGTGCAGGAATATGGGTCAGACTGCCAACTACCCAACACAAGGTAACTACGATAATTTAAGTTTGTGTACAATGTACTATATAAACGATAGTTTCTGTCATACAGGTTTTGGGTAGTCACATCAGAAGTGTTTCAGTGCAATTACAAATTTATCACCAAGACACAGCTGGCATAAGCACAAGCTGTTAAAAGATCAAGCAAATGTTAATCACAGTTAAGCTTTCATTAAAGTAGTGTCCCTCTTACTTTTACAATGTGAAACCCTGCTAGGTTTGACATTTTATTGCCACTTTGAACAAATTGGATGCTGTCCTGTTAGTGTGACGTTACTGACAGGTGCATGTGTTTAGATGAGTGTCCTCTGTTACAGGCGAGTCTACATTGCCTACCTGGACAGTGTACACTTCTTCCAGCCACGCCACTTTAGGACAGCTGTATACCACGAGATGCTTATAGGCTACTTGGACTACGCCAAGTCCCTGGGGTGAGTCCTATACCTACATCCATGCGATAACTTGCATAACTTGCTGAAGACTTACTTTTATGTTATACATATTGGGACTAACTCCTAATGTGACGAGTCATGAGTTGGCCGATACTTTCTTAAAGACGTCGATTTGTTAACTTGAGAAATGTGCTTTCCATGCCATGCTCAAAGGCGGTATAAAAAAGAAATGTATGAAATCGCTTTTCCATGGTACGTTCAACAAAACCACCCCATCAGAATTGTAAAGAATGATCTGGTACCATGTTTACTGTTATGCAAAGTAATTGATATTTCATATTTGACCTTTTCATATAGACATAATACACTGAAATCAGGTCAAGATAGGATAAATAGTTTTGTAAGATATGACAGTTAATTAAAATATGATATTTCACTAGGAATATGACCTCCCTTAACCCTCTCAAGGCCAGATTAATGCAAATATGTGTCTGTTATTGAATCCTATTAAATCGAGAGAATGTGCTGTGAGTGAATCGTGATATACTTGGGTTGCATGAATGCAAATAAATAAATAATTTTTGATCTGATTCAAATAAAATTTTCACTACATCTGAAGAACTAATTCCTGGTGTAACTAGCCAAGTATGTTACATATATGTCAATTTATTACCCAAATTTGAATTGCTAAAGTTTGACAAAAATAAAATACTTAAATAATTTTCAACAATTAATTTTTTTAAATATTTTTAATTAATAATTAACGGTTACATGCTGCATATGAAATGTTCATAAATTACTATGCTACAGAATGGAAAACTAATTAAATGTCTATGGTAAATAAAACTGAAATAATTTCAGTTTTTCAGAGTGCATGTATTTTCAAGATTTTATACAAAATGGCGTTCTTTGTGATAGCCGTCATCCCGTCTGAACTATTAGGTTGGTATTTAAAAGCGTAATCATAGTGCAAAACATTCCCCTTCGATGGCAGCATTCGTTATAAACTCGATTTGAAAATCCCATCAAAGTCCGAATTACTGGAGTTCGACATAATGACAATGTCGAGAATTACACCAAAGCTAAAAAACACCACCCGTTGCGTGGCGCATTAATACTTCTTTACAACAAAATAGACTGCTCAGAAGTTAGCATTTAATCGTAGAAATCGCCTGCGGACGCCTGTTTTGGAATAATTCCTGGGTGCTTCTATGTTTATGCCCGCAGCAAATGTTAAACTTTAATCTCATTGGCTGAAAATCAACATTAAAATATTCACTGCGTGGCGTAAAAGAGGGACCGGAAATTGTGTGTCGCTGCATTCGACTACAAAACCGCGTGGTGGTTGGCGCTATTTAGTCACGGAAATCGCCATAATTTCTCACTTTTGACGTGAAACTTCAATATTATTATATGCTAACTGCCGAAATAAATTGCCGTTATTGGATGACACTGTTTCGCGGTACCAGTTTAAATGTGCCCCTGTATTCGGGCGTATTCAGGCGTTCTGGCCGTGAGTGGGAGTCGGTTGATTCGGGCGTTCTGACCACGAGAGGGTTAAAGATGTTATTGATGTTGATTATTGGCAATGTTTGTATCTGATGCAGGTACACGATGGCTCACATATGGGCTTGTCCACCTAGTGAGGGAGACGACTACATCTTTCACTGTCATCCACCCGAACAGAAGATACCAAAGCCAAAGAGACTGCAAGACTGGTACAAAAAGATGCTCGACAAGGCCATTATTGAGCGAGTCGTCATCGACTACAAGGTTAGTAGGCTGTACTTTAGTGTATGTATGTGTGTGCGTGCATGTGTGAGAGTTTTTGCATATGTGTGCGTGCGATAGTGTGTGCATGCTTGTTGTCTTCATTGGGACTCCTGCTTTTTTTATTACTCAACAGTGAATTCGTTAGCTGTGCACCTTTGTTTTCCTGTTGATAGATAAATTATTTCAGTACTTTTGATCTGGTTTGAAATAACGATTTCCCATAAACCTTTCAAATTATCCGATGTGGGCATGGGTGTTTGCCTCAGTCAGACATGATAAATATGATGATTAAATCTCTTTATAATTTGTTGAAGTGCGAGATCTTTGGGAAAGTCATAACCATGCTAACAAGCACTCTAGCCTTTTCTCATCACCTGCAGTTTGTCAACATTTTCACAAATTGAAATATTTTATAACAAGCATCACTGTGACAGGCTGCCACGTTTCAGACTGTAAGGTGTATTTGACAAAACAGGAAAAGCCACAAACATGTGTGAACAAATATATTTTTGCAGTTTTAGAAACAATTTATCACCAGTTCAATAATGCAAATTGAAAGAGTGTTTTTGATGCATGTTTGGGATTAAATAGTATGGGCTTTGAAGTAGAGATACCTAACTTTGATGTTGTCAGTCTCAAAACTTGAATTTTTAGGGTGGGTCAGTTCAACCATCCGTAACTTTGCAAGAAACTGACTTACAGGGATGACCATGATGTCATTGTAAAACTGAAATATTGCCCTTTACATGATGAATAGTTATCATGACGTGTATCTCTGTAGAATTCTGTTTAATTTTCCTGTGATATATTTGTAGGACATTCTGAAGGACGCGATTGAGAACAACCTGACGAGTCCGACAGACATGCCATACTTCGAGGGAGACTTCTGGCCGAACGTACTCGAGGAGAGCATCAAGGAGCTGGACCAGGAGGAGGAGGAGAAGAGGAAGCAAGCGGAGGCGGAGGCTGCAGCCGCGGAGGTCACCGTTCCCGTGGAGGGAGGCACTGAGGGACCAGAGACGGTAAGTCTCCTGATCCTTCTCGTATTCTGCTTCGTCCAACTGGGGGGGATATTTTGCACAGTTGTGTAGTAGTGATGGGTAAATGGCGCTAAAGTGTTGGATAATTCGCACAGTTGTCAGGGGGTTACGAGATGCAATATCATGTGTCCTACACGCATAGAAACAGTACCTGGACAAGTGCAAAATAATCGTTGTGTCCAATGGGACGCATGCATATCACTTGGTAGTTTATTACCAAATCACTACGTTTGATATTTCTTTTTACAAGTCCTTCCAAATAATCATGCCCGTAGGCGTATGTTTCCCGACTAGATTCCGACGGGTGCCTAATCCGTGTGACGCCACCCTGCGTGTAGTTTTGTAAAGCGTCTCTGGGGACTGACTCGCGAACCAGAATACCATTCCAATCCGTGCGCATGTCTGTTCAGGCTCTAGGTTTGAGCGCAGTCGCTGTGCGTTTTAAGACTTCTTGATTTATTAGAGCTATAGCAATGAAAAACAAAGCGACTTATGAACATTCTTTTGTATAACCAACCACTTGTTATCACCAAACAAATGGCGGATCGTACAGTGACATTAGAGTGCAAACACTCCCATCCCGGGGCCGATCGCGCCAGTCACTCGTCCAACAATTTAACAGATTTGATACCTAAAAGTGTGTTTATGCCATCATTCCACAATGTTTCAGATATACAGTACATTGTTATAAAATATTGAGTTGAGGGCACTTTTGAGACCCAACTAGCACTCCGGTTTGCGTCAACATGCAATTTAACTGTGCAGTAACCCGCAACTGCAGTAGCGCTCGCTGATTCAAACCAGAACGAGTGCTATTTGGGACATTTTATTCCGGAAATGATATGGAATAATCAAATCAAATCACTGAGGTATAATATTTAGGCACAACTGTCATAATGCTGACATCAGGGTGGGCCCGGATTCAACGTAACAATTAAGTGTCCACAAAATAATGCACAGTTCCACCCGCTGCCTATTGGCTATTACAATGCTACTGTCATCACCTCGGTCAGGTTTCCTGCCACCGAAACAAATTCGAGAGCCTTCCAAAATTACTCGTGGCTTCCTCGATATCCTTAGCTTTGCCTTAGGAGATCTCCCAATGTGACATTTACACACAAACTAAGGCATCTAGCTGACTAGCATGCCCTCTCATAAGTGAGGACGGCTGCTAACTTCCAAAACTACATAGAGTATCAAGGACAAATATCAACGAATAAAACAGTATATTGTAACAAAGCATTTTATTTTGTTACGTTTTTGTTAGTATCAAACTAATAATAATGATAACTGGGTTTACATGGGTTGTACACGTTGTGATATTTAGAAAACGATACTTACAATTAAAGAACAATAAGTGGTACCCTCGCTACAGGTTTTGGACCCCCTCAAAAGAAGGCTGGGGGTCCCGAGGACCCTTGAACACAAACATCCAGATAAACCCCTGAGTTGTGTAGTCGGTATGATGATGGGTAAACGGCACTAAAATGTTCTGCTGTTTGGTGCTGTGTACATGTCCGTGAAGCGCTTACAGCAGCCTGCGGATCTGGCCCATTCAAGGCCTCAAATATTTATTGTCCGATTCGTGCTAGGTCAATCACTCAGAACGGTCAGCTGTGTTATGTTTAGACAGCATTCTGGAATGCTCAGCAGGAAATAGGATGAAATGAAGCAGTTGTGTTGTTGTCGTGTGGCTTCCTGCTGCATTAGCAGTGGTTATGTTGTTGTGTGGCTTCCTGCTGCATTAGCAGTGGTTGTGTTGTTGTGTGGCTTCCTGCTGCATTAGCAGTGGTTGTGTTGTGTGGCTTCCTGCTGCATCAGCAGTGGTTGTGTTGTTGCAGACACAGGTGATGGGCAAGAAGAAGGGGCAGAAGAGTGGCCAGAAGAAGAAGAACAACAAGAACAAGATGAGCCAGCGCAAGAACAACAAGAAGTCGAACCTGCCGCAGGGTGACAGCGACCTGTCTGCGAAGCTCTACAGCACGATGGAGAAGCACAAAGAGGTGAGTTACCTTTGGGTTAACTCTTTGACACTCGAGTCCAGGGAGATGCTGGTCCTCTGTTTGTTTCCCTTCCATCGTTTCACTGCCACTTCCATCATCCATTCCCCAATCTCTTGCTCTCAGAGAATTATTACTGACTTCCTTAATCATGTAATGTTAAGATGTGTCCTGGTTTGTCATAAACTCAAGTATATTTGGATGAGTTTCATGAAGTTATTATGTAAGTGACATTTTTCTATCTCTGTCCATTCCCCCATCTCTCGCTCTCAGTGTTAGAGTGCACATTCAGCGTCTTTCTACATACATAGTATAAGAGTGTACACAATGTGTGTAGGCATTACAATGATTGCATTAACCCTACAGGTGACCAACAGTAAACGTCGATAGTGTACATAATTTGGAGCTATTTGTAGGGGTGTTTTTAAAAAATCACAACTTCGCTAATGCTTACCGCAGAAATATGATTGAGGTATCATTTTGTTGGCAAAAAGACCCTGTATTATAATGCAGTGATAATATTTGCATAACATAACAGGGCTCAAAATTTGTTAAATTATTAGATTCCTCCATAGAATGAATGCTATTTTATTGAAACAACTTCACCCAATAACAAAATAAAAGGCAGAAATTCTCTTGTGGTTCGAAGTCTACAGACTACACGCCATAGACATAGTCGCTCTAAATCAGGCTGATTCAGCAGCAGACGGTGGCGCCTCATCATGTTGATTATGGCTTTCATTTTCAAAATGGCAGACAGTGACAACATTTACTGAAGAAATTTACTGTATGACAGATGTTCTAGAGAACGGACAACTTAGTAAAAATGTTCTAGTTGTTCTGGTAGTCAAAGTAAATAGCTAGGTTGTCCCACGGACAACAAGTAGTTGCAATTTCACTTGTCCAGTGGCAAATCCAGTTGTCTCAGGCTAATGGACAAGCAGAATTTTGAGCCCTACCTAAAATAATCATGAAGATATAACTGGTTTTTTTTCACCATACTACCAGCTAATTACTAGGTGGTTGTATGTGTCTATGTCCAATTAGAGAAATGTAGTCATATATATAAGATAATGAGTACAGAACAAAATTATATCAAATATAGTGAGAAGTTTTTATATGAATTTTTTAAGTAGACCCATGTAAATGTAGACTATTTTTCATGAATGTCAGAACGAGGGTAAAGTAGAAACCCAAGTTCGCCCAGTGACAAAATAATTATTGAGCGATTGTATGTTCATACATGCAGTGTGACAAATATAGTTATACATTCCAGCTGCATGATGAAGAAAAATATATTCAGAACTTTTGATTTTATTATGTTTTTTGTAGAAATTTCAAATACAACCGATATGGCAATAGGCCTATGACCTAGTACTGTTGTGCACCGTGGCGCACTTGTCCAATAGCATTTCTTTACATATCAATAAAATAAGTAATACCTACTGTTCCTAATTACACATATATATGCCATCAAGTTATAGAATATGTTGTGTTTGACAGTGTTCACGCTGACGCCGTTTTGGGGCGATATTACTTGTTTTTTTAGGCAGGGCGCAGTTTTTCAAGTTTCACCGCATACCATGGACACGGTTTTTTCACGTTTTGCTGCGTCCCTTCGATGCAATTCTATAGTTCTTCAAAGTTATTTCTAATCCCACATTAGACCGGTCACTTAGAAAGAAATACAACAGATATCCAAATTGTGTGTTGACAACCGCACTTCCGTTTCACAACAAAATGATACTGCCACCTAGCGACCAAATGGTGAAAAATGGAATAGTATAGTAGTTACCACTAATGTGTGCCATTACCGCCTAACGGCTAATTCAGAAACTAGGTAGACTGACTTTAGCGTGGCATCCGGTCAGCGTTTTTGACATCATGGCATCACCAGCGGCTAAGAAGCCAAAAAGAGATCGAGGCCACACATTAATTTAGTCCATTTAATAGTCCACATCTTTCGACCCCATTTTTGTTTTTGGCACCCTGTTTTTTTCAGGCCCAAGGGTCCCAGGACCCCGTTTTTAAAATCTTAACGCGAACAATAGTTTGACCTCGGAATCCATTGTATCCTTCATTGGCGGACCGAGTAGGACGGCCGAATCGGTCCAGGTCTGGATGCGAGATGGTGATGTCCGGCGACGTTATTTGCCGGCAACTTGCATAATATCCACTTCAAAACAGCTCCCAAAGTCTGTGTAACTGTCTGAACTAGTATAATAACTTGATCCACGAATACTGTCATGTATTTTGCTGATATACTGATGCGGACATTTGAAATATTTCAACTTATATCATCAAAGCGAGACAAAACAAAATGGTGGACTAAGCCAACTTTTGTTGTGATGGAATGAAACCGATGTCAACAAGAAGACGTTTGGGAGACATGCTCTGATTGGCTGACCGTTAACCTAAATTTCTTTTTGGATAGATCAATCGTTGGGCTTTCCTTCGTACCTCCATTTCCTGGTTTAGACCATATGAATGGGAATGTAATTTCCTGACGTAGAGCGTAGTAAAACGGCCATATATGGGCATCTACTACTATGACATTTGAAAGTTTGGCTTGTTACTGACGTAATAAAACTCATTGATAAAAATGCCACATGAAGAAGAATAATTCAGCTTTCCAATGATACCTTGTGTTCTCCTGTCAGTTGCTAGTGATGGAAAAAAAATTATTTTAAAAGAATGATACCGAATTCGGCCGGTAGTAATTTTGCATTGATCGCGTGGCCAAATTTGGCCCAGTGGCCACCTGTAGAGTTAACTTACAAGGGTAAGCCAACCTTGTTTGCACTAACCTGACCACAAAGGTGAAAACAATTCTAGCTTGCGTTGGAAACATACAAATTTCCGTTTTGTTATCACAGTAAACCTGTTGTCACAGTAAACTTCCTTAGCGGACACCTGTTCATAATGAAAACCTGTCTACATTGTACACTTTTGAAAGTGCTCAATGACTAGTTTGCATTGTCCACTATTTGTCCATAGTGGTAGCTATGCCAGTGTACATATTGCGCTGTCCTGAAGATGTCAACTATAGACAGCTTTAACTGTAGAAACTTGTTCAGAATTGTGAGTTGGTACCTACCTATTGAGGTCACCCTCGGGACAATGCCAGTGACCTCAAAAGTGAAGTGACCTTATTTGTGGTAAAAAAAAATTTTGCAGAAACAAATTTGGACTGTTGTAGAGTGACCATAACTGTGAGGTGGATGTTTTATTGAGGTGACTGTAAAGCAAGGTTTGAGTGTACCTCAATCTTGTGGCAGCACTGTTGTCTAGCACATCATAATGTGGCCATGCTGTGTCTTATACTTTGACGTTTCTTGCTTTAGGTATTCTTCGTAATCCGGCTGCACCCAACTCAGATAGCAGCAAATCTGCCTCAGATCCAGGACCCTGATCCGTTCATATCGAATGATCTCATGGATGGGCGTGATGCCTTCCTTGCGATTGCGCGTGAGAAGCACTATGAGTTCTCATCGCTGCGTCGCGCACAGTTCTCAACGATGGCACTGTTGTACGAACTGCACAATCAGGGCAAGGACAACTTTGTGTATACGTGCAACACATGCAAGGCACATGTGGAGACCCGGTGGCACTGCTCAGTCTGTGATGTAAGTCTACTCTCTTTTCTCAAACGTACATCTACAAATAGAAAAACCAAGTTCTTGGTGATATTTTTGGTCAACACTGACAAATGTTCAGTGCATTGCATTGTACATCGAAATGTGATAGCTCTAGGTGAATGTGTGTGTTTGTGAGAGTGTTTTGGTGTAAATATGTATGACATAAAACTTGTGAGGAGTGTTCACCTGCTTGAGTGCGCAGGCACATGCATGCACACATGAGATAGACATACTGTTGAAAGGACCAAAGTAATAAATGAGGTTGCTCCAATAACAGCAACATTTTAGTCGTAATAGGAATCACTTACAGAACCCATCTGGATAAATTTATTTACTTTGTATTGGCAAATTATTTATATATGTATAAAACCAACAAGAAGAATTATGTACATGAGGTTAGAGAAACTTCTTTCTCTCCGTGTATGCTGTGGTGCCAGTTGCTGTGCTGACAATGCTGTCTTGTGTGCTGACTATGCTGTCTTGTGTGCATGACTATGCTGTCTTGTGTGCTGACAATGCTGTCTTGTGTGCTGCAGGATTTTGACCTATGCTGTGCATGCTATGCAAAAGAGACGCATCCACACAAGATGGACCGGCTGGGTTTCGACCTAGACGAAGGCAGCGGCCAGGGAGACAAGCAGCAGAACCCACAGGAGGCACGGCGCCTATCCATCCAGCGCTGCATCCAGTCGTTGGTGCATGCGTGCCAGTGCCGCGACGCCAATTGCCGCCTGCCTAGCTGCCAGAAGATGAAGCGCGTCGTCGCGCACACGCGCAGCTGCAAGCGCAAGACGAATGGCGGCTGTCCCGTGTGTAAGCAGCTGATTGCGCTGTGCTGCTACCATGCGAAGCACTGCCAGGAGGCGAAGTGTCCGGTGCCATTCTGCCTGAACATTAAACACAAGCTGCGCCAACAGCAGCTGCAGCAGCGTCTACACCAAGCGCAGATGCTGCGGCGTCGCATGGCGACAATGCAGCGAGGATCAACTATGTCGCAGCAGTCGACACCGGCATCAACGCCGCCGCAGTCAGTGGCGGCGGCGGCGGCGGCGCCTGACAGTGAAGTGATGATTGGCAAATCGTCGAAGGCACCGCCTGCGGCTGCGATCGTAGCAGCGGCACAGGCGCAACAGGCGGCACAGATGCAGGCCGGCAGCACGCCACCCGTACCGCCGGCCTTCAACCAGTCGCCAGAATTGAACCCAAACCAACAGGTGGCGCTACAGAACATGCAGCAGCAGGTGCAGCAGCAGCAGGAGCAGATGCAGCAAGGCGTGCACCAGCAACAGAATCGCATACTGCCCATGAACCACCACGGCTGGCCGCAGACATACGTGCAGCAGCAGCAACAGCAGCAGCAGCAGCGTGTCATGCCGCAGCAGCAGCAGCAGCAGCAGCAGCAGCAGCAGAATCTGATGCCTCGGATGCCAAACCAGGGTATGGTGATCCCTGCGGTCGTAATGCCCCAACAGCAGGTGCTCAACCCTGGCATGCAGGGCATGAACCCCAGTGGCATGAACGCTGCCACGTTGAACTCAGTCGGGCAGCAGAGGCCCAACCAGATACCTCCACAAGCTATTCAGCAACTGCTGCAGACGCTAAAATCTCCCAGTTCACCTCAACAGCAGCAGCAAGTGTTGAATATCCTGAAGAGCAACCCACAGCTTATGGCTACCTTCCTGAAGCGGGTGAGTACTCCCTCATACACTGCCATTGTTCATTCGCACGCATGCACACCAACCACGTTTAAGAGTAGCCACTACCCGAAAAATTACCATAGACCATATCTCTGTTAATACTGAACATATCGTAACCAAATTTACTAATTAGGTAAATGAATAGTATATGATATGTATATGGGCTCATTTGCTTGTGTGTTACCATGGCAATGAAAGTTTCTAGTGTGACAGAGGGGCATGCATCCTTGAAAATTATTCTGAGCTAACAACTGTATGTGTGATCATGCAGTTGTCAAGAATCATTAGCTAGAATACTCCTTTGTACAATAAGGTTGTTTTGGGCAAGGAAGTTTGACTGCAATGACTGTTGTGAGATGGGACTTTAGGTTTGAGCTTTTTTCATGACGTCTTGAAAAATGTTCAAACCTGAACAACAGTCACTGAAGTCAGATATCCTTGCCCAAAATCACCTTATTGCACAAAGGAGTATTCTAGCTAATGATTCTTGACTGTTGCATGATCACACATACAGTTGTTAGCTCAGAATAATTTTCAAAGACGTGAAAATCCATCTCACTTGAAACAACCAAACGTGCCCATATTTCACATATCATATACCATTCATTTTTCTAATCAGTGCTCTAAATCTGGTTATGATCAATATTAACAGAGATATGGCATATAGGTTATGTGGGTAGTGGCCACCCTTAATCATTGACTGTAGTTTTAAAGTATAGTTAGTCTTGTTTATTTTGGCTGAATATGTGTTTTGCCCACTAAGTAAAGACACAATGTATACTTTAAGATTTTCTTCTAGTCTCTAATGAGTATGGGACACTAAAATTGAGATGCATAATGGTAATATATATTTACATTTATATAAATACAAATTATAATACAAATGCACATATACTGTCATCGCTTTCAGTAGTGCGCAATGTGATAATGTGTGTGATGGTGTTAATTTCATCGTGTTATGACAGCTTGATAAAAAATACTATGCTTTTTATGAGCTACCAGTATGCCAAATAGTCTACTCATCGATCGACAAGTGTATGCTCTAATGATATGTACATGGGTGCTGGGTGCTATTTTTATGGCCTCTAAGATGTTGTTAGCCTGTAACTAAATAAGTATCCACATTGTGATCCTGATGACTGATCCACATATCCAAGCACAAGCTTTTCATGAACTAAAAATACTGGCCTAAGAGTAATGCTGTAGACACCTGTATTATGACACATTGTCCATTAGATTAGCAAAGTGCAAAGCAGATTTTTACAACAACAAAATGGTACAGCATCATTGGCCTCTTTGGTAATGGAAAGATAGACATTTTGTTGTGAATTTGTTGTGAATCCATGTGCCAGGAAAGTTTCATTTCCACCAATCCCTGTCCTTTGCCAGATATTCTACCTGCAAGATTTTATGCTGTGATTAAACAAAAAAATGTTTAGTGTTGAATCATTAAAGACTTACAGCGTGTTTAAACCTTAATGATCATTTTCGTATTGGGATTCCACAACAAAGTATAGTATCCTCGTATTTCCTTGAGACCTGTAATGTTAGGAAAGTGAATTATTCTCTTACCTCACTGAAAATCTCAAGGTGCATCGGTGAACTTTTTAGGCCAACATTTTGATATAATTTCCTTCTGGATATTATTTTATAACTTTGAAATTCCACTTAAGTATTACATTTATGAACAAATACATTCTTCTAACTGGATATATGAAATTCTCAGAGTGTTATTATGTAGATGATTTCAAGTAGTATTTCAGACAGTATTTCAATTTGGCTACCTTTAGCAAGGTCTTGTTACTAACGCAATGTGTTAGCTACCACAATTTTAGTAAAAGTAAGTTGGATACCTCAGATCAGCAAATGGTTGTCACTGACAGAAGAATTTCTGTAGATCTGATTTTCAGAAATGTCTCGGTAAAGAGTGTCGCTAACATACATGTACTTTAGTAATTATTCAACACTGGACATGTAGATATGTCTCCCTCCTGTCATTCAGGTATCAGACATTATTAATGAGGCAAACAGTAAAGATCACTCTGTAACATGCATTGATAGATGTGGCATCCGCTGTATTTGTTGAAGTGTTGTCGTAATATTATTGTTCATTGCTTTCCAGCGGCAGTTGGCTCAACAGCAGCAGCATCAACAGCAAGGGGGACCACAGCAACAACAACCGCAGCAGCAGCAGCAGCAGCAGCAGCAGCAGCAGCAGCAACAACAACAACAACACCAAATGCAGCAGGACCCAAATCTGCAGCAACGGCAGTGGTTCCGCCAGCAACAAGTACAACAACAGCAGCAGCAACAACAGCAGATGCCAAATATGCAGCAGCAGCAGCAGCAACAACAACAGCTGCAGCAACAGCTGCAGCAACAGCGATTTCCGCAGCCACAGGCGCCATCTTATGCAGCACAACAACGTATTCGTACAAACTTTGTTCAACAGAACTTTCAAGGGGATGGCGGAAACATGCTGCCTCAGTATCAGCAACAGCAGCAGCAGCAGCAGCAGCAGCAACAGATGATGTTGCAGCAGCAGCAACGGCAGCTGAAGCAGCAGCTGGTTGGTGTTAGTCAGCCAATGTCACCACAGCAGTTGATGGCTGTGCAGCAAGCGAGTCAGTCGCCGCTCAACCAAGTTCGCTCGCCGCCGTTGGCACTGCCCGCTGCTGTACGCTCACCGCAGCCGATCCCCAGTCCACGGCAACACACGCCAAACTCGACTCCCTCCCCGCGGGCACTGCCGAACCACCCGTGCCCGTCGCCTCAGTTAGGACAAACACATTCCCTGCACGCAGCAATGGCAGGGCCACACCCGCCGGGCACGCTGGTGACAGAACAGAACCCTCTCAACCCCCACCAGGTGATGCTTCCACAACTACAGACTTCACACGCCGCCAACCAAGACTTAACGGCAATGCACCAGCAAAAATCCAACGACTTGACCCCGCAGGACCAACTCACTCGCTGCGTCGACAACTTATGAAGTAGAATGAGTGAGTGACTGTTGTGAGAAGTGTGTGTAACTATGTATGCGTGTGTGCGTATGCGTACGTGCACACATGTACATGTGTGTGTATATAATATACGTACACATGACGTGTAAAATGTACATTATGAAGGAAGCGTCTGCGGAGGAAGATGACAGTTTTATTTTATATTTCACGCAGTGGAAATGATGCAAATGCCGTAAGCAAAGACTGCACAGCTCTGCAGTTAGTTTCTTTTTCTACAAGTGTATAATGATATTGGATGGCTCGTTCACATGGACAGTTGCAACGTATGTGCGTGTGTATGTGTGTGCGCGAGTGAGTGTGTGCGTATGAGATGTGGATGGACTATTGTTGCAATCATCCATTGTTGGTGGAGAAGCTACCCTGGCTTGACTCATGTAGTTCATTGATTAGGTTTTAGTCGAGTAGCATCAATTGTGTAGATTTTTAAAGAGCATCTGCATCGTCTGTTAAATTTTGTATTGTGCGATTCATTTTCTGTTGTGTTCTTTTCTGCCCGTTGCTTGGGCAGACTAGTAGGCATGTCGATTCTGCATCTATAATTCCAGGCAATTCCTCAATGAATTTGTACAGAGCACACAAATATACTATTTCATACGTAAACTGTCTGAATAAAGGTGTGCACTTTACAACAACTAGATTGAGCATTCCGTGTTGAGACATTAAAACCCATCATTATGTAACAATCTGGGTAACTTGTTAGCACAGACACACAGTGTTATAATGACTTGTCTATTTTTTGTATGTACCCGGTAATAAATTAAAATGACCAACATGCCATAAAGTCCATAATTATTGAAGGGAGGTTTTCTGTGTTTTTTGTAAACGTGTTATAAACTATAAATACTGATATTGACCGCTCAAGTGTTTCAATAAAGCAAAAACAATGATTGAATTCAATAGTTCAGCGCTTACATAACTTGCCACACTGTCCCACAAATCCCAGAATAGCAAGCTTGGATAATTCCGAGAAAGGTCATCACCTGGCGGGGGGTGGGGGAGGGGCGGGACTTCTAATATCAATACGAGCATGACTCGTACAGTGACAATTCCTTGATGATTGACATACCATCTACTGTAGATATTTTGTTTGTCATTGTGTTTGTGAAATTAACTTTGAGATTGTGTTACTGCAATTATTGTTATCAACAAGACATCATTTTGACGTAATTATATATTATTTGCCATCTAGTGGATGCAAGAAAAGCAAAATTATGAACTAAATCTATTATTTATAAAGGCTTTGACTAATAGATCATATACACAGAACAGTCATATACACAGAACAGGTCATATAGATGTATGACCTGTTTTGTGTATATAGTCTGTCAGTCAAAGCCTTTATAGATTATATTCTACAGGTCTGACATACTGGTTTTTTTAAGTAGGTAGGGTTAGGGTCATTTCATTTGGATGCATTCGTTTTGAGTTGAGATTCCAATTGGACCTGAGGTGCACTGCCATGTAAAACTAAATTTTTTTCGAAACCCTGAAATTTTAATAATACATTTTCATTAAAACATTTGGGTAGTCAGTATAATATAGTTGATCCTATACAATGATTTTGTGGAAAAATGAATGGAAAAACACCTGTTAATACTAAATGTCCTCATTATTGTATTGTTTTTCTAAGTAAAAATATATTTTATAAACTGAAAATACTGAAAAAGAAGGAATTGTTACTGGATGTAGCTATAAACATATCCATCACCATTTATACAGTTGAACTGAGGCAATGTGGAATTAACGACATTGCAGCAGCTTTGAAATGACAATAAGGCGATTTGAGCCTGGGTTCTCTTGATTGCGTCTAACATTCTAATCACGTCTTTGCATCCCAACACTGCTATATTGATGAAGCCATAATAATGGCATTACTATTTCTTCACAACAACAGAAACAAATGGCAGCCACATCAACACATGGAACAGTCATTTAATCAAAGGTCAACTTTAAGTATGAAAATAATTTGCTTAGCATAGGAACACCTGGAATCAATCCTTTCCAGTTCAGCCATGCCTAACAAGAGTACACTGAAAATGTAGCATTTCATAAGATGGCCTACATTAGATGTCGGGAATCTGCTGTCAGAGCCATGAGCAAATTATTATTAGTCCTTTGGGCTGTATCTCGGAAACTGTTCAGCAACTTTTTTTATTTTGCATAGACGTATCTTAGGGTACTACCACTATGCACGAGAAATCTGTATTTGATTGAATCGTTCTAAAGCCCCCAAAGTTGGTAATTTGTCACATTTTGCCTATTTTTTCAAAAACTGTTCAGCAACTATTACATTTCTTCCTTCTGTAATCTACGATATATGTGATGGGTCACGGCGGTTCAGGTCTTAATGCGCAAAAGTACAGTTTTTTATGTATACCAGTGTCACCCATGTAAGACATTTTTTGCGAAGTTATGGGTGGCTGAATTTACTCACCTCTATAACTCTTAAAAGAAAACTTCTCAACAATTCTACCATAGCAACAGTTCATAAGTATGGTAACTCAATTAAATTGTCTACACTTGGTAGTCGCTTACCATGTATTTAGTACCCAATGATTGCCATACAAGTTTGATATTTACATTTCAAATCACTTGCCATTCAATCCAAAACTAAAGTGACATACAACCCAGGGGGCACCACTAATTACATCAGTCTTAGTACACCCTGGCCGATTGCCTTGCGAAATGCTGAGGTTAAGCTTGGCCGATAATAACATTGTTTCCTACCAAGGTTTGGGGTTTGGTTATTGCATGTAGGCTCTAATGTTTGGAAAGTAAAAGTAATTATTTGAATACATGATACCACTCAGCCGTTCATGAGAATAGTTGAATGGGTAATTACTTTGGGATTTCCTGGAGTTGCTGATATGGGGCGTGGGCATCTGCGCTGTTCTCATAGGTGGTGCGATTGCGACCAGTGGAGTCAATTATTAGGAAAAAGTCCAACTGATTAATTTCACTTCCACACACTGCTGTAGGATTAGGATATCTGCCAGGTGCAATGTACTCAACTACCACCCCCAACTTGTGAGGATGTCTGCCAGGGGCAGTGTAGTCAACTACCACTTCTGACTTGAGGATATCTGCCAGGGGCAGTATAGTCAACTACCACCCCTGACTTGTGAGGATATCTGTCAGGGGCAGTATAGTCAACTACCACCCCTGACTTGTGAGGATGTCTGTCAGGGGCAGTGTAGTCAACTACCACCCCTGACTTGTGAGGATGCCTGTCAGGAGCAGTATAGTCAACTACCACCCCTGACTTGTGAGGATGTCTGTCAGGGGCAGTGTAATCAACTACCACCCCCGACTTGTGAGGATGTCTGTCAGGGGCAGTGTAGTCAACTACCAGCCCTGACTTGTGAGGATATCTGTCAGGGGCAATGTAGTCAACTACCACCCCTGACTTGTGAGGATATCTGTCAGGGGTAGTGTAGTCAACTACCACCCCTGACTTGTGAGGATATCTGTCAGGGGCAGTGTAGTCAACTACCACCCCTGACTTGTGAGGATATCTGTCAGGGGCAGTGTAGTCAACTACCACCCCTGACTTGCGAGGATATCTGTCAGGGGCAGTGTAGTCAACTACCAGCCCTGACTTGTGAGGATATCTGTCAGGGGCAGTGTAGTCAACTACCACCCCTGACTTGTGAGGATATCTGTCAGGGGCAGTGTAGTCAACTACCACCCCTGACTTGTGAGGATATCTGTCAGGGGCAGTGTAGTCAACTACCACCCCTGACTTGTGAGGATATCTGTCAGGGTTAGTGTAGCCAACTACCACCCGACTTGCGAGGATATCTGTCAGGGGCAGTGTAGTCAACTACCACCCCTGACTTGTGAGGATATCTGTCAGGGGCAGTGTAGTCAACTACCACCCCTGACTTGTGAGGATATCTGTCAGGGGCAGTGTAGTCAACTACCACCCCTGACTTGTGAGGATATCTGTCAGGGGCAGTGTAGTCAACTACCACCCCTGACTTGTGAGGATATCTGTCAGGGGCAGTGTAGTCAACTACCACCCCTGAGTTGCGAGACATTCCCAAGAGCATGTTTCTAGTTGTCCACTAAACATTAACATTTTAATCCGGGCATGAGTGTAGTCAACTTTCATCCATTTTCAGAAATATTTTTCAGTGAAACACAACTTGTTGAAAATTGTGTTCTAATAAGTTCACCAGAACTTATTAGAACATTGTCAAGAACTTGAAAGGGATCCATCTCCCTTATGCATTTTATTTACAACATTCTATTTATTCAGCCACCTCAGTAACCTGCTCGATCACTACTTTGTATTGTTAATAACTCTGTATATTTAAACAGTGACTGCAAAAGAAAAGAATTGCATTTCTTGTTTGTATTGCATTGGTAGACATTTAATTGAAATACATTTGTACAAACATTTCAAGACAATGAATGAAATAACACAAGTCATTTTCTACAAATTCCGGTTACTAGATAATAAAAAATTACAAATGTTTCGTAGAGAAAACCATAAATCTATTGGTTTACAACCTATGATTGTCGAGACTACAGTTGTCAGAATGAAAATTTTCCCAAAACTTATATGCGATATGATACAAATATGGACTCCAGTAAGAGTTTGCATTTTAATAAAATGATGCACTTAGATACAACCAGAATCTGTGATACTAGATAATTAAAAGACGTGAGACTTGTTAATCAGTCAGTACATGATTATTGTGACTTCTACACATTCAATGATATGATAATATACTATCGATAATTTACGGGTGTTCACGTAAGCTTGCAAAGTTCAAACATATGTTAAGCATTACATATTACGTGGGCTGGTCATCAACCCATTTAGCAAGGAAAATAAATTGCTTTAGTGGTGCCACCTAATGAGTGAAACATAATGTTAATGCAAATAGCCATTTTGGATCGTAATAACTGCAAATCTCAACTCTGCGTATTGGTGGGACGAGGGTGGATTGAACCAATGCTAACACCAAGTTTATTGGACTTTGCAAATTTATGAGATCATCCCTTAGTCCCTGATGGGGGAGATTAGGGGAATACTATGCTATAAAAACCTCATTCCTTGACACACGAAATTGTGTGTGCAAGTTACACTGTTGTCTGAAGAATCATGTTAAACATCTCGACAATGTGCACATTAAGAAGCAGTGCTACACTTGTATACCTGGAATAAACAATGCAAGTAACACTCACCATCAGTGAGAACAATCTTTCCACTGAACACATTCCATAACCACTAAACACACCGTCTCACTGAACACACCATTCCAGTGAACACATACACACACATTAGGCACTTATGCCACTGCATAATTAACACGTTACAACTAAACACAACTGACTTAGCGACTTGTTACACAAGATTTGCACATAAATGAAATAGAACTATTGGTATGAAAACACATGCTACACATAATCTGTCATGTGTTCCACATAATCTCCACGTAATGGTAAACACACCTGAACAGGTGTTAAACGTCGTCTGCACATAACCACCCTTATCACTTGCGAAATACCATGAAACAAGTGATTATAATAATTCTGCAAATGATCACGAGAAATGTATGTACTATTACCGTATACTGCAAGGTTGTAACGAGCACATCCGTCACGTCTATCTGACTGCAACGGTACATGCACCTGACACTCTTTATATGATGCACAGCCAACGCGCAACAACTGTAGTTTTAAACTCCATTCACATACTGCACGCGTCTACATTCTACAACAGTCAACCACGACGATCCACACACCATGCACTCTTCCACAACTACTGTCCACCTTTCATACCAGACACATTTGTCCTATTTCATAAGATTGTCTTATGAAGTACACTGCAGAACTTGTCATCTCGTCAATCTTCTTAGACTCACGAATGGCCTGCATGTAGCTACTTGGTGATAGCATTGTGCTAGTGACCATGTAGCTATTTGGTGGCAGGACTGTGCTAGTGATCATATATAGCTATATGGTAGCACTGTGCCAGTGATTGTGTAGCTACTTGATGATAGCATTGTGCTAGTGACCATGTAGCTATTTGGTGGCAGGACTGTGCTAGTGATCATATATAGCTATATGGTAGCACTGTGCCAGTGATTGTGTAGATACTTGGTGGTAGCTTTGTGCTAGTGACCATGTAGCTATTTGGTGGCAGGACTGTGCTAGTGATCATATATAGCTATATGGTAGCACTGTGCCAGTGATTGTGTAGCTACTTGGTGGTAGCTTTGTGCTAGTGACCATGTAGCTATTTGGTGACAGGACTGTGCTAGTGATCATATATAGCTATATGGTAGCACTGTGCCAGTGATTGTGTAGCTACTTGATGATAGCATTGTGCTAGTGACCATGTAGCTATTTGGTGGCAGGACTGTGCTAGTGATCATATATAGCTATATGGTAGCACTGTGCCAGTGATTGTGTAGATACTTGGTGGTAGCTTTGTGCTAGTGACCATGTAGCTATTTGGTGGCAGGACTGTGCTAGTGATCATATATAGCTATATGGTAGCACTGTGCCAGTGATTGTGTAGCTACTTGGTGGTAGCTTTGTGCTAGTGACCATGTAGCTATTTGGTGACAGGACTGTGCTAGTGATCATATATAGCTATATGGTAGCACTGTGCCAGTGATTGTGTAGCTACTTGATGATAGCATTGTGCTAGTGACCATGTAGCTATTTGGTGGCAGGACTGTGCTAGTGATCATATATAGCTATATGGTAGCACTGTGCCAGTGATTGTGTAGCTACTTGATGATAGCATTGTGCTAGTGACCATGTAGCTATTTGGTGGCAGGACTGTGCTAGTGATCATATATAGCTATATGGTAGCACTGTGCCAGTGATTGTGTAGATACTTGGTGGTAGCTTTGTGCTAGTGACCATGTAGCTATTTGGTGGCAGGACTGTGCTAGTGATCATATATAGTTATATGGTAGTACTGTAACAGTGATTGTGTAGCTACTTGGTGGTAGCACTGTTCTAATCATCATGGTGCTGCCAACTCCTGCATGTAGCTACTTGACGCCACTGTGTTAGTCATCATCGTGCAACTACTTGGTGGCACTGTGTTAGTCATCATGACGCTGACAATTCCTGCATGTAGCTACGCGTGAGCTGCCCCAGTCTCTGTAGCGCGTAGTCTTCAGGCAGATGCAACGTGCCGAGTTCTTGGGCAAAGAACCTGCAAACAGGAACATACTTATAGTAGTAGACAAGAACATACTTATAGTAGACAAGAACATACTTGTAGTAGACAAGAACATACTTGTAGTAGACAAGAACATACTTATAGTAGACAAGAACATACTTATAGTAGACAAGGACATACTCATAGTAAACAAGAACATGCTTGTGCTAGACAATGGCATACTTATAGTAGACAAGAACATACTTATTGTAGACAATGACATACTTATAGCAGACAATGACATACTTATAGTAAACAAAAACATACTTATAGTACTAGGTAGACAAGAACATACTTATAGTAGACAGGAACAGACTTATAGTACGCAGGAACAGACGCATAGTAGACAATGATATACTTACAGTAGACAAGAACCTACTTATAGTAGACAAGAACATACTTATAGTATACAGGAACCTACTTATAGTAGACAAGAACATATTTATAGTAAACAATACCATGCTTATAGGAGACATATTCTGTGTAAACTAGAACATACTCATAGAAAACAGGAACGTACTCATAGAAAACAGGAACGTACTCATAGAAAACAAGAGAACACCTAGCTGCTGTTGTAATGTGCCTTGTGGGTAGGGGCTGTCGAGTTAGTGTGTATCTTACCTTGTGGGTAGGGGCTGTTGAATTAGTGTGTATCTTACCTTGTGGGTAGGGGCTGTCAAGTTACTGTGTCTCTTACCTTGTGGGTAGGAGCTGTTGAATTAGTGTGTATCTTACCTAGCAGGTAGGGGCTGTTGGGTTAGTGTGTATCTTACCTTATGGGTAGGGGCTGTTGGGTTAATGTGTATCTTACCTTGTGGGTAGGGGCTGTTGATTTAGTGTGTATCTTACCTTGTGGGTAGGGGCTGTTGAGTTAGTGTGTATCTTACCTTGTGGGTGGGGGCTGTTGAGTGTGTGCCTTACCTTGTGGGTAGGGGCTGTTGGGTTAGTGTGTATCTTACCTTGTGGCTAGGGGCTGTTGAGTTACTGTGTATCTTACCTTGTGGGTAGGGGCTGTTGAGTTAGTGTGTATCTTACCTTGTAGGTAGCATTAGTTGATTTAGTGTGTATCTTACCTTGTGGGTAGGGGCTGTTGAGTTTGTGTGTATCTTATCTTGTGGGTGGGGGCTGTCGAGTGTGTGCCTTACTTTGTGGGTAGGGGCTGTTGGGTTAGTGTGTTATCTTACAATGTGGGTAGGGGCTGTTGAGTTACTGTGTATCTTACCTTGTGGGTAGGGGCTGTTGAGTTAGTGTGTATCTTACCTAGTAGGTAGAATTAGTTGATTTAGTGTGTATCTTATCTTGTGGGTGGGGGCTGTTGAGTGTGTGCCTTACCTTGTGGGTAGGGGGCTGTTGGGTTAGTGTGTATCTTACCTTGTGGGTAGGGGCTGTTGAGTTAGTATGTATCTTACCTTGTAGGTAGCATTAGTTGGGTTAGTGTATATTTTACCCTGTGGGTAGGGGCTGTTGAGCTATTGTGTATCTAACCTTGTGGGTAGGGGCTGTTGAGTGTGTATCTTACCTTGTGGGTAGGGGCTGTTGAGTTAGTGTGTATCTTACCTTGTAGGTAGCATTAGTTGAGTTAGTGTATATCTTACCCTTTGGGTAGGGGCTGTTGAGCTATTGTGTATCTAACCTTATGGGTAGGGGCTGTTGAGTTATTGTGTATCTAACTTTGTAGGTAGGGGCTGTTGAGTTAGTGTGTATCTTACCTTGTGGGTAGAGGCTGTTGAGTGTGTATCTTACCTTGTGGGTAGGGGCTGTTGAGTTACTGTGTATCTTACCTTGTGGGTAGGGGCTGTTGAGTTACTGTGTATCTTACCTTGTGGGTAGGGGCTGTTGAGTTGGTGTGTATCTTACCTTGTAGGTAGCATTAGTTGATTTAGTGTGTATCTTACCTTGTGGGTAGGGGCTGTTGAGTTAGTGTGTATCTTATCTTGTAGGTGGGAGCTGTTGAGTGTGTGCCTTACCTTGTGGGTAGGGGCTGTTGGGTTAGTGTGTATCTTACCTTGTGGGTAGGGGCTGTTGAGTTACTGTGTATCTTACCTTGTGGGTAGGGGCTGTTGAGTTAGTGTGTATCTTACCTTGTGGGTAGGGGCTGTTGAGTTAGTGTGTATCTTACCTTGTGGGTAGGGGCTGTGTGGGGTGTTGCATGATAAGAAGGGTTAACATGAGGTTGTCTGCTCGCTTCGCCATCTCGCTCTGACACAGTCTGAAAGACAACATCAACACGTGTCAACCGCTTAACGAGAACAAGAATAATAAGAATACACTTACTCCCATCATTCTACACATTGCAAAACCACCCGTCCTCCAGATGGCGCTACGTACACACAGATGCAGAAGATGGTTTCCCGAACTAGTCATAAATGATAGTCATTAGAACTTAAATTTGAAAGATTTTCATGTTAACGCAAATTATATAAAATGTTCCCAACTGATAGGCATTCCTTAGAATACAATTGATCACATTTTATCAATGGCACATAAACAAACTCCTGTAGGTTCAGCGGAGTATTCACCTGTGAAGTGCGGAGTCACACTTGATCTGGTCAATACGACTCATGAGGGAAACAACTTCTGCCTGTAGACGCTCCACCTCATAGCCACTCGGTTCTCCCTGTAATAACAACCACAATAACAACATTCACCCATCTCATAGCTACTCGGCTCACCCTGCTGTACTCTTGCAATAACAAACGTAATAACAACTTTCACACAATCGGTCTGAGTCAGGTAAAATGACAGGTGTTTGAGTCAGACAGGACCGAGTCTGATGACAGATGTTTGAGTCAGAGGACTGACTCTGGTAACAGATGGTTGAGTAAAACAGGACTGAGTCTAATGACAGATATTTAAATTAGATAGGATTGAGTCTGATGACAGATGTTTGAGTCAGAGGACTGACTCTGGTAACAGATGGTTGAGTAAAACAGGACTGAGTCTAATGACAGATATTTAAATTAGATAGGATTGAGTCTGATGACAGATGTTTGAGTCAGGTAGGACTGAGTCTTATGACAGATGTTTGTATTACTTAGGATTGAGTCAGATGACAGATGTTTGAGTCGGGCCAAACTGAGACGGGTGACAGGTGTTTGATTAAAATAGGACTGGATCTGATGACATGTTTGTGAATGAACATGTAACTTGCTGTGTCTAGCGCACCTCCTTCAGTTGGTTGAGCGTTTGCATCATGTTGATGTAGTCCATGTAGACAGCGCCCTCTGTCTTCCAGTCCTTGATACTAGTCTCGTCCTCAGCATCTCTCAGACCCACGAGGAACCGCTTCAAGTAGTTGTAGTTCTCTGCGACGACGTACAACGTTTATAAGCACAAACGACAAACCTGATGACACTGAGATAGCAGTAGCTATGAAAGCTGGAGTGAAGGGGATCAATTATAATATAACGAGTATAAGTAAGTTCTTACATAGCACGGCATCCAGTCCTCAGGACTGCCCTAAGCACTTTATACTTTCCTCCCTGGCAGACCTGTTCAATTGAATAACATCTCGACTTCTCTAGGAAGCATTCAGCTATGCGAATACTGTTCGTACACAAATATCCACCACTGTCTACTGCCAGGTACTCATTCATATAGCCGAGTGATCTGGAGCAACGTAGAGTGAACAAACTTTATCTCTGCGTATTTAACTGCTTTTAGCTTATCATAATTGATCTCAGTTGATCTTGGCCCAAATGTTACTTTGTTATAGTGCCTTTGAGCAGGCTTTTACCAAGATATATGACGAGTAATAAATGTCTAATTTATTTAATATCACAACTTGCCTGGGGATCCTACATACACACACACAGTAGAGGTTTTCACAAAATTAGGTAACTTTGAACTGTCGTTCGCACTGTTATGTATGTTTTCTGCGACTGTTCCAAGCTACATAAAGACCACCCACATGGACCAGCTGGGGATGGTTTACGAAACATGAAACAATTGAATTACGATACATAGAAAAGGTAATAGTTCAGTGAATTTTAAAAAGCATTACGAACACTTCTAGGGATCTTAGATGAACACCTGAAAGTTTGGCACCCAAAATACAAAGCATTTACGAGAAGTATAACTGTTCATAAAACACATAAGTAACGCTAGCGTGATTACAGTTAGAATACAAACTAAGCAGCAGATCTTTCGTATGACTGTCAAGCATCACCGATACTGTCCTAACACTTTCTCTACCCTTTACTTTGTGTTACATTCTCACCCAACTGAATAAACAAAGTCTCTTTTGGCCAAAGAAGCCAGCGTAAGAGCACCGGGATGCACACATACCGTTGATGATCGCGTCAGGCGCGATGTGCTTGAGAATGATGAGGTGAGAGTCGTTGAGAAGTCCAGCCTTCTGTAGATGCCACGCCTCGTGTTCATAGCGGTGTTCACTGCGCCCTCGCACCGCCTGCAACAGATGTTATTCGTAATAAAAAGGTAAGTTCTTATATAGTGCAGAATCCAGTCCTCAGGATTGCTCAAAGCTCTTTACACTTTGGCAGCCCTGTTCAATCAAACACCTCGACTTCTCTGGAAAGCATCCAGCCACACTGCAATTAATGTGTACACAAATATCCACCTCTGTACGTAAGCACAATATTCAATCCAGGGTTCTCTCAATTGGGAGTCCAATGCTCCTGTGCGATCACAAGTTAGTTCTTATATAGTGAGTGCGGTGTCCCGTCCTTAAGATTAAGACTGTTCAAAGCACTTTATATTTTAGGCAGACCTGTTCACCCCAACAACACGTCAACTGTTCAGGGATGTGTTCAGCCACAAATTATTCAGGCATATCCACCGCTTTGTAACTGACAACTGTAAATGCAACCAACCCTTCTAACATGATTTGAGACACTGTGCAACATTCACCGTTACCTTAGCAAGGTGGATCCAGTGGGGAGGAATGTGCAGGTCTTTACCTTGGCAAGGTGGATCCACTGGGGAGGAATGTTCAGGTCTTTACCTTGGCAAGGTGGATCCACTGGGGAGGAATGTGCAGGTCTTTACCTTGGCAAGGTGGATCCACTGGGGAGGAATGTGCAGGTCTTTACCTTTAGTAAGGTGGTCCACTGGGGAAGAATGTGCAGGTCTTTACCTTGGCAAGGTGGATCCACTGGGGAGGAATGTGCAGGTCTTTACCTTGGCAAGGTGGATCCACTGGGGAGGAATGTGCAGGTCTTTACCTTGGCAAGGTGGATCCACTGGGGAGGAATGTGCAGGTCTTTACCTTGGCAAGATGGATCCACTGGGGAGGAATGTGCAGGTCTTTACCTTGGCAAGGTGGATCCACTGGGGAGGAATGTGCAGGTCTTTACCTTGGCAAGGTGGATCCACTGGGGAGGAATGTGCAGGTCTTTATCTTGGCAAGGTGGATCCACTGGGGAGGAATGTGCAGGTCTTTACCTTGGCAAGGTGGATCCACTGGGGAGGAATGTGCAGGCCTTTATCTTGGCAAGGTGGATCCACTGGGGAGGAATGTGCAGGTCTTTACCTTGGCAAGGTGGATCCACTGGGGAGGAATGTGCAGGTCTTTACCTTGGCAAGGTGGATCCACTGGGGAGGAATGTGCAGGTCTTTACCTTGGCAAGGTGGATCCACTGGGGAGGAATGTGCAGGTCTTTACCTTGGCAAGGTGGATCCACTGGGGAGGAATGTGCAGGTCTTTACCTTGGCAAGGTGGATCCACTGGGGAGAAATATGCAGGTCTTTACCTTGGCAAGGTGGATCCACTGGGGAGGAATGTGCAGGTCTTTACCTTGGCAAGGTGGATCCACTGGGGAGGAATGTGCAGGTCTTTACCTTAGCAAGGTGAATCCACTGGGGAGGAATGTGCAGGTCTTTACCTTGGCAAGGTGGATCCACTGGGGAGGAATGTGCAGGTCATTCTGAAGGAACTTCTCTCTCTGTTTGTTGATGTCCGTGTTCTCAAGACTGATGTGTCGAGTCAGGACCGCTCTCACTTCATGCTCGCGCCTGGGGCGACAGAAACAGACCACTAGAGGCCTTCTGTCCACATTTTGTATACAAACTACACATCAGCATCAGGTTTATTTGGTATTCTTTTTACTTATTTCGCAATCAATTTTTTCCTCTGATATTTCGTTCGGTCGCGCTATCAGCCATCTTTGACAGACACCTACCAGTAGATGGCGACATGGCAGTCAGTCTGCGTAGTGTTACTAAAAAAAGGTAAGTTGACTGTGAAACAAAAAAAGAATGCCAATGATGTTATTCGATGTATAGTATTCCCCCTCTTGAACACCACCATTTCCGTAAAAAGGTATTTTGGTCGTATAAATCAGCCTCTTACCATCCACACAGGACATTGTATACAAAATATATTAATTTACATGGATTTATTGACTGGCAAACCCTGCTGAACATACACAGAGCCTTTTAATGCAACAGCCAAAATCTACAACAGCTGTATCAAGCCAGCCCGCAAGGGTCGCATGCATGATAAGCAACATGGGAAGTAATGTTGCTTCGTTAGGTTTCAACCGCCAAATGGCCGTTGCAGAGGAGTAAAATGGCCTGAAAAGCCGGCCGCTGGTCGCGTTAGGCAGATGGCCATTCTAGAATTGTTGTTTTAATGACGACTTAACACAAACTGGCCGCTGTAGACAAGTGGTCGTTGGTGAGGAGGGCCATTCAAGAGGGGAACTATTGAATGTGTCGCATCACAAAGAGAAGGTGACTTACTGGTGACTGTCGGTAAGATGGAGCAAGACAAACACAGCCCAGTGCCACAGTCCCTGCGCCTCCAACTGCGCAGCGTACGATGTGTGGAGGCATCCGGCCTGGTAGGCAGTCACGTTCTTGTAGTCAAGTGCATACAGTGCTTGTGACAGATGCCAACTGCAACCACAGATGCAGCGTGCAACAACTGTCTGGTTACTAACAGACGGCTACAGCATGAACACTTACACTATGACTTCTTAGTTCAATATTTTCATACAATTATAACCGAGCTAGTGTGCGTGTGTGTGTGCATGTATGTATGCGTGTGTGTGTGTTAACGTTTTCTCCTAAACGGTTTCATTTCTGGCGTTAAACTTTCAGGGGTTTAACTTTTATTGTAAGCACAACACTGACATCACCAATGAGCTGCCACCACCCACCTGAGATGGTGATCGAGGGGCGCAGCTGTGTAGGTGGAGGGGGCAAGTATCTGGTGCAGGGGGTAACGTTTGTCGCAGTAGAGCTTCAACAGGTGGTAGCACATGTCGTATGCGCCAAGCTTGTTGTCACCGCAGTATTTCTGCCCCACCATGTAGGGGGCGACAGGAGGCTCTGCGTAGACATTGTCGCCCTGGAGCGCTGCATCATAGGCAGCCAGGGCCTCTGCTATACCCTCTGTCGGCAGGCAGCGGTACCTGGGGCATGAATGTATACCACACTGACAATGCACTGCGTCTGATGTCTTAACATTGTAACAAACGGGATATCTTTAAAAAAGTGAAGCTTTGTTTAAAAATAAATATTTGCAGATGCAGATAATCATACAGATTAATTTGCGGGTCTTTTGGATTTCTGTTACTAGTATAGTATAGTTCAGCATCCAAGGCTGGACAATTTGGACACAAGTTTACGCCCACCCATGGAACAATGAACCATTTGTTTACAGTGGTGTCATCTGGAGGACTGATCACCACTCAATTCTCTCAAGTAGAAAAGCAGGACATAAAAAAGTGGAAGTAAATAACGCCATTGTTTCTTCCGAAAGGGACTGGTTGAAGAAGGTGAATGAACAGAGAAAGAGGGGAGTGGATCTTGGATCTGGAGGTGCACTTATTACGCTAACGTTAACATATTATATATATATATATATCAGTGGTTCTTAACCTTTTTTGACTACGACAAAAATGTTAGTCCTGGGACTTTCAAAACAGTTGACTTTTGATACATGACACAAATAATGGTACAATAAGTAAAGCATAACACCAGTAAATGACTTGAGGTCTAGAGTTAGGTCCTGCTCCAATGACTGACTTGAGGTCTAGAGTTAGGTCCTGCTCCAATGACTGACTTGAGGTCTAGAGTTAGGTCCTGCTCCAATGACTGACTTGAGGTCTAGAGTTAGGTCCTGCTCCAATGACTGACTTGAGGTCTAGAGTTAGGTCCTGCTCCAATGACTGACTTGAGGTCTAGAGTTAGGTCCTGCTCCAATGACTGACTTGAGGTCTAGAGTTAGGTCCTGCTCCAATGACTGACTTGAGGTCTAGAGTTAGGTCCTGCTCCAATGACTGACTTGAGGTCTAGAGTTAGGTCCTGCTCCAATGACTGACTTGAGGTCTAGAGTTAGGTCCTGCTCCAATGACTGACTTGAGGTCTAGAGTTAGGTCCTGCTCCAATGACTGACTTGAGGTCTAGAGTTAGGTCCTGCTCCAATGACTGACTTGAGGTCTAGAGTTAGGTCCTGCTCCAATGACTGACTTGAGGTCTAGAGTTAGGTCCTGCTCCAATGACTGACTTGAGGTCTAGAGTTAGGTCCTGCTCCAATGACTGACTTGAGGTCTAGAGTTAGGTCCTGCTCCAATGACTGACTTGAGGTCTAGAGTTAGGTCCTGCTCCAATGACTGACTTGAGGTCTAGAGTTAGGTCCTGCTCCAATGACTGACTTGAGGTCTAGAGTTAGGTCCTGCTCCAATGACTGACTTGAGGTCTAGAGTTAGGTCCTGCTCCAATGACTGACTTGAGGTCTAGAGTTAGGTCCTGCTCCAATGACTGACTTGAGGTCTAGAGTTAGGTCCTGCTCCAATGACTGACTTGAGGTCTAGAGTTAGGTCCTGCTCCAATGACTGACTTGAGGTCTAGAGTTAGGTCCTGCTCCAATGACTGACTTGAGGTCTAGAGTTAGGTCCTGCTCCAATGACTGACTTGAGGTCTAGAGTTAGGTCCTGCTCCAATGACTGACTTGAGGTCTAGAGTTAGGTCCTGCTCCAATGACTGACTTGAGGTCTAGAGTTAGGTCCTGCTCCAATGACTGACTTGAGGTCTAGAGTTAGGTCCTGCTCCAATGACTGACTTGAGGTCTAGAGTTAGGTCCTGCTCCAATGACTGACTTGAGGTCTAGAGTTAGGTCCTGCTCCAATGACTGACTTGAGGTCTAGAGTTAGGTCCTGCTCCAATGACTGACTTGAGGTCTAGAGGTAGGTCCTGCTCCAATGACTGACTTGAGGTCTAGAGTTAAGTACTGCTCCAAAGTGACCACATTAATATGTAGATGACGTGGTACAGTACCAGAAGTGTAGGGCGAGGCAACGCTTCCAGTCGAGGTTCTCGCAGGTGTTGATGGCAACAAGGGGCGTTGACCAGGTCATGAGGCCCGCTTGTAGACAGTACACCTTGAGGATGTCCACCTCAATGAACGGCTCCATCTGACACACACACAACACACATCCTACTTGGTTAGTCTCCAATGTATTTCCCATATCCCCAGGAATCTCAGATCATCTGTTTCAAAACAACTTTTTGTCCCTAAAACCAAATTTAATATTGGCAAGTGTGCTTTTTCTGTAGCTGCACCCAACATCTGGAATAAATTCCCTATCACTTTAAACAATTCAGTGTTGAGTTTCAGGCCACTCAGTTACCACTGAATACCGAGTTTCTTTTGAGCTTTCAGTGAAACAGGGTAACACTTTTTAACTTCACAGAAGGGTGCATTTTTTTAGTAGTAGCACCATATATATTAGTAAACTAAGTGCATCAAAGAATGTTGTAAGTCACAAATTGTGAGGTTGGTTGCCATGGAAACTGGGAAATTCAAGATGGCGGGAACACACTTAGGTGTTTTGTCATGTTTCTCATCGAAATATACATTTTTTGAGTAGGAACACCACATGCATTATCAAACCAAGACCATCAAGGAATATTGTGGACATGTCCATTATAACAACAGCTGGCATAGAAACCAGTAAACCCAAGATCAACGGTTTTGGCGTGATGAAATTTGACATGAATGTCTTAGAACTATGCCACAATGGTGAACATTCAGTATTGACTAGTTTTACTAACATTTTATATATAACATTCAGTAATTTGTCACAATGTAACAATTCAAATTACTGAATAATAATGTGAATCCAGGACATGTCAGGGTTGCACAAATTATGTCATAATATAAAAGACGCCAAAGTGCACACAATCAAAATTAGTGCAGTATAAACGCGCGGCAAACCTAGTACCTATATCGTAAACTAGAAAGAAACGCCCACGCTGAAACGACATTTACTGTCAGTTATCGTGAGATAAGGAAACCATTTATGCATACATTCCTCTGTCATCGCTCACTACGTTGTCGGTTTTTATGAAAACAATTTATTCCAAAGAAAGGCACTATCGTAGCGTTGGCGTTTATGCGATTCCAATGACAGTCGTTAGGCGTCGCTACTGTTAACATTCATTTCAGTAGTTAGGGAATAAGTTGCAGTGACACTATCCCCAGTCTAGCGGGTTTTCGTATTCAAACGTCATAATACTGCAACTCGCTGTAGCGAGGTCTCGCACTGAAATGATTAAAATCATCCATCCTCGCAAGCCAGGGCTGTAACTACGTCCACTACCACTGGCAGATCTACTACGCATTGTATGGAAGTTAGTTGAATCAAACTCATAAATGACTTTGCCGTACCACCCATGAGATCAGTGCACACTCGTTGGGTGGGGCGCAGTGGTCGAGCGGTTAAAGTGCTGGAGTATCGTTCCGAGGAACCAGGTTTCAAACCCTGGTGCTGCCAGTGGCCGGGCGGTGGTTTGGCCGCTGTGTCGAAACTTGTGCCATTTCGTACACCCTACAGTGCCTGTGTTTTTTAGAAGAGACGTTATAAGCCGTTGGTCCCTTCTATCTGGTGTCTATGCCAGGGGAAGTAAAAGATCTCACGCAGGGAAATGGAAAAAATCCATGGACCCCCTGAGCTGGGATCTCATTATGTAAACTCCCAATGCCAGAATAATCAAATCTGATTGTTGGCATTTACTGGAAGAAGATAGTTACCTTGCAGTTCTGCCAGTCATCCAGCTGTTTGAAGAACATCTCACGGGGCACATAGGCCCCGGGGGGCTGGGCCAGGGCAAGGGCCAATCGGTGGTTGTCATTCTGCTGGGCGCATTCGCATGCCTCTGCCACCAGGTTTGCTGCTAGCAGCAGGAACGTCTTCTCGAGAGATCCCGGCTGTAAGACACAGTTCAACAGTCTACATCTGAGCTAGTTAGTGGTCAGGAGGACCTGCAACTTTGTAAAGTTGGTGGTGTTGTCGGACCACATGACACATGTGGTCCGACAACAATTGTGTTGTCAGTTTTGGAAGTACACATTTCAGACATGGACAGACAGATGGATAAGGATGAGAAGATGGACAGAAGGAGATACATACAGATGGACAGTGCGATAGAAGAAGAGAAACAAAGACACAAATGGAGAGCCAGACGGATGGACCAACAGCCAATATATTTGTACCACTCAGTAGTGCTCTAATGTAACTGTTTCTATCAACATCTTCACAATCCTTATAATTGCAGTTTTTAGGGCAGCTACAAACTACAAAATGACCCGGTCGATGTGACCTATGACCTGTTACCTTTGACAGGAGGTCAGAGCGTGTGACCTACGACCTGTTACCTTTGACTGGAGGAGGTCGGAGCGTGTGATCTATTACCTGTTACTTTTGACTGGAGGTCGGAGCATGTGACATATGACCTGTTATTTTTGACTGGAGGAGGTCGGAGCATGTGACCTATGACCTGTTACCTTTGACTGGAGGAGATCGGAGTGTGTGGTTTGGGCATTGGCGTCTGCGAGCCATCTACTGAATGCTGTCTTACGCGAGGCCTGGTACTCGTAACTGTCCCTCTGTGCTTCTGTCACAC
The DNA here is from genome assembly GCA_963995525.1 of Escarpia spicata. Taxonomy (NCBI): domain Eukaryota; kingdom Metazoa; phylum Annelida; class Polychaeta; order Sabellida; family Siboglinidae; genus Escarpia; species Escarpia spicata. The sequence goes on from OZ023215.1 coordinate 30,268,126, forward strand.
CTACAAGGTTAAACGTCGACATCCACGTATCACAATGATGCATCTGCACAGTTAGGACATGTTTAAGGTGTATACTGGTGGGAGCATGTGTCATCATGTTTTGTCGTTTTTAACAAAAACCCGATCACATTTTTTCTGTAAGATATCTATGTGCTAAACCTCTAACACACATTCTGTAAAATTTGTGCGAACAGACTGTTTTAAAAGTTATCTTGAGTGAAGTTCTTACAAAAATAAACCATCAGAAATCAAAATCTTGTTAAAAACCGTGTGTCCTATCTGTGCTGTGTAAATCACTCTAGGATCAGAACATGTCACCGGAATCAGTGCGAGACCAGGCAATGTATTAAAATAGACTAAGAGCAGTAAGAACGCAAGATTTCCACGACAGATTTTGACCTGGCACGAATATTCCAGTTGTGAGTATATAGCGACTACAGTGAATAATTATATTTGTATGCTTGGCATGGCATTTTGTGTTGTTGCCGACAGAAAAAAGACGTATTAACTGGAAAAACCGATGTTGATGAGACTAGCCAGATGACGCACCTTTCTCCATGAGTATGTCTGTGACATTCCCCCAGAGGGCGACACAGAGATCCCACACCAACTTAGTATGTGTCAGTCTCTCCACCCCTGCCGTGTCTGGAACAGACCACACAGTGAGTGGCAATGCTTTGAACTGACCTCGTCTCGTCCTCTGTTTTTATACATTTATACAGGCTGATTGTCTCTTCCAGTAACCGCAATCAATGAGAGTGGTTGTTGTTAAAGGGAGACAGTCTGTTCCTCTAATCGGAATTAGCAGGCATTGTAATTTATAACCGGAAGTCTGCTATGTTGAACATGGGAAAATGGGACATCGTTGAACATCAAAGGGTATTGTGGTTAACTCAGCCCATCTCGGCCTTATTGCCAATAAAGTTTGTTTTGAAACTTGATGATTTCTTTACTATTTGAACATGCTCCGGGGTCGCTTCCAAATTGCAAATGCTGTTACAGGCTTACTAAACACAATCTGGTGAGTTAGATACCTTCATCATAGTTAATATAGTCTAAGAACATTATATTAAATAATAAATGAAACACTGGGAAGAGACTGCCTCCTTGCGACTGTCCTGTTACCAGGAACCAGCAAGAGGTAGTTATACACAGACAGTTTGCTCGATTAGGTGTCTTGAATGTGACAAAATTGCGACTACTGCTTTGATGCTCTACATCAAAGAGCTCTGCAGTCAAACCAACCAACGCCTGCTGTATTGCCAATATAATTGTTTATAACATGGTTTGTTTACTTTTCATGGGCTAATAATTCAAACTGGAACAATGTTTCAGTTTTATAAACACAATTTGGAGGGCTATACCTTGAGTGTATACTGCCCGCTGACCACCGACAGCTATTACAAAAACAAGCGAACAAACCACAACTTCTTGGAGTCGTTGACAATTGATGCATCGATTACAGATTCATCAACACCTACCATCAAAAACCACATGGTGGCACCACCCATAAATTATAGTTTGGGACTGCTTTTCATGGGTATCCATTATTCCTTGATATTATCACAATATCACTGCGTTAGTAACACTGTTCCTGTCAGCCAGTCTACCTATTACAGTTACATGCAGTGATGGGTGAGGGTGTGCCTACCAGTCATGGCATCCTTCAGATGATCAGCGTACAGACACAGAACATCAATCCCGGGCCGTGCCACAAAGATGGGACAGCTGCCCTCCACTGCGTGCTCAGAATGCTCCAGTTGTATCTTCAGCCAATCCTCTGTCTGCTTCTGCAAACACATCATACTTAGTGTTTTTTTGGCTATCACAACAACCTACGCTCCACATCTCCATCCAAGGTTTAGATCAAACATACAATTCACAAAATTAAATTATTTTATTATTATTAAATGTATTTTTGCTTTGCTCATGTGAGCTTCGTTTTTGTCATTCCGCAAAATGTAAATAACAGTAAATTAATAAACATATCAATAAATAAGAATGTCTGTATCATTAATAAATTTTTTAAACAATTAATTAAAAGTAAATTAGAATGGTACTAAAAGGTAATAAATATTTAAATAATTAAAAAGTAGATAAAAAGAAAGAAATGTGTTAGCTAAACTTTCTATATTAAACAATAATAAATTAATAAAATGTAATTCAAATTCTTTCTTGACAAGTTTCAAAACATTGTTTTTTTAATCATTCTACAGACTTTGCATTTTTCATACAAGATTGCATCTACCAGCAATGTGTCTTTGTCGAGGTCTTGTGGTAGTCCCCTCTGTAGACTCTCCATCACCACCAGGAAGTCAGACTCAGGGGGCATGGGAACAAACAGGTCACCCATCGGTCCAACGCCTAAATACACACGTACCCGGTGAAAACACTCAGAGTGAACACGTAAATATCTAATAACTCTGATATTGTCCATCACAAAAATTTTATTTTTCAGGTGGGTCAATTCAACCACCCATTACTTTACAATAAAATGACTTACATGGACGACAACAATATCAGTATAAGACTGAAATGTTGCCATTTTATATGATACTCATAACTCCACATCTCTTTATACCAAAACACAGGCCATCACGGTTGACTGCATCAATAGCCAGATAAATAAAAGTGGTAAGAAATAAAGTGAGTATAATACAACTGGAGACAGCAAAACTCACCAGTCTGCCACCGGAAGGGTTCGTCGCGGTGTGCGGTGGCCCAGCAGGGGCCCCACCCCACTCGGAATGAACGCCCCCTTAACAACCCCATGTCCATGACAACCTTGTGTCGGTCGGCAGTCACAGACAGCTCCAGTGGCGGCACGCGGTGGTGTATGCGTGAACCAACGACGCGCTGTGGCTGAGTGTGCTGCGTCATGCCACTAGGGACTAACATCTGTAATGGCGGCCTCGGGAGGAAGGATGGAAGCATTGAGGAATCTGTCAAGTAGATAATTGGAATCTGTCAAGTAGATAATTACACAGCATGTGGTGGCGATGTCATAAAAATGTTGATTTTGTTTAAAGCTGCTTCCTCAGCTAATTTAGCACATCGTGGATCTGAATCTTTGATGTCCAAATACATTGTATGAATATTTTAAGTAATATCTGTAGTTTGTTAATACATGGAAGAGAATGAAGACAGAAAGAGGCGATTGGACTTACAATACTCCAAAGTTAGTGTATTAATACATGGAAGAGAATGAACACAGAAAGAGGCGATTGGTCTTACAATACTCCAAAGTTAGTGTATTAATACATGGAAGAGAATGAAGACAGAAAGAGACGATTGGACTTACAATACTCCAAAGTTAGTGTATTAGTACATGGAAGAGAATGAAGACAGAAAGAGGTGACTGGTCTTACAATACTCCAAAGTTAGTGTATTAATACATGGAAGAGAATGAAGACAGAAAGAGGCGATTGGTCTTACAATACTCCAAAGTTAGTGTATTAATACATGGAAGAGAATGAAGACAGAAAGAGGCGATTGGACTTACAATACTCCAAAGTTAGTGTATTAATACATGGAAGAAAATGAACACAGAAAGAGGTGACTGGTCTTACAATACTCCAAAGTTAGTGTATTAATACACGGAAGAGAATGAACACAGAAAGAGGTGATTGGACTTACAATACTCCAAAGTTAGTGTATTAATACATGGAAGAGAATGAACAAAGAAAGAGGTGATTGGTCTTACAATACTCCAAAGTTAGTGTATTAATACATGGAAGAGAATGTACATAGAAAGAGGTGATTGGACTTACGATACTCCAAAGTTAGTGTATTAATACATGGAAGAGAATGAACACAGAAAGAGGTAACTGGTCTTACAATACTCCAAAGTTAGTGCATTAATACATGGAAGAGAATGTACATAGAAAGAGGTGATTGGACTTACGATACTCCAAAGTTAGTGTATTAATACATGGAAGAGAATGAACACAGAAAGAGGTGACTGGTCTTACAATACTCCAAAGTTAGTGCATTAATACATGGAAGAGAATGTACATAGAAAGAGGTGATTGGACTTACGATACTCCAAAGTTAGTGTATTAATACATGGAAGAGAATGAACACAGAAAGAGGTAACTGGTCTTACAATACTCCAAAGTTAGTGCATTAATACATGGAAGAGAATGTACATAGAAAGAGGTGATTGGACTTACGATACTCCAAAGTTAGTGTATTAATACATGGAAGAGAATGAACACAGAAAGAGGTGACTGGTCTTACAATACTCCAAAGTTAGTGCATTAATACATGGAAGAGAATGTACATAGAAAGAGGTGATTGGACTTACGATACTCCAAAGTTAGTGTATTAATACATGGAAGAGAATGAACACAGAAAGAGGTAACTGGTCTTACAATACTCCAAAGTTAGTGCATTAATACATGGAAGAGAATGTACATAGAAAGAGGTGATTGGACTTACGATACTCCAAAGTTAGTGTATTAATACATGGAAGAGAATGAACACAGAAAGAGGTGATTGGTCTTACAATACTCCAAAGTTAGTGTATTAATACATGGAAGAGAATGTACATAGAAAGAGGTGATTGGACTTACGATACTCCAAAGTTAGTGTATTAATACACTGAATAGAATGAACATAGAAAGAGGTGATTGGACTTACGATACTCCAAAGTTAGTGTATTAATACATGGAAGAGAATCAACACAGAAAGAGGTGATTGGTCTTACAATACTCCAAAGTTAGTGTATTAATACATGGAAGAGAATGAACATAGAAAGAGGTGATTGGACTTACAATACTCCAAAGTTAGTGTATTAATACATGGAAGAGAATCAACACAGAAAGAGGTGATTGGTCTTACAGTACTCCAAAGTTAGTGTATTAATACATGGAAGAGAATGAACATAGAAAGAGGTGATTGGACTTACAATACTCCAAAGTTAGTGTATTAATACATGGAAGAGAATCAACACAGAAAGAGGTGATTGGTCTTACAATACTCCAAAGTTAGTGTATTAATACATGGAAGAGAATGAACATAGAAAGCGGTGATTGGACTTACGATACTCCAAAGTTAGTGTATTAATACATGGAAGAGAATCAACACAGAAAGAGGTGATTGGTCTTACAATACTCCAAAGTTAGTGTATTAATACATGGAAGAGAATGAACATAGAAAGAGGTGATTGGACTTACAATACTCCAAAGTTAGTGTATTAATACATGGAAGAGAATGAACATAGAAAGAGGTGATTGGACTTACAATACTCCAAAGTTAGTGTATTAATACATGGAAGAGAATGTACATAGAAAGAGGTGATTGGACTTACAATACTCCAAAGTTAGTGTATTAATACATGGAAGAGAATGAACACAGAAAGAGGTAACTGGTCTTGCAATACTCCAAAGTTAGTGTATTAATACATGGAAGAGAATGTACATAGAAAGAGGTGATTGGACTTACGATACTCCAAAGTTAGTGTATTAATACATGGAAGAGAATGAACACAGAAAGAGGTAACTGGTCTTACAATACTCCAAAGTTAGTGCATTAATACATGGAAGAGAATGTACATAGAAAGAGGTGATTGGACTTACGATACTCCAAAGTTAGTGTATTAATACATGGAAGAGAATGAACACAGAAAGAGGTGACTGGTCTTACAATACTCCAAAGTTAGTGCATTAATACATGGAAGAGAATGTACATAGAAAGAGGTGATTGGACTTACGATACTCCAAAGTTAGTGTATTAATACATGGAAGAGAATGAACACAGAAAGAGGTAACTGGTCTTACAATACTCCAAAGTTAGTGTATTAATACATGGAAGAGAATGTACATAGAAAGAGGTGATTGGACTTACGATACTCCAAAGTTAGTGTATTAATACATGGAAGAGAATGAACACAGAAAGAGGTAACTGGTCTTACAATACTCCAAAGTTAGTGTATTAATACATGGAAGAGAATGTACATAGAAAGAGGTGATTGGACTTACGATACTCCAAAGTTAGTGTATTAATACATGGAAGAGAATCAACACAGAAAGAGGTGATTGGTCTTACAATACTCCAAAGTTAGTGTATTAATACATGGAAGAGAATGAACATAGAAAGAGGTGATTGGACTTACAATACTCCAAAGTTAGTGTATTAATACATGGAAGAGAATGTACATAGAAAGAGGTGATTGGACTTACGATACTCCAAAGTTAGTGTATTAATACACGGAAGAGAATGAACATAGAAAGAGGTGATTGGACTTACGATACTCCAAAGTTAGTGTATTAATACATGGAAGAGAATGAACACAGAAAGAGGTGACTGGTCTTACAATACTCCAAAGTTAGTGCATTAATACATGGAAGAGAATGTACATAGAAAGAGGTGATTGGACTTACGATACTCCAAAGTTAGTGTATTAATACATGGAAGAGAATGAACACAGAAAGAGGTAACTGGTCTTACAATACTCCAAAGTTAGTGTATTAATACATGGAAGAGAATGTACATAGAAAGAGGTGATTGGACTTACGATACTCCAAAGTTAGTGTATTAATACATGGAAGAGAATGAACACAGAAAGAGGTAACTGGTCTTACAATACTCCAAAGTTAGTGTATTAATACATGGAAGAGAATGTACATAGAAAGAGGTGATTGGACTTACGATACTCCAAAGTTAGTGTATTAATACATGGAAGAGAATCAACACAGAAAGAGGTGATTGGTCTTACAATACTCCAAAGTTAGTGTATTAATACATGGAAGAGAATGAACATAGAAAGAGGTGATTGGACTTACAATACTCCAAAGTTAGTGTATTAATACATGGAAGAGAATGTACATAGAAAGAGGTGATTGGACTTACGATACTCCAAAGTTAGTGTATTAATACACGGAAGAGAATGAACATAGAAAGAGGTGATTGGACTTACGATACTCCAAAGTTAGTGTATTAATACATGGAAGAGAATGAACACAGAAAGAGGTGATTGGTCTTACAATACTCCAAAGTTAGTGTATTAATACATGGAAGAGAATGAACACAGAAAGAGGTGATTGGTCTTACAATACTCCAAAGTTAATGTATTAATTAATACACGGAAGAGAATGAACATAGAAAGAGGTGATTGGACTTACAATACTCCAAAGTTAATGTATTAATACATAGAAGATGACAATTTGTTGACAGCATTATTATGGAATACAAGAACCCCACCTGACGTGCCAAGGAGTTGAGATGGGGTGAAATGTACGGATGGCTGTAATCTACTCGCCCCACCCTTCCACGCCACTGGCGTCTTCCCCACTGGGACGACACTGTCTCCCGTGATCCCCTGATAGGGAGGTGGCCGCAACTGGCTCCATTCAGAAGCTAAAACAAACAACCCCAGTATATGGAAGTCCTTACACAACGTTCTTACATAGCGCAGTATCCACTCCTCAGAACGGCTCAAAGCACTTTATAATTTACTCCCCTGCAGACCTGTTCAATTGAACACCATCTCGACTTATATGGGAAGCATTCAGCCACACTGCAATTAATGCGCGAATACTACTATTCGTACACAAATATCCACCACTGTCTTTAGCCAGGTACTCATTCATACAGCCGAGTGAACTGGAGCAATGTAGAGTAAATGAACCTGCCCAAAGTTCGACATATAAATATGATCAAGTTTCAACTAACAAAAAACTATTGCCATTATGTACAGGGCAAAATATTTATTAGATCAAAAGTCGCTTTTTATACTATATTGTTCATTATTTATCGTACTGCTACTAAGTTTGGGGAATTGCTTATAAAACATATATTAATTATGTTTATATATTTAAAAAAAAGAATAATAAGAATACATTAAGTCATACTAATACATTATTTCATGATCTAGGCATTCTTAACCTTTGACTTAATAAAATTAAACATTTCTATCTTAATGTTTAAAGCTAACAATAATATGTTGCCTGATAACCTTCAACAATTTTTTTTAATGCCAAAATACTACACCCTATGTAACATGCCAAAGAAATAAACTAAAACATGTTTATGCCTGAACCATGTTAAAGGTTAAGTGTATATCTATGTAAGGTATTAAATTATGGAATTGTTTAGACGAGCACATAAAAAGATCACTTACTATACAAAATCTAAAAAAAACGATATAAAAATTACTTAACTGAAGAGTACAAATATGCAATTAATTTGGTTATTGTTAAGGTTCAGAAAGTATTTGGAAGAACGAAGGTAGTAGTGGTCTCACTTTAGCAATAGCATATTCTTTATGTTACTAACACTGTGTTTAAGATTATGTCCAGGTTAAATACAATACACAGCAGACACATTAAAGAAAAACATACAGTTTTTAAGACTAGCTTCCACGAACACAACAAAGTTTAGAATTTCTCATGAAACCTACATGATCCGATCTCATCGTCATCACCAAAGAACGATGCTTTCTTGAGTTGGATGTCGTCAGCAAACACCCCCATACTGTCAGCGAGACGGTAGGAGGCAGGCACTGGCATCTGGTCATCATCATCCTCCTCCACTGTTCAGCATAACAACTCACTTCAAGCTATGCATGCACTGCATGTTTTACGGATCACCAAAGTTGTGCTTAAAAAACAGCCAAAACTAAAATAGATATTGGAGCAGTTTAAAAATAAGTACCAGCTAAATACCTAAACGATGGAATGAAAAAGGTTTGTTGCAGGATTAGACCTCACTTGGGGACATGGAGCATTGTTATTTTGTTTCTTACAACAATATACTGCAAATAGTGCTAGAATATTGTATATATCCGAAATTGATATTGTAGTATTAGTGAAATGTTTAAAATAATTTGCATAATTATGCTGCCGTTAAAAGACATAGGAAATATATATTTTATTATGTAGCAAATTCAACTGTGATGTAAAGTATATGTCCAGAATCTGGAATTTCTGCTTTATTTCTTTATATGTTCATTTTAATGATGGTGGAAACCGTGACATTGTCATATAATTCTCTCTATCTGTGTCCATTGTTAATAATAGAAATACAGAACCACAATGGGCTTACATGTTGTATGTAGTCTGCAGATAAAACAATTATTATCTATCTATATCTATATTATATTACTAGCAAAAATGTCTATCCTTCTGATGGCACTATATATACAAAAATGGTTTCCCAAAGTATTACCACCCAATTTTTAACAATTGTTCGCAACACTGCGCATGTTATCAACAATTGTTGCATGTCATGGTGCATGGTTTACATAGCTCAGAACAATCTCATAGCACCCAGTACAAATCCACATAAAAATTAAAATGATGATTCTCTTTCTAGTGGGCATAGACGAACAACTGTAAGCTTGGCGCCCAAGATGTAAACAGTCTGGGAGGGAAACGGTAACCAATACACACACATGCACGCACGCACATGCAGACATACACGCATTCACACACGCATGCACACAGACACAGATTATAGTTAGTTTACAAAAATGAGACTGACTGGAGAGACTGTTTTCAGAGTGAGCGTCCATGTCCACCTCCCCCATCTGTCTCCCTCCCATCCGTGCGTCCTCCGTCGTAGGGGGAAGGACGACCTGCTGCTCCTCACTAGTGTCCATCCTCCGGGACGTGTCCTCTTGACCGGGAGTAGGCTCCTTCCCCTTCTGCAACAACACACAACAACAAATCAATAACAACATCAACAACAACATAAGACCAGCTTACACCCATGTAGCAGCAAATGAAGGGCAGCAATTGACCTATCCCTAAAAAATGGCTGCCGAACATGTGGAATGTTCAAATGTTCAGTCATCATGCAATTCATTCATGGTTTAAAAGCATAATGGGTGTCCAGTAAACATATTAGTAAATAATGCTAAATAGCCACCTCTGCGTAATGTTAAAAAGAAAATATTCTGTCCCCAAATATACTAAAATAAGGCTTGTAAGAAATCAGTATTTAGTCAACATTTGATAATTACAATATATGAATTATAAGTAAGGTCACCGATTCTGTTTTCTGCCACAAATTAATGCTTGCACTGTACTGCATCAGTTGGTGTACCACAGTACCTGTTGTTGCTGTTGTTGTTGCTGTTGTTGCTTGGGAGTCAGTTTCAGCTGCTTTGGCTTGCTTGGCTTGACAACTGTTGTGTCCTCATCATCCGAGTCATCCAGAAGACCGTACTTGGAGAAGTGTTTCACCTGTCACAATGTCACTTTGAAAGGCACTGCCACAACACACTTACTTGCTAACTAGACTCATTAAAATGCATTCATGGTTTAATTCCACGGAGGAATGGTGTTTTGGACAGTTTCTATTAATACTGTAGCGGCTAATGAATAATGATTACTCCCTGAAGCAGGGTGACGGTACTTCTGTTGTTGTTACTAATTGCGTGTACGCTTCAATATGTATTTTATTTACGTAGCATTTTTTACTAATCTTAATGTTATAACTATTTATAAATAAATAGATGAGACAGCCCTCACCTCAAACACCCAGGAGCCTGTCTCTGGTCTGTAGTCTATAAACGTAGCTCCTATCTTGACAGATGCACGCTCCAATTTCTCCTGGTAATCCATCTCTTGAAGCCGCCCTATACTCTACATAGAGAGAAGACAAGGTAATCCTGATAATCCATTTCTTGAAGCAGCCCTACATACAGAGAAGACAAGTTAATCCAGATAATCCAACTCTTGAAGCCGCCCTAGACTCTACACACAAAGACACAGTAATTCTGATAATCCATCTCTTAAAACAGTCCTGATCTCTACATACATGTTAATCCATATTAAGTCATCTCTAGAAGTCACTTGAACTTTACATACAACGAAGACAAAGTTAATCTTGATAATCCATCCATCCTGATAAACTCCAACCTGGACTCTACATACTGAGGAAATAAGCTAATCCTGATAATCTATCTCTAGAAGCAACCCTAGACTCTACACACACAGAAAAGTACAACGTAATCATGATAATTCATCTCCACAGAATTTGTGGCTTTCTCCATGCATGCACCCTTGCACTCACACAGAACATCCAGAGAAAACATGGAAATCCTCATAGTGTCTCTCTCTTCAATCAGTTTCCCTCTACTGGAGAAACGTGCAACAAGGAAGCCACTCACCTTGATAGGGGTATGGGAAGACTTGTCAATGGGCCACACACAGTCCAGTGTCACCTGCGCCTTCTTGTTAAACCCCTCTCCCTCATGGGGCTTGTTGTCGTCATCTGGGTAAACGGTGATCTCCTTGCGTCGGAAGTGCACTGTCAACACATCGCAGCGGCATTAAACCTCACGGACATCAATGCAAGAATGTGGTTGTTTCACCAACATCTGATGTTACTCCACTGCCTAGTAATTACAGGTGTGTGCGTGTGTGCGTGTGTGCGTGTGTGCGTGTGTGCGTGTGTGCGTGTGTGCGTGTGTGCGTGTGAGCGTGTTGGTGGTCTAAGGATGTGTGTGTGTGCATGTGTGTGTTGGCAGACTAGGGATATGTATGTATGCGCGTGTGTGTGCATACATGTGTGCGTGCGTCTTGTTACAGTTGTAGATATTTTGGCAACGAGCCGACTGTGTACATGCTCTTTTCCATACACACTACAGAGTAATGTACACATACATATTATCTATCAAATGGCAGTGCTGTTTGGTATTATCTGCTATCGTGCCACCCCCTATATGCCCCCTCTGACTGTGTACACCCCCTATATGCCCCCCCTGCACTGTCACTTTGTGGGCTGTAGAATGAGACTAATGGAACAAAATAACTGATTCTAAGTCCTCTATGTCTTGCAGTCATTATATATTATATAACCCGTTACGTGACATCCGTAGGATACACCATGCACACGTAAGTCATTGTTCCTATAATACATTACCTCCTGCAACATTTGGTGTCAGAAGTGGGATCGTTGCTATTACTGCTGAATGCTGGTGAAGTAACTAGGGTAATAGATGATGATTCTTTTAATATTACCACCCTTACAGTGCATTACTTCCTGCAACAGTTAGTGTCACAAGTTGGATTGTTACTTGTGAACGCCGGTGATGTAATTACAGCAACAACTGAGAATTATTTTTTAAACATGTAGCCATTCTTAGTACATTGGTTGTATTGTGCTGATGTTACTACATGTACCGTACTCGTACGTGCCCTAATTGTATGTGTACACCCCACTTTTACAGCACGGTCTGACGTTGGTCAGTGACAGGATCCATCATTTATTGTAATTCCCTGTCAACCATTGACAATATGAGAAAGAACGTTCCACTTGCATCCACACTCCACAGCCTTTGCAAAGTTCCTGTATCCCTTTGACCACAAAATCACCATCTCGTTGATGCATAAACCATTTCCAGTTAATTTCAGCTACGTTGACGTGTGTCATTCCGGCTGAACTAAACTTGAAAGTATCATGGAGAGGATGGCATGGCCTGCTCTTTGACTTTGTCCATGTCTTAGCACCACTGTTATGCAGATCGTATGTCTTCTGCTGTCCACTGATAACTTGTTTCTCCAATGAGAAGTAGTTTTTAATATGTGATAACCATAAATAATTGACAAAAATGTCTTTTCTAATGCGTCAATGGCACCATATTTGTTTCAAAAACGGAAATTAACGATCTAGTGGCAAACACAGCAGAGTAAAGTAGACAGTAAAAAATACACGTAATTGACACCACTGGGTCCACCATTTTGTTATTTTCACACTGGTTTGAGAAATACATTTTTTGTAACCTCAAGAATATTCCATGTAAGCGTACTGTACGCTAAAAAGAAGGAATACGATATGCCTATGGAACTTTCCTTATGTTGAGGACCGAGTCTGAAATAAACTGATCTTATATCACACCTTACAACAATATGCATTGACTCACCAATGGCATCGAGGTCTGCGTTGACAACATCTGTGAGCCCTGGCCACAACACGTTGCCATAGCCCTCTCGACCCACAACAAAGTTCTCCACGATACAATGGCCGTTCTCATCGACCATATCCCCCAAGTCTTCCAGCGGTGGCAGGGTGTAGTACCCTGGCCGTGTCAGGTGTATCCCTGCTGGGTGCGCTACGTTGTCTGTTTCCTGTAATAATCAATCAGTCATTTACTCCTGTCGGTGTACCACAATTCCACTCACATTTAGGTCTTACCTGAGCTTTGTCATCACAGCACCAAAATTCAATTCCACAGCTGATACAAAATACAAGACTTTTTCCATGTGTAAATAAATACTGAATAAAATAAATGCAATTAATGCCTCCCATATCTTGCAATCTGCTAGTTTCATTGTGACAATTATCATTTTCTCTCTCAGAATTCTGAAAGGTTAGATAACATATTTACACCAAAAGTTATTATTAATACAAAATAAATACAGCACAAATTAGCAGTGTACTAATAATAAAATGTAATAATTTAAACATATAAATAAATTTTAATAAAAATGTTGATATATGTAAAAACACAAAATATTAATTATTAAATAATGATTAGGGAAACTAGTGATGTCTACAAAAAAGCTACCAATATTATTTCTAATTTTAGACAAACTTTGCTATCACTATAGCAACATTCCGGCAGACTCACCTCCTGGAGGGATGCTTCAGCCGAGTCCTGCTCTGTGGGTGGCTCCCCCTGGTGGAAGCGATTCATCTTAGTGAGGTTCGATGTGAGTGGTGCACGTGGGTTTAACTCCTCGATTGTGTTGTCTAGATTCCTACAGGAAACCAGAAGAACATGCGAGGCTCACTGTTATCACATCGCAGAAACGTGTGTAGATAATGTCCAACGATGGCCGATATTATGACTTGGGCATCTGTAGCTTGCAACTGAACTGTTACAGAATAATCGAAATTAGTTCAAAAAAATAATTTTCTTAATAGGGCCTGTAAGTCTCGCGCCTTGTTTTCGATTTGGAGTCATCTGGCGACACTGACGCCATTTACACCAGCTTAAATCATCGGGATATGTTTTGTTTTTGGTTGTAATCATCAGAGATTTTCCAAATCGTGTTTTTTTTTCCGATTTCCGACAGATAATCACAAGTTGAAGCCGTGGGAAAAACTTTGCCGGTAAGAATGTTCGTGGTAATCGTGCATCATTAATCAAGATTTGATGAGCCGTTGTCACAACTTTGTTGACAATGACAACTATGCATTCTTTCGCCCAGTACGACATGTTATTGAACTAATGCATACTTGTTGTTATGTGCATTTAGGCAACTTTTCAGATATAAATGGTTACCGAACTCTTTAGAAACAACATCTTATAATATTTAAACATTCGCGGTTTTTATGACAAGCAATAATCCATTGTATCTCGTTTTAACTCTCATTTCTTACATAATTGTCAATCATGCTATGTAATCCATTTATGTTTCATACTTGAATATGTTCTGGTTTTTGTTACATTAAGGGAAGCCACTACCCGAAAACGGCCATATCTCTGTTAATACTGAACATATCTTAGCTAAATTTGGAGTACTAATTGCTTAAATGAATAGTACATGGTATGTGGAATATGGGCTCATTTGCTTGTGCAGTACCATGAAAATAAATGTTTCTAGTGTGATAGAGGGGCATGCATCCTTGAAAATTATTCTGTGCTAACAACTGTATGTGTGATCACACATACAGTTGTTAGCACAGAATAATTTTCAAGGATGTGAAAATCTGTCACTTGAAGCATTCATTGCCCTGGTAATACACAAGCAAATGAGCCCATATTTCACACATCAAATGCCATTCATTTTTCTGATCAGTGCTCAAAATTCGGTTATGATATGTTCAGTATTAACAGAGATATGGCATATTGGCTATATGGGCGTTTTCGGGTAGTGGCTACCCTTAACTAAATATTATTATCTATTTCATTTAGACAAAAAACTATTTTGGGATCAAAAAAAAATTTCAGTATATGACCATTGTAAAACTGAAGTAACAACGTCATAACACAATAAACAAAGCTACAATAAACCGATAAACATCAACAACTGTTCCCTGGGTTCCACAATGCTAAAATAAATGGGCAATAATTGTGCATGTCACCAGTCGGCTCCACTCGTGTGTAATCTCGCCATGCATCGTGACACACTTATTGCATATTTCTGCAGTTACTGTAGGTAAATTGTTCATGAAATGACAGCACAAGATTCCAACCCGGGTTCTCTCGATTAAGAGTCTGATGCTCTAGCCACTGCGCTCCACGATGATTCACTCACTTGAAAACAACACGTGTTACATGCAAGCTGTGTCTGTGTGAGACTTATGGTAGGAACAGCCATACGTACTTGGTGACGCTGTGGGAGGAAACCTCGTCCTCAGAGGCTGCCCTAGTTGTAAACTTCTCCCGACTCCCCACAGCCCTGCAACACGACAACAACAACACCTTCTGCAATAATTGGTGTCAGAAGTGGGACTGCTGCTAATCATGTTCACAGCAATGAAACACAACTAAATGTTAATTTAAGTGCAATGCCTTCTACAATAATTGGTGTCAGAAGTGGGCCTGTTGCTAGTCTTATTCACTTATCAATCAGCAATCCCTACCTACAAACTCGGGTACAGTTCACAAATATACAGACAACTTAAATCATTCTCCTGTCACCAGTGTTATTGTTCATGCCAAGACAACATCCGTGCTGCAGTTCGTGGACAAACATGACAGAAAATTAATATGGTGTACGGAAATATTTGCAAGGAACTCACAGAAGATGCTAAGGAATGGCATCTGAAGTAACTTGTAGTTACCCAGCCAACTACACAGCAATTACGGTGAATCCCACGATGTTACACATTTGCAGTTATGTTTGAGTTATTTGAAACCGACGTTCAGTATATTGTCAAATAACTACAGAAATACATGCGAGTCGGCATCATGTAGCTATGGTGCAACCTCAGCAATATGACCACACAGGTAAGTGATCGTAGTTTTGAGGTGAATTAAATTATGAATTGTCTGTCCAATGAATTGAAATTTCATCCTTAGGACCGAAACGGTCACACTTATGAGGTTTCTAAAGGTTGTGGTTGTCATCACGCCATAATTTCCCATATCTGTATGCTGTAATATAGTAAATGTAAATACCCATATATGTGTGGTCGTTATATAGAGTTCCCTGTGTTCCAACAGATACAACAAACTAAATATGGACGGTCGTTATATAGGGTTCCACCGTGTTCCATCAGATACAATAAACTAAATATGGATGGTCATTACATGGGGATTCCATCAGGGGCGATGAACGAAGGTTATGGTGGTTATTATATGGAGATTCCATCAGGTGCAATGAACGAAGATTATGGTGGTCGTTACATGGAGATTCCATCAGGTGCAATGAACGAAGGTTATGGTGGTTGTTACATGGAGATTCCATCAGGTGCAATGAATGAAGGTTATGGTGGTTGTTACATGGAGATTCCATCAGGTGCAATGAACGAAGGTTATGGTGGTTGTTACATGGAGATTCCATCAGGTGCAATGAACGAAGGTTATGGTGGTTGTTACATGGAGATTCCATCAGGTGCAATGAATGAAGGTTATGGTGGTTGTTACTTGGAGATTCCATCAGGTGCAATGAATGAAGGTTATGGTGGTTGTTACATGGAGATTCCATCAGGTGCAATGAACGAAGGTTATGGTGGTTGTTACATGGAGATTCCATCAGGTGCAATGAACGAAGGTTATGGTGGTTGTTACATGGAGATTCAATCAGGTGCAGTGAATGAAGGTTATGGTGGTTGTTACATGGAGATTCCATCAGGTGCAATGAACGAAGGTTATGGTGGTTGTTACATGGAGATTCAATCAGGTGCAGTGAATGAAGGTTATGGTGGTTGTTACATGGAGATTCAATCAGATGCGATGAACGAAGGTTATGGAGGCTGTTACATGGAGATTCCATCAGGTGCAATGAGCCATATCTAAGTGGTCATTACACGGGGTTCCATGAGGTCATTGGATCAGACTAGCCTCACCTGTCCTCCACCTGTTTTTTCACACAGCCCAATTTTTAAATCTACCTTTTCTCCAAACAATCTTTTTAAAGTTTGCTTCGTTTTTAGCACTATATCTAAAACTACTGAAGATACATCACAGATAATTAATATTGTGGATATCTAGGGGTGTCAGAAAACACAGTAATTGTGGTAGTAGCCTCACCTCTCCTCTGACTGCGGGACCAGCTCGCCGCTGTAGTTGGTGATCGGGGAGAACTGGACGAAGTTGTCTTCAGCTATGGAGGGAGAGTGAAGCACGGAGGGCATGAGGTTGTCACGGCAACCAGGCTTCTTCAGCTGCAGCTTCTTGATGCTGCGACGCGCCACGAAGCTGTCGTTGCCGAACGATGCGTCATCGTCCTCAAGACCCTCAAACATCTGCATCTGAAACAAGGAAGTTGGCGTCATTCTGCAGCGAGATTAGTGAAAAGAAATGAGCTGTGACATATGTGTGGAGTTGGATCTTTATCTGCATTTTTCATCATTAATTTAAACTAATATGGGCTGTTGAGTGGACAAGTTAATGCTGTTGAAACATCAACGTATTGTTTACTAGTTGAATTACCCGTATTTTACAATGAGGAAAGACAATGTTACTGTATAATGCTACACTGGTGTTTATTGCTTGGCACCCAGCCAGAAATAGCATGCAGTCGGCAACAGACAGTACCATTATTACAATGAGTAGCACAGCAGGATCTATAATGTACAAACAATAATAATAAATAAACTGATTTAGCACTTAAATCCTCCATAACTCGTAAAAGCCATAATTGTTCAATGCAAAACATGTGATGATTGCAACGTTGTCGATGGGTCGTACCTTTCCATTAGCGATGGAGTGCAGTGGCCGAGGCTTGATCTTGGACGCTGGTCGTGGACTCACTTTGTACTGAGTCGACCCAGTCAGAGCAGCCTTCTGGGCAGCCGGATTTGTTGGCTTCACCAGTTCCTCTCGCTTCTTGTCATCCTGTGTATGAAAATGTTCATAATAGTGACCACAAGAAACTTATCAAATAGCCCCGCAATGTTTATACAAGCTAGGATTCCATATGTACGGAAACGTGTACATTTGCGACGTGTGGAATGGGTAAATACCCCTGCATGATGTCACGTTTGGGAATTTCTTATTCGATTCTTGTGCGGATACGATTTGAATCGTTACACAGAGCGATTCAGTTTTCCGCATACGTATCTGCATGACAAAATTCATCCGCCTATGTACTTACGGAACTACTTACAATAATTTCTACTAGGCACTATATTAATTGTTTTGCTGTATGCCACATCCATACATATGTAATCCTAGCTGTACACATTGCATCTTCCCAAGAGGTTTCCAAACACGCCGTAAGCACAGCAGCTTTAAGCGACGTCAATGGCCTTTTTTCACGAAATAGAAACGAGTTCTTGTCATTCAGTAATTGTACTTATTTAATAAAAAAAATTATATAATCAAAATGATCATCAATCACACAAGATTATAATCAATTAACTGGAGTCTGTGGTGGTTAAAGGGCAATCAGAGATGACAGTGTACGACAGTGTATGACGTACCGGCTTGAGGTTACGGAAGAGGGGAGAGTCTCCGTACGGGGAGTTGGTGAGGCCCAACAACTGCTGCTGAACCTGGGCCTGAGCCGCCAAATCGTTGGCCCTGAAACAGCAAACAGTAAACCAAGATGTTTTGTGTCAATACCTTTCATTTGGTGTACTCTACTATGTTATGTTATCTGGTAACAGAAATGGAAGCTATCAAAACATAAACATTACATACGTGTTGCCAATTTGAACAAATCGTTGACATTTAATAACACAAAATACACAGTCAAAAAACTTGTGTTTGTTAACAATACAGTTTGGGAGATTTCCTCCATTTCTCATAATGACATTGAAATTAAACACATGATCATTTTTAATATGCATAGCAAATCTTTTCTTAGTTGTTTCCAGCACTCTGCAATGCTCTATTAACTGACTAGTCTGTATATATTGTGGTTACAATGTTATGATCTTATGAGGTCTCATTCAACTAGCCAGCCTTTTTCAAAACATTATCGCCAAACCGACCGTTATATGCTGGCACTGAGGGTGGCCACTGCCAGGGTGCTTGTCGTCCTCAGTGGTTCTTTTACGTCCCAAATTGAGACGGGACCGACATTAACGTGATCTCCAAGTCATGAGGGATACACAGTCCCCAATGTTGAGAGCCAGGTTTTTACACCAAATATACCATACCTGCCCGGTCCGGGTATTGAACTCGGGGCGCCGGCATGTCAGGCGGATGTGCTAACCCCTACACTATTGCGCGCCCCCGATGTATTATGACATGTCCACAGAATAATACACAGAATCAGTCGTGGAATGCCTCATGTGTTTAAATATTTGTTACTCCTGCACTATACTAACAAATGCATTGCAGTTTTGTGTATAAAATTAATGTACACAAGTGTCTTGAAGCATGTGTATAGGTTAGAGGCAGTGAGAGAATGTTGGAAAGCTTACCCTACAAGAGGAGCTGCTGCACCACCAAGCCCCCCTAAGGCAGTGCTTGTACCCACACCACCAAGGAAGTTGCCAGCTGCAATCAAAACAAACTGGGCAATGTCCCAATGCAACGGGATATGAAGAGTTTCAGGGCAAAATACAACAAACTGGGCAATGTCCCAATGCAACGGGATATGAAGAGTTTCAGGGCAAAACACAACAAACTGGGCAATGTCCCAATGCAACGGGATATGAAGAGTTTCAGGGCAAAACACAACAAACTGGGCAATGTCCCAATGCAACGGGATATGAAGAGTTTCGGAGAAAAACACAACAAATTGGGTAATGTCCCAATGCAACGGGATATGAAGAGTTTCCGGGAAAAACACAACAAACTGGGCAATGTCCCAATGCAACGGAATATGAAGAGTTTCAGGACAAAACACAACAAACTGGGCAATGTCCCAATGCAACGGGATATGTAGAGTTTCAGGACAAAACGCAACAAACTGGGCAATGTCCCAATGCAACAGGATATGTAGAGTTTCAGGACAAAACACAACAAACTGGGCAATGTCCCAATGCAACGGAATATGAAGAGTTTCAGGACAAAACACAACAAACTGGGCAATGTCCCAATGCAACGGGATATGAAGAGTTTCAGGATAAAACACAACAAACTGGGCAATGTTCCAATGCAACGGGATATGAAGAGTTTCAGGGCAAAACACAACATATTCCTTTTGTTTGTTTAAAAAAACCTCACTTTTGTGTTTCCTCCTCAGAGTCTAAATGGAAACTTGTACCCGATGTTGGAATATATAAGAATCCAAAAACAAACACAATAGTAACAAAGGCTGAAAGGCTTATTGCAGAGAATGCGATATCCTTTTTTAAAATAAAAACCACGTCTTTTTTATTAGAAAAAGCCATGTCAAAATACGATATATCCATACGGTGAGTGCCGTCACTGCACCAATCAGGCGCAAGACATTGCTGATTGGCTGAGAGGGGTATAAAACATTTAGCTAAAAAAACAGATGGCATTTATCATGTTTTGGTAAATTATATATTGTGCTAGCCCACTATGTGGTCGAATTCGTGGTCCCTGTTAGGTTGACATTTCAGAAATGGTATTTATGCAAGCACCAACACAAGTCATGAATAGTGATGAAATAAGGCCAAATGAATGACGTTTATTAAAGAGATTAAGTTAGAGAGAGAAATGTGGGCTCTACATCCCAAGGCCAGGCCTGTGACTGAGCCCATACTAGTCTCCTGTACCTCTGGATGACAGAGCCCACATTTCGGCATATACAACATTAGCAGTATTGTTATAGATATATAAAACAACAGCATTACTACTGTAATCACAGTAGACCTTATGCACTGTACCGTACTAACCAAGCACACCATTTTTATGCGTGGTCCCTGTTAGGTTGACATTTCAGAAATGGTATTTATCGCACTTTGCTCTGAAACCCTTTGTAATGCAACATCACAAGAACAAAGGCATTACATGTGTAAACATTTTAACAAAATCATACAAATTCTTAACCCATTTTATCCTGACGCTACTGCTGATCAGATGCAACTAGTTCCTGAAGATATCAAAAACCCTCTTTCAGCGTCGGAAAATGTCAGGGTTTTAGTTGAAATGGATATAACTGAATTATTTTCTACTCAAATTTCAGATGTGCTGCATCATGTAAAGATATAATAATGAGTGTTGCATTGGTGTAGATAATGTTGTAATAATGTCACATGTAGTACATGGGACATTAGGCAAAAGACAGTAGGATGTCATTTGTGTCAAGTGAAATAAGAAATAAAGCAATTTGTCAATGAGCAAATTATATTTACATTATGGATCATTATAAGGAAACAATGGGAAAACAGATTAAAAAAAAGCTATGGGATAATAAATTTGCAGTGTCCGATTTGTTAGTACAAATTTATACAGGGTAGAATTATTCAATTTGTTCTGTAAACAACAGTTGACTACACCTCAAGTTATAGTTAATTTCAACAACTGACAAATTAAACAACTATACAAGTAACAGATCTTCGAAACATCTCATATTATGAAATGCGATATTTTATTACACTCAAAAACCAAAAAGTGTTCATTCTTGTCGGTGTCATGTTGACATGGCGCCAAGTTCTTGTCCACCCAACAGGTGTCTTCTTGTGTGATCGGTCACACACGGTCCTGTCTGTCGACCTGGTTCGTGGCACTTTGTGATGCCATGACGTTGCGTTTGTAACGCACACACGCTACATGTTCTGTAGCACTCATACACTGAAAAGATCTTGTGAAGAGCAGTGGCTCGTTGGTACCAGGGGATGCACGTGCTGATATGACATCTCCAATCAGTGACAAGTTGTCTGGTCCTGGAAGACAGGCAGTTGCGTTGTTGTTTCCTTGAGGGTGTAACTCTTTTGTTAGGGGGTAGGTGTTGTACATTTTCACCATCTGCAGGTACAAATAGAGACGTCTCCACCATGTCAACTTGTCTCTAATCAGACTGGTAGCCAATAGGATGCAACGACACATCGAACCACTCCGATAGTACTATCGATAGTAAATTTCACTACTGATAGTTATCTATCGATAGTTATCGCCAATAGGACTATCAATAACATTTAAAAAACAGATTAGCAGGGCTACTTTTGTTTGTAAACATGCGTTTTTAAATTTCATTTTGTAATTTCCCTTAGTTACTGACCTAGTACTGACAATTGTTGGCCATAGCAGTGTCTTACAGGGATTCAACTTTTCAGGAATCGACCTCCTAGAATGCCATGCAATGATGTCACCCCTACAATATGGTTTGGGGATGCTTTTCCTAGGTGTTTGTTAGTCCATAAAGCTATGGTGATACCATCGCAATAGTAAAACTAACCTCAATAATTTTATAATTATATAATAAAACTTACTTTTAATACTGTCAAATCAAGAGCTACTGCTCAATTCATGGGTGTGTACAAAAAATCATATTGTAACAATCTTCAAATTAATTCACACGGAAAACATATACAGGTAGATATTATAAATACTACTGATAAGTACGTTTTGTAACATGTTATGCAAAATTTGCAAATTTGTAAATGAGTTTAAGAAAAAGTAATCTGATTAAACTGAATGTGTATAAAAATATGAAAATAATCACCCCAAAGAACCAATCATCAGATCGCACTGGTCCGCACCCTTCATATGATGCTGGTAGTCCTGTAACATCTCCATCACTTGACAGGGTCACGCCCTCCCTTCGTAGCGTCATTGTACAACCCAACAGGCAGCTGGATGGTGAGGTTTGACAACAGCAACACTGGCTCTGTGTCCATCCACACTCAACACATCACGTCTTCCTTCTGGGCGATGTACAACTCTCTTCACTGGAGTTGCATATTTCAGGATGCAAGTTGGTTGGCAGACCTCTGCAGTTTGCCCACAGGCAACGCTTCCAACAGCTTAATCCAGGTGTAGATATTATCTATCATGACCTTCATGTAACTGTAGGTGTTTCATCAGCTACACGACGACCCTGTAAGACAGCTTATGCTGATGCTGGCCAACAACATGGCCTGTGTACACCTGCAAGTTCCAGGTGTCATTGCACAGCAACCAAACCTTGATTCCTCACTTTGTTGCCTTCGGTGGAAGATACTGTCCGGTCAGATTACTCTTGACCATTTCCTCATCAATGGTGACATGTTTGTCTAGTATGTACACATTCTTGAAATGTTCGGTGAGATGATCGACGTACCATCTGAGCGTCCAAAGAAGATCTTGTTCAGCCGGTGTTGTCTGGCAGGAGGAAGTATCTTCAGAGAACATTGAACTGACTGCGAGACATCACCTGACTGAAATGGATATTGGTTTCAGCCAGTAGCCATGTCGATGCAGAAGTTGCAAAATCACCATCGACAGCATCAAGCTGATGAATGCCTCCATAAAGACAATGACCGGGTCCCATCTGCCACATCGCCTCATCAAAGAAATAAAAGTAATCAATGGCTCCGGCCTCCAGCGGATGATACATCACATGATCAATGGGGTCTTCTGTCAAAATGGCTACCGTTGGTTGCTTTGCTATCCACCATCTTTCCTCTGCCCCAAAAAATGTTTGCGGAACGCTCACTTGAGATGCCACTAAACCAATGGATGGCTTCTATTTGGCTGTCCCAACGTTATCCATTGGAAACCAAGATATCAGCCTCTTTAAAATAAGAAGCTTGCAATATGCTAATAGCAGGGCTTTCCCCTGCAACAATAAACTACAATGAGAATTGTATTGCAGATAAAAAGGGTAACTACGACTAACATCGTATACCAGATAAAATGGGTTATCTAACAAGTTCCGTAACTTGTTATTTATACATACACATATTTATGCATAAGTTCACAGCATTTCTGAATATGGTTACATAGATTCTTCCACACATCGAACCCAGTTAAAAAGTTAAATCTGCATTAAGCAAATTGTTGATATATGTCAGCTCCAAAGAAACCGGTTCTTGATTCTGTGTAATTTGACTTTATCGCAGTCTTTATCAGCAAACTGACTTACTTCACTATGGGCATGTCACATGACCAGCACCATGTGACATGTAGCAAACCAAGTCTGGCGAAAACTTTGTGATAGAGTCTAAATATCTGGCAAAGTAACATGTACTACTATTAAAACAAGCCAAGAATGTGGAACTTCCAAAAATTCAAATGTGCAGGTACACCAACATTAGCATTGCACAACACAATTTAAAATTATGAATGCAGTATAACATGGCATAACAAACATATCATACATTCTGAACAATACTAACAGATACTGCATTGGTGCTCTACCTAAAACAAAGTTAGACTTCGGGTTTTCCTAAAACATATCACATTTGATAACGAAATAAGGCAGGCACAACATGAACACTTCAAGGCAGGGTATTTCTACAAGAATAACACATACCTCCAAAGGTTGTGCCGATACCGAGGGTTGGTTTGGCCATCTGCCCCCCAAAGAGGGAGGTGCCTGTCCCCAGGGTGCTGGTCAGCCCTGTGTTGGCAGCGAACCCACCACCCAGGGGGTTCACAGTGGCTCCAAACCCTGTCGGTTTGTTGCCAAACAAACTGCTTGTCTGCGTTGTACCTAACCAGAGACACAATGCGATTCGTTATGTTAACAGGTGAACAATTTGTAAGGACAACTTTACTCGACCCAATAGTAAAACCAAAAAATTTATTTACAAACAATATAAATTATTCACATATACATGATTTATACAAATAATAATAATAATCAGCAAATAAACCACTATTTTTTTCTGAAATTCTTACCGGTTTTAGTGTTTGTACCATATGTTAGACAGACATAAATCCAATGTTCAAAATGCTACATGTATTTTCTGTGAATATTCCGAGGTCACAAGGACCACCAATCAATTAGGGACATTTCGTTATTGTGGAAAACTTTTAAAATTTACGTCATTTTTACTACTCTGGGGAACCGCCTTCTACATCTATTTGTTTGTAGTCTCACCTGGTTGATAGGCATTTTTGCTACAGAAAATAAATAAGATTTTGAGATTATCTTACACACAAGAGAGAAGGTGAAACTCACCAAATCCTGCATTGGAGGTAGCGCCAAATCCCCCAAAGCCAGTGGTGCCAGTGGTGGCAGGTTTGGCAAACAGACTACTGGTGGTGGCTGGCTGGCCAAAGTTGAAGCCAGTCGAGGCAGCTGGCGTCCCAAACCCTGTTGGTTTACTGCCAAACAAACCACCCTACAAGCAGAGTCATCATTGTATTTTGTGCAGTCTGAAATCTAGAACCTGAAAGGCAAATACAAACTTTGTATGGAAACGTGTATTCTTACTTGGTAGCTTGTCATCAGTGTCACTGCAATAGAACACAACTGTAGTAATAACAATGGTCTTATATAGAGCTAGAAGTTATGAATATGGCATGGGATCTTATGCTTCCCTTGGTATAGATTCCAGGTAGAACTGTTGGTTGACTGTTGGTGCTTCATCTCGTCTCAGATTGGTAGACAGTGATTCTGTAGACATCGGTGGTAATAAAAACACCTTCAAAACTTCAGTAGAATACCTTGGAGTTAAAACTGATCAGACATTCTCCATGCACGAACAAATCAGCAGCATTTGTTGCGCCTCTTTTCTTGAATTAAGACGTGTTGTGTCCATCCGGCTGTATCTTTCTAAAAGCGCCTCTGTTAGACTTGTCATTGCTGTAATAACTTCCCGTCTTGATTAATGCAATTCGGTTTTTACTGGTCTGCCTGCTAAACAGATAAGTCGATTATTTAGAGGGTTCAGAGCAGTGCA
The DNA here is from genome assembly GCA_963995525.1 of Escarpia spicata. NCBI lineage: Eukaryota > Metazoa > Annelida > Polychaeta > Sabellida > Siboglinidae > Escarpia > Escarpia spicata. Next base: position 30,293,941 of record OZ023215.1, read on the forward strand.
GCACGGCTCGTTCTAAAGAAACACAAGCGAGACCATGTGACACCAATGTTGCCGGAACTCCGTTGGCTTCCTGTAAAGTTCCGATGCCAGTACAAGATGGCAACTTTTGCGTGCCGCCATTTTGATGGATCACTCCTATCGTACCTTTCAGCCTTGCTCACCACATACAAAACGTCACGCACCCTCCGGTCCTCCAGCAAGAAGCTGTTAACAATACCTAAATGTAACCTTAAGTCTGTTGGTGAGCGCTCTTTTAGCTTCACCGCACCCACTCTCTCGAATTCACTGCCTGCCAGTCTGCGAAATATCCCTACTCTACCTGAATTAAAATCTTGGTTAAAGACATATCTGTTCTGACAAGCGTTCTCTCTAGTCTAAGTGGTCCATGTTTTTCTGTATGCATTTGTGTAGTCTATGTTATGTATATATGTGAGTGTGAATGATATGTTCTAGCGCACTGAGTTTTTTGCCTAAATAATATTTGCGCTATATAAGAGCTATCCATTATTATTATTATTAGAAGGGACCAAACGGCTTTAGTGTCTCCTCTGAAAGATATCAAATGCAAATTGGTGAGCAGTATAACTTCCACATACTTACTCTAGTAGCAAGAACATTATATTAAAACATGAAAACCAGACAACAAACACAACCTGACAAATGTTGCCCTAAAGGGATAAAGGGAGCCAGTCAGTACCGCTATACAGAATTATTGGGCGTAATAATTTGCAACGGTAAGTCTGCTGTGATGAATGTGAAAAATTTGAAATTTTTGAACATCAAAGGGTATTGCAGTTAACTCAGCCCGACTTGGCCGTATTGCCACTAAAGCTTGTCGTAACACTGAATGTTTTGTTTACTATTTCAACATGCTCTGGGGTCTTACTTTCCTTATTGTGACCATAGTTACGGGCTCACTAAACCAATTTGGTGGGCATAGTTAGTAGTCTCTAGTGTAAGTGGTCCATGTTTTTCTGTATGTACTTGTGTCTATATTAGGCCAAACCAATTTGATTGTTAGGATTACAGATTTTTGAGACTTTTTGTTAGGGAGGAGAGGGGAATATAAATAATTGCACGAGAAAGGTGTTTTGTGTAAATACATGAATTGTCATGTGAGCCATACAGTACATTGCTAAACAAATATTTAGCCTTGTAGCCACTAAAGCTTGTTTTAACACTGAATGTTTTTACTATTTCGACCTGCTCGGGGCCTTGCATTCCATATTGTGACCATAGTTACAGGCTTACTAAATACAATTTGGCGTGCAGTATATCTTCAACATAGTTAGTATAGTTGTAAGAACATTATATTAATTAATAAATGAAAAACTAAGAAGAGACTGCCTCCTTTTAAGACCTTTCATTCCATAAGGGATGTTATTCATCGCTGACATGAGCTGATACGTACTGCCTGTGTCGTAGCACCAAAGACACTGGACGTCCCAAATCCCGGTGTGCCAAACGCTGTCGAGGTCTGCGTGCCACCGAACAGACCAGTGGCCTGGGTAGTGGCGGTCTGGCCAAAGATACTCTGTCAACAGCAAGGACAGATCTTATAGATCAACATACATAGCTACACTTTTGCTAAATCGCTAGCTAGCACATACTGTGTGTGTCACCACTCACCAGACTCAGTTATGATATCATAAACATTTCCCTAGATTAACTCACAAGCACGATATATACATCAATGTAACGAAACTATTAGATTTGGTAAATCATTAACATATAATAATATGCTGAGTTTAGAGTATTGTAACTGCATCTCCTCTGGGTCACCGATGTCCTCTCGACTCCTTCTATGTTCATGCTCTTCCTTTGAACAGTGGCCTCAGATCTACCAACAATGGCGTTGTATTTCATAAAATAATACGATTGTCAGTTATTTATTTACGCGTTTCTAGAGGGTTTTTCTCAAGACATTTTTCGCTGGAAATCAGAAAATTGAGATTTCCAGATGGCGCCACCATAATGGTGATAAGGGCTTATTCTAAGGGCGAGTGTAGGGTAGTAGTTCACTAGCACACACTCCATAATGGTGATAATAGCCGCCCTCGGTCTGTTACTCTATGGGCGGGTGTGTGCTAGTGAAATACTAGCTTACAGACTCCATAATGGTGATAATGGATGCCCTTGGTCTGTTACTCTATGGGCGGGTGTAAGCTAGTAGTTCACTAGTACACTCCATAATGGTGATAATGGACGCCCTTGCTCTGTTACTCTATGGGCGGGTGTAAGCTAGTAGTTCACTAGTACACTCCATAATGGTGATAATGGACGCCCTTGGTCTGTTACTCTATGGGTGGGTTTAAGCTAGTAGTTCACTAGTACACTCCATAATGGTGATAATGGATGCCCTTGCTCTGTTACTCGATGGGCGGGTGTAAGCTAGTAGTTCACTAGTACACTCCATAATGGTGATAATGGATGCCCTTGGTCTTTTACTCTATGGGCGGGTGTAAGCTAGTAGTTCACTAGTACACTCCATAATGGTGATAATGGACGCCCTTGCTCTGTTACTCTATGGGCGGGTGTAAGCTAGTAGTTCACTAGTACACTCCATAATGGTGATAATGGATGCCCTTGGTCAGTTACTCTATGGGCGGGTGTAAGCTAGTAGTTCACTAGTACAGACTCCATAATGGTGATAATGGATGCCCTTGGTCTGTTACTCTATGGGCGGGTGTAAGCTAGTAGTTCACTAGTACACTCCATAATGGTGATAATGGACGGCCTTGGTCTGTTACTCTATGGGCGGGTGTAAGCTAGTAGTTCACTAGTACACTCCATAATGGTGATAATGGACGCCCTTGGTCTGTTACTCTATGGGTGGGTTTAAGCTAGTAGTTCACTAGTACACTCCATAATGGTTATAATGGACGCCCTTGGTCTGTTACTCTATGGGCGGGTGTAAGCTAGTGGTTCACTAGTACAGACTCCATAAAGGTGATAATGGACGCCCTTGGTCTGTTACTCTATGGGCGGGTGTAAGCTAGTGGTTCACTAGTACAGACTCCATAATGGTGATAATGGACGCCCTCGGTCTGTTACTCTATGGGCGGGTGTAAGCTAGTAGTTCACTAGTACTCCATAATGGTGATAATGGACGCCCTTGGTCTGTTAGTCTATGGGTGGGTTTAAGCTAGTAGTTCACTAGTACACTCCATAATGGTGATAATGGACGCCCTTGGTCTGTTACTCTATGGGTGGGTGTAAGCAAGTGATTCACTAGTACAGACTCTATAATGGTGATAATGGACGCCCTTGGTCTGTTACTCTATGGGTGGGTGTAAGCAAGTAGTTCACTAGTACAGACTCTATAATGGTGATAATGGATGCCCTTGGTCAGTTACTCTATGGGCGGGTGTAAGCTAGTAGTTCACTAGTACACTCCGTAATGGTGATAATGGTTGCCCTTGGTCTGTTACTCTATGGGCGGGTGTAAGCTAGTAGTTCACTAGTACACTCCATAATGGTGATAATGGACGCCCTTGCTCTGTTACTCTATGGGCGGGTGTAAGCTAGTAGTTCACTAGTACACTCCATAATGGTGATAATGGACGCCCTTGGTCTGTTACTCTATGGGTGGGTTTAAGCTAGTAGTTCACTAGTACACTCCATAATGGTGATAATGGATGCCCTTGCTCTGTTACTCTATGGGCGGGTGTAAGCTAGTAGTTCACTAGTACACTCCATAATGGTGATAATGGATGCCCTCGGTCTTTTACTCTATGGGCGGGTGTAAGCTAGTAGTTCACTAGTACACTCCATAATGGTGATAATGGACGCCCTTGGTCTGTTACTCTATGGTTGGGTGTAAGCAAGTGGTTCACTAGTACAGACTCTATAATGGTGATAATGGACGCCCTCGGTCTGTTACTCTATGGGCGGGTGTAAACTAGTAGTTCACTAGTACACTCCATAATGGTGATAATGGATGCCCTTGGTCAGTTACTCTATGGGCAGGTGTAAGCTAGTAGTTCACTAGTACACTCCGTAATGGTGATAATGGTTGCCCTTGGTCTGTTACTCTATGGGCGGGTGTAAGCTAGTAGTTCACTAGTACACTCCATAATGGTGATAATGGACGCCCTTGCTCTGTTACTCTATGGGCGGGTGTAAGCTAGTAGTTCACTAGTACACTCCATAATGGTGATAATGGACGCCCTTGGTCTGTTACTCTATGGGTGGGTTTAAGCTAGTGGTTCACTAGTACACTCCATAATGGTGATAATGGATGCCCTTGGTCTGTTACTCTATGGGCGGGTGTAAGCTAGTAGTTCACTAGTACACTCCATAATGGTGATAATGGATGCCCTTGGTCTGTTACTCTATGGGCGGGTGTAAGCTAGTAGTTCACTAGTACACTCCATAATGGTGATAATGGACGCCCTTGCTCTGTTACTCTATGGGCGGGTGTAAGCTAGTAGTTCACTAGTACACTCCATAATGGTGATAATGGACGCCCTTGGTCTGTTACTCTATGGGTGGGTTTAAGCTAGTAGTTCACTAGTACACTCCATAATGGTGATAATGGATGCCCTTGCTCTGTTACTCGATGGGCGGGTGTAAGCTAGTAGTTCACTAGTACACTCCATAATGGTGATAATGGATGCCCTTGGTCTTTTACTCTATGGGCGGGTGTAAGCTAGTAGTTCACTAGTACACTCCATAATGGTGATAATGGACGCCCTTGCTCTGTTACTCTATGGGCGGGTGTAAGCTAGTAGTTCACTAGTACACTCCATAATGGTGATAATGGATGCCCTTGGTCAGTTACTCTATGGGCGGGTGTAAGCTAGTAGTTCACTAGTACAGACTCCATAATGGTGATAATGGATGCCCTTGGTCTGTTACTCTATGGGCGGGTGTAAGCTAGTAGTTCACTAGTACACTCCATAATGGTGATAATGGACGGCCTTGGTCTGTTACTCTATGGGCGGGTGTAAGCTAGTAGTTCACTAGTACACTCCATAATGGTGATAATGGACGCCCTTGGTCTGTTACTCTATGGGTGGGTTTAAGCTAGTAGTTCACTAGTACACTCCATAATGGTTATAATGGACGCCCTTGGTCTGTTACTCTATGGGCGGGTGTAAGCTAGTGGTTCACTAATACAGACTCCATAAAGGTGATAATGGACGCCCTTGGTCTGTTACTCTATGGGCGGGTGTAAGCTAGTGGTTCACTAGTACAGACTCCATAATGGTGATAATGGACGCCCTCGGTCTGTTACTCTATGGGCGGGTGTAAGCTAGTAGTTCACTAGTACTCCATAATGGTGATAATGGACGCCCTTGGTCTGTTACTCTATGGGTGGGTTTAAGCTAGTAGTTCACTAGTACACTCCATAATGGTGATAATGGATGCCCTTGCTCTGTTACTCTATGGGCGGGTGTAAGCTAGTAGTTCACTAGTACACTCCATAATGGTGATAATGGATGCCCTTGGTCTTTTACTCTATGGGCGGGTGTAAGCTAGTAGTTCACTAGTACACTCCATAATGGTGATAATGGACGCCCTTGCTCTGTTACTCTATGGGCGGGTGTAAGCTAGTAGTTCACTAGTACACTCCATAATGGTGATAATGGATGCCCTTGTTCTGTTACTCTATGGGCGGGTGTAAGCTAGTAGTTCACTAGTACACTCCATAATGGTGATAATGGATGCCCTTGCTCTGTTACTCTATGGGCGGGTGTAAGCTAGTAGTTCACTAGTACACTCCATAATGGTGATAATGGATGCCCTTGGTCTGTTACTCTATGGGCGGGTGTAAGCTAATAGTTCACTAGTACACTCCATAATGGTGATAATGGACGCCCTTGCTCTGTTACTCTATGGGCGGGTGTAAGCTAGTAGTTCACTAGTACACTCCATAATGGTGATAATGGATGCCCTTGCTCTGTTACTCTATGTGTGGGTGTAAGCTAGTAGTTCACTAGTACACTCCATAATGGTGATAATGGACGCCCTTGGTCTGTTACTCTATGGGTGGGTTTAAGCTAGTAGTTCACTAGTACACTCCATAAGCCACCTGACCCAGTTACAGTAACACATTTTCACTGTAAATTTACACACAAGTATGATCTTTACACTCATGTAAATATTAGATCTTGCTACTCCGACAACACCATCAAATCTATCGCATTTCACACAATAATCACAGACTGACAATACGCACCATGACTTATCCTCAACTCTATGTCCATACTCTAAGGAACAGGGAGCTGTCTGTTGTGTATTTGCCTCTCCAAACAGAGAGCTGTCTGTATTAGTTCCTTATGGTCTGTTGTGTGTTTGCTCCTCCAAACAGGGAGCTGTCTGTATTGGTTCCTTACCTTCCGTTGTGTGTTTGCTTCTCCAAACAGGGAGCTGTCTGTATCGGTTCCTTACCTTCCGTTGTGTGTTTGCTTCTCCAAACAGGGAGCTGTCTGTATTGGTTCGTTACCTTCCGTTGTATGTTTGCTTCTCCAAACAGGGAACTGTCTGTATTGGTTCCTTACCTTCCATTGTGTGTTTGCTTCTCCAAATAGGGAGCTGTCTGTATTGGTTCCTTACCTTCCGTTGTGTGTTTGCTTCTCCAAACAGGGAGCTGTTTGTATTGGTTCCTTACCTTCTGTTGTGGGTTTGCTCCTCCAAACAGGGATGTGCCTGTATTGGTTCCGAAGCCCCCAAACCCAGTCGGTGCAGCTGCTGCCGATGTTGTCGCAGTGCCAAACACGGGCTTAGCAGCAGTGGCGCCCCCAAACAGTGTGGAACCCTGCGGCTGAGTTGTCTGCGCACCAAACAGGCCTGTGGCTGTCGGGGTTGCTCCAAAACCTGTACAGAGGTATGTACAGTGGGATAGAGGGTTTGCCAAGGCCATAACAGTGGGGTAGAAAGCAGGGCTTGACATTAACTGCCATAAAACACTTGTCCAGTAGGATAAGTACTAATTCATGTTTACTTGTCCCAACAGAAATTTACTTGTCCCACCAAAATTGCTTTAAACATAAAACACCAGTGTTATTGCCATAACTGGCTCTGTAGTTGTACCTTCCAAATTACGAACGTTGTTACAGGCTTATTAAACACAACTTGGCGGGCAGTATACCTTCAATACAGTGACTATAGTCTTAAGAACATATTAATTAAGTAATTAAAAACTAGGAACAGACTGTCTCCTTGTAACTGAAATGCAAAGGTAAACGTGTTGTGGCATTTTATTGTCTACAATTTTATATCAACACTATGTACAATGATCTGAATTATCATCTCTGCTACTAATACAAAATATTGTTTGTAATAAATTCCAGATACAGTTCTAAATGTAATTGGACCTAGCCATGCATGCTACCTGGTACTTTTGTTGACATTTACAACCATAACAATTATTTAAGCAATTGAATGCTTTTTTGAAATTATACACATTTATTTTGAATGTATGTCCATACAGTATTCACATAGGGAACGCTCTCCTCTTTATATATTCTGACAGGCTTTATGTTTAATTTTGCATAGGCGCACATTATTTCAGTTTAAACAAATAAAAAAACTAGCTAGTTAGTTAAGAGTTGCCCCTTTCTGTAACTGGTTGCCCAAGTCACCTAGTGATATAAGGGTGGACAGTACAGAGATGCCTACAAAGAACTTTATACCTATCGTCTTAGGCAAAAACATCATCATTCACTTGCTACAATTCATCAAAATGTTGCTGCAGTAGACCGTAAGCAGGGGCAGAGCAAGGGGTTAAAGTGGCATCATGCACAATTTGTTTGATGGCTAATGCCCATTAATATATCAACATAAGGACCCAAATGTCAGGCGCCCACGGGCTGGACAATAATTAAAGGACAAAGTTCTAAATTGCACACTGCAGCTAAAGCAATTTATCTAGTCGCAGGCGTAAGATTATACACGCAAACTTTGTAGGTATTTCGTGTGTACCCATTTTGTTCATTATATCGCGATATATTCAATGTCAGCAGGTGGTGTGAAATGACACCACAAAGTTACTTATAATCCTGCAAAATCGCAGATTTGTAGCAACATCCTTTAGTTATCTAACGTCGCTCAGAGCCGACTAGGATATACCTCTTGGAATTAACTCCATTGGACAACATAAATGACATCACTTGTCATCAGTTGTCCAATCACGGAATATTCCCACAGGATCCACTGTGTCTCCAATTGTGACACCTTGCGGAGTCTCGACATACTAGAAATCTAGACATTCATGTAACATGTCGCCCAAATGCCAACTGCGTTTGGGAGACATGTGTAAGTCGGGGAAAAAACAAAAACAAAACAGTAGCTGAACTAAGATGTCTTTTGCGCTCAATTTTACTACTATAATATGTGCCCCACAATAAATCAGAATGCTGGTGTGGCTGATGTTGAAGTTCTGGTTTACGACAGTGAAGGGAGTAAAAACTATGCATCCTTTTCACTAGTCTATTCAACTATTGTTCTACGCCGTTTTAGACAAAATAAGGAACGCGATTCATAAGATATCTTTGTGCTAGAAATATAATACATAGTATGACAACATTTTGCAAATTCTTTTCGGGTTTGAGTGAAGTGCTGACGAATATAAACCACCAAAGTAAACACAATGAAATTGTTCTGCAAGTGTTTTGATCATAAGACTGATCATAAAATGCTAATGATCAATCCCAACTCATCCACTGTCCACAACTATGACCCAGTTCTTTAATGGTTTTATATCCACACCTAAAACTATGATATTGTCAATATGGTTACAATCTTGACATCTACCTCCTGCGAATGTTGTAGGCTTGTTCTGTCCGAAGCTAAATCCTGGGGTCTGGGTTGGTTGTGCCGCTCCAAATATTGTAGCCGAGCCTTGCTGGACTCCTTTCCTATTGGCCACATAGTCCTCTAGCTGTAGCTCCTGCAAAACACAGTCACTGGTGATACAATAGTTATGTATCAACCTGCACTTTTGCCAATTGCATGCAGCTATAATTGGATGAGAAAGTGGCAGAGTAGTCATAATAATCGGATATGAAAGTAGCAGAGTAGTCGTAATAATCGGATATGAAAGTAGCAGAGTAGTCGTAATAATCGGATATGAAAGTAGCAGAGTAGTTGTAATAATCGGATATGAAAGTAGCAGAATAGTCATAATAATTGGATATGACCTGCACCATTGACTGATTACTCCGCCACCATCTCACCCGCATACAACTGCATGCAATCAACAAAGGTAATGTTATATTTATTTCATGTGCCTTATAATCTTAGTAACTTTAAAGGGAGCCAGTCAGTTTCTCTACCTGGAATTAGCCAGTTTTATAATTTGTAACAGGAAGTCTGCTGTGCTGAACATGGGAAAATGGGACATGTTGAACATAAAAATGAATAGCAGTTAACACTGCCTGCCTTGGCAATATTGCCAATAAAGCTTGTTTTGAAACTGGCCGTTTTGTTTACCATTTGAACATGCTCCATGGTTGTATCTTCCAAATTGCGAACATTGCTAGTGACATACTGCTTACTTTTCAACTTTAGGATGTTATTTTCTATCATCACAGGTGGTCACCATTTGGCTTGAAAACAACCGAAAGGCCCAACTACCATTGTGTACGCAATGACGTAAACAATGGTTGCGTCATCATCGCACAAGTCTTTTTTTAAATTCGACATTTATTCATTACAAATACAGATTGCAGGGCCTAGTTGGTGGTAAAACACGGGCCTATCTCAAAACAGATGTCTCCGTCAATTTATATATAAATAAACTGCTTGCCAAGGAATAAACATCACATTTTATGCAAAATCTGCCTATCTAGTGACATGTCTGTTATCAATGACAACCAGGAAGCATTACTTAATGTAATTTTTTTTTAACAGCAAGTTATAACTTGGCATGCAAGCTGGCCTTACATGTGCACCAAATTGCACGGGATTGTTTTACGATGGGTGAAGGGGTTGTGCCAAAACGTATCAAGTTTTTGCTGTCTTTCAACATTTTTGTAACATTTTCATGAAGCTGTAGCACGCTTATAGTTAGGTGAATGAATGGTGTGCTTGGTTAGTACGGTACGGTGCCTAAAGTCTACTGTGATTACAGTAGTAATGCTGTTGTTTTATATATCTATAACAATACTGCTAATGTTGTATATGCCGAAATTTGGGCTCTGTCAACCTGAGGGACAGGAGACTAGAATGGGCTCAGTCACAGGCCTGGCCTTGGGATGTAGAGCCCACATTTCTCTCTCTAACTTAATCTCTTAATAAACATAATTCATTTGGCCTTCTTTCATCACTATTCTTGACTTGTGTTGGTGCTTGCATAAATATGCATTTGTTCAAAAAACAAACCCGTACGAATGTCAAAAATATATTTGTGCTTATAAACATGCAAATATTTTTATCAGAGTATTTCTCCAAATTATATAAAATGCCATTTTGAGGTGGTTTTTTTATACATATTTTTAATTGTCTTTAAAAGCATGAAAATTTCACTAAACAACCTATAAAATTAATTATTTTTGGACTAGAGTATTGCTTAATGTCTTAGGCAGAGCCTGAGAAAAAATTGTTAGTCTATCTTCAAAACATTTATTAATTAGAAATGATTAATTCAAAACATGCATGTATTGGCCATCACCTTAATATATTACGTTAGAATAAAGTTAACAAATAGAAATGTTCAATTTTTAGATAACCCACCTCGAGACTCTTAGCTTCGTACTCCTTCATGGCAGTGATACATTGATGTCTTGTGTTCATGTTCTGTTGGTTCCCACCCTTCAACATAGTCTCTGTGCCGGCAGGGGGCGTGAACTTCACTGTGGTACCACTTGTAGCAGCAGCTGCACCCCCAAACCCTGGCAAACAGAAACAGGAACCTCCATCAAAGTCAATAACAATAATACAGACTCCCTTAGCACTAATATTGTCGAAAACCAGATGGATGTGCAAAGAAGCTAAAGAGGACCAGCACTGTAAATGAGATAGGTTTTTAGATGACGCCAAAATAAAACTATATATCCTGCTAATTTTACGCCGACAAGGAGTGAATACCAGAGATGGTGCCGCAACCGAGAAGGCTCAAGTGCCGACTCTGGGAAAAGAAAGTTAATTAGAACCAGATGATCAAAGCTGTCTGGGCTCTTGCTGGAGTGAGCACTGAATGTAAATATACTGAAATAAACACAAATCATCCAGGTTTTCATTCTCCAATTAGTATATATTTGTTGTAGGAACCCAAGATTTTGTGATTAGTTCTTTCCAAGTAAATGCTTCCAGGATCCCCACAAAGACCACCTGAATTTGTTTTCAAAACTAGAAACCTTTTCATAAACCTAACATATCTATACAATTTACATATCAAATGCAGATGCGCAATGACATAGTTACAAATAAAATACATTGGAATTACTCAATAATGTTCAATAGATAACCAATAGTTACTTATAGCAGGGATTTCCCTGGAGCGCGGAAACGCATCAATGACGCGTTGTACAATGGAATGCCGCATATATTTTTGTAGCATGTGCCCAAAACGTATATTAAGAAAATTGAGGGGCACTTTTGTAGATTCCGGGCCCACCTCGATTTACCCATTATTAACTAGTTTTGCCTAAATTTTACACGTCAATGCAATAATTTAATCATTCCACATGAATCTAGGCATATCTATGCTATAAAAATATTACGTCTTAGGCTTTAGAGCATTTTGAGGCCCAAATAGCACTGTGGTTTGCTCCAGTCTGCACCCGAAAAACCTTTCTGAACACTTTTAGTCAAATTTTCTGTGTGCTTTTAGTCAAATGTTTTTCTGAACACTTCTAATTTGGGGTACCTTTTATTTTTGCAAAACTATTAGAAACATAATTGTACTATCTTAGACACTTATAACACAGCATTAAGTACATTTTATTTGTCCACGTGTAAATAGAGACTCAATCGTTATAATGAAGCAATGCCATCTGTCACCAGAATATCTTTCTCGAAGTCACACAGTCAGGCGAGAATCAGTCAAGTAAGACTAAGCGGAAGCCACGGACTTCAGGTGAAAAACACAACTTATACTCACCAATCTTGGCTGGTGTTGCCCCAAAGATGCTCCCGGTGGAGGCCGTGGTACCCGCATTGCCAAACAGGGACGTAGTGCCCGTGGGAACGGTGGACGAGAACAGACTTCCTGGTTGAGTCGCACCTCCAAACGCTACAAAAACAATCATCTTTAACACCCAATATTCAGTGTTTTAATTAAAAAATACATTGATAAGCTGAGAAAAATTTGGAACATATGTCTGTATATCCTAAAATCAGATGTGTTTAAATTTGTGAACAAATGAATAATTTACACAAGTTTCATAATTCTTTGCGTGCATAATACAGCGCTGAGAATGTAGGTCACACGATAGAGACTAAACAGATACGCCTACCATGTCTTCATGAGAATAAACTATCAGAAAATGTGCATTCAGAAATTGCTATCCAAACATTTCAGAAAGGAATCATTTTTATTTGTCATGCTCATTTTGTTGTGAACATATTTGAACTTGCATAAAATCAACCATTTATTCATAAAGTACACTTTATAAAGTTATTTCATCTAGAAGTTGTGCTAAATTTTTGTCATACAGAATGAGTTATCTTCTAAAGTATACTGGATGAGTCTCACAGGAAAATGTGATATGTCCATTTTGGTTGAGAAAAACTCACTTTTGTGTTTCCTCCTCAGAGTTTTAAGTGGAAACTTGTACGTGATGTAGGATTATCTTAAGAAAGCACACTCAACGAGAATGATAGCAAGGGTTGAAATGTTTACTGCAGGAAATGTTACATAAAACAAAAATACTATTAAAAAGCATTGTATCCATTTATTTTTGGTAAAACAGACAGATGGCTTTATCGTGTTTTGAAAACAAACACCTTTTGTGTGTATCTTTTAACAATGTACACAGATTTTTTGAATAAATTAAATAATGTAGTAACTCAAGATGTGGCTGTAGAAACACATGGTCCCTATTCAGACGAAATTTCAGAAATCGAATTTATTGTATTTTTCTCGGAAACCCTCCACTTACTAAAAGATGATCCGGTTCCGGCAGCTCCAAAGGCGGGGGGCTGGGATCCAAACAGCCCCCCCGAGGGAGTTGCTGTGTTGGTGCCCCCGAACAAACCCCCTGATGCGGGCGTGGCAAACCCCCCCGTCCCGGCCGTGCCAAAGCCAGTTGTTGCTGAAACATAAACATTCTTCAGTCAGCAGTGTGAAATCATGTCAATATAGGGGATTGTGTACAAGTGCCTATCTGTACGAAGTGTACGAAAAGGGGGTGAAAATCTTGTCAATATAGGGGATTGTGTACAAGTGTCGTTATTTGCCTATCCGTACGAAGTGTATGAAAAGGGGTGAAAGTCATGTCAATATAGGGGATTGTGTACAAGTGCCTATCTGTACGAAGTGTACGAAAAGGGGGTGAAAATCTTGTCAATATAGGGGATTGTGTACAAGTGCCTATCTGTACGAAGTGTACGAAAAGGGGGTGAAAATCTTGTCAATATAGGGGATTGTGTACAAGTGTCGTTATTTGCCTGTCCGTACGAAGTGTATGAAAAGGGGGTGAAAGTCATGTCAATATAGGGGATTGTGTACAAGTGCCTATCTGTACGAAGTGTACGAAAAGGGGGTGAAAATCTTGTCAATATAGGGGATTGTGTACAAGTGCCTATCTGTACGAAAAGGGGGTGAAAATCTTGTCAATATAGGGGATTGTGCACAAGTGTCGTTATTTGCCTATCCGTACGAAGTGTACGAAAAGGGGGTGAAAATCATGTCAATATAGGGGATTGTGTACAAGTGCCTATCTGTACGAAGTGTACGAAAAGGGGGTGAAAATCTTGTCAATATAGGGGATTGTGTACAAGTGCCTATCTGTACGAAGTGTACGAAAAGGGGGTGAAAATCTTGTCAATATAGGGGATTGTGTACAAGTGTCGTTATTTGCCTATCCGTACGAAGTGTATGAAAAGGGGGTGAAAGTCATGTCAATATAGGGGATTGTGTACAAGTGCCTATCTGTACGAAGTGTACAAAAGGGGGTGAAAATCTTGTCAATATAGGGGATTGTGTACAAGTGTCGTTATTTGCCTATCCGTACGAAGTGTATGAAAAGGGGGTGAAAGTCATGTCAATATAGGGGATTGTGTACAAGTGCCTATCTGTACGAAAAGGGGGTGAAAATCTTGTCAATATAGGGGATTGTGTACAAGTGTCGTTATTTGCCTATCCGTACGAAGTGTATGAAAAGGGGGTGAAAGTCATGTCAATATAGGGGATTGTGTACAAGTGCCTATCTGTACGAAGTGTACGAAAAGGGGATGAAAATCTTGTCAATATAGGGGATTGTGTATAAGTGTCGTTATCTGCCTATCCGTACGAAGTGTACGAAAAGGGGGTGAAAATCATGTCAATATAGGGGATTGTGTACAAGTGTTGTTATCTGCCTATCCGTACGAAAAGGGGGTGAAAATCATGTCAATATAGGGGATTGTGTACAAGTGTCGTTATCTGCCTATCTGTACGAAGTGTATGAAAAGGGGATGAAAATCATGTCAATATAGGGGATTGTGTACAAGTGTTGTTATCTGCCTATCCGTACGAAGTGTACGAAAAGGGGGTGAAAATCATGTCAATATAGGGGATTGTGTACAAGTGTTGTTATCTGCCTATCCGTACGAAGTGTACAAAAAGGGGGTGAAAATCATGTCAATATAGGGGATTGTTTACAAGTGTCGTTATCTGCCTATCTGTACGAAGTGTATGAAAAGGGGATGAAAATCATGTCAATATAGGGGATTGTGTACAAGTGTTGTTATCTGCCTATCCGTACGAAGTGTACGAAAAGGGGGTGAAAATCATGTCAATATAGGGGATTGTGTACAAGTGTCGTTATCTGCCTATCTGTACGAAGTGTATGAAAAGGGGATGAAAATCATGTCAATATAGGGGATTGTGTACAAGTGTTGTTATCTGCCTATCCGTACGAAGTGTACGAAAAGGGGGTGAAAATCATGTCAATATAGGGGATTGTGTACAAGTGTTGTTATCTGCCTATCCGTACGAAGTGTACAAAAAGGGGGTGAAAATCATGTCAATATAGGGGATTGTTTACAAGTGTCGTTATCTGCCTATCTGTACGAAGTGTATGAAAAGGGGATGAAAATCATGTCAATATAGGGGATTGTGTACAAGTGTCGTTATCTGCCTATCCGTACGAAGTGTACGAAAAGGGGGTGAAAATCATGTCAATATAGGGATTGTGTACAAGTGTTGTTATCTGCCTATCCGTATGAAGTGTACGAAAAGGGGGTGAAAATCTGTGTAATCAAAAAAATTGCTTCCATGTTACACTCGTGTGTACACGTGACTGCATAACCATGGTGACTCTAAATTAATGTCATTATAATTATGCCCTATATTCTAAACATGTGTCATAAACTCATAATACAACATTTTAACTACTGGTATAGATGTTTCCATCAGAAAAATTAAAAAATGTAAGTACTAATTCGGGGGGAAGAAATGGAATATCATATACGTTGTTACACAATGTTGTTACATCATCAAAAGTGACATTTGTAATCTTTGATTAGCAGGCACTTGCCATTTATAATATAGTTACAACCATTCATTGGAAATTATCTGGACTTCTAGAAACACAAAAATCGCAAAAAGCTTGCAAAAAAGTATGTACAAAAAACCTGACATAGGTAAATGTACTAGACTACCTGTCAGGCCAATGACCATGCTGTTATCAACGATTCCGTATCTTCTGTTCAACTGGCCCGTAAAATAAGGATTCCACACACTGTTTGCTGTATCCATGTTTTATGCTATGGTATTTCCAGCTAGTAACGATATACCAACATTTACAGTAAACAGTATTTGCTAAACTAAGCCTCACTCGCCTACTGAACAGACTGGTAATGTCTGGTTTAACCAGTTCTGCCTAGTACATGAATTCACTGGCGTTTTGCCAAACATAGTATGCAAAGATGCAAATGTGCAAGCTGTTACAACAGACAATAGATTGCTAATAATTGCACAAATTACCTGCACCACCAAATGCAGCTCCCCCACCAAAGGCACCTACAAAAGATGTTGTAATCTCACAATGTCAAACATGCATGACACAACAGCAAAAGACTACAACAGACGACAGAAAAGAATGTCTAGGATACAAGTAATTACAATACGGGTAAGTTGTAACGTTCTGCTATACAAAACACGTGCAACTGATTATATGAAACGTGAATAACTTAGTATTGCGATTAAATACAATAACAGTTTCACAATCAGCCCAACTGACATGATATAGCTTTATCTAGAGACCTGTCCACCCATCATTTGGATGGGCTGAGTTAGTTTTCGATAGGTGGAAATTTAAGGAGCAAAAAAAGCTTATATTTATTATTGACTCTTACTGTTATTTATATATCAATTATTTTTAAAATGTCTCTGTGCATCAGGGACTAATGCAGGATAATATTTTTGCCAGTCCTGACTGCCCCATGCATCATGTGCCCGGAAATTTTACTCATCCAAATGACGGGTTGACACAATTCATGTGTGCGGTGCCTGTAGTATATAAACTTTATAAAGGGCTAGTTTGGGTCATTAGTTGACGGGTTTGTACGGGGTCCGTCAATTCAAATTCTTACCCGCTCCTGGCCGACTCAGCCCGACCAAATGACGGGATGACGGTTCTCTGCTGTGCATGTGTTATTGTAGCATTTTGTACATACATTGTATAATATGTATTTATAAATGCATGTTTGGACTGGAATGTATTTGTGCGTGCACATGCGCGATCTACCGGCACATTTTTGGACTTGTAAATTTCTTAAAGAAACCAGAGCGATTCAGAACATTGCTGGTTGATTTCATCTGGATGAGCTTACAATTAGTTACAAATAATGGACACATCTGGTATAATATTCTTTATTGTAGTTGCTAATGATCAGTTTTTATTAATTCTTAGATGTGCAGGTCTAAGAAGACGCCTTTTGTTTCATTTTAGAGTTGTTAATCTTTCTTCTAAGTACACTATTACATTTCTATGCAACTAATAATGACGGTTCTTTGTGCATGACAACGATCTTACCAGGTTGCCCGAAGGACGCAGTTCCAAACGTTTTATTCTGCTGCCCAAACATCGTCCTTGTTCTTTGTCACAGCTACTCCCGTAGAAACACTACAACAGAACAACAAAGAACATTTACACAAACGTTTCGATTTTGGAATAATACTCAAAACACTTCATCCTAAAACATCTACAATTTTCTGAATACATGCGACATAGTTCTAATCTAATACATGGTTAATATTTACCCATTATTTGTGTATTGGGATCATCGCAGCAGTTAGTTTTTGTTGCCTTTTTTAAGTTTTCACTATCGATGTAAGCTCAACATTAACTTGTACTCCTATTAACACTGGGCTTCATTATTCAAAGGACAAGCTCGCAAAGTAATACCGTCCTAGCATTCAGTACATAATTCATGAGGCTGATATTTCGTGCGTACGTAATATTATTATACAAGCTGTTGCTAAATAGGAGGGTATATGTAGCTTAAGGTGTATGTCTTAGCCAGTGACTACCAGTAGTTGTTTAATACATGGTACAGCCAAACATGGCCATCATCTTCATTCCACCATTGTTCTACAGCAGAAAGACATATCTCAATCTACATATGTAATTCCTTACTATTTGCCAACACTGCTCTCCTGACAAACTGTAGTACATCAACATTATCAGATTATCTATTCACAAACAGGGTGAATCCACAGAGAGTATTCTAGGAGGGGGGGGGGGCACAAAAACATCCACTGATGGCTGAACCAAATAATATAATAATAATATAACTTCAGCTTATTGTAAACATGTAAACACCGTAACAGAATGGGGGAACATTTCCAAAGGGTCTGGGTGGAGGATATGGTCATGTGGGCCCATTCAAAAAGGTCTATGGGCACGCCAGATTTCAAACATCTGGGGCGGCACGTGCCACCCTGGATCTGCCTGTGACGAAGCATCAGCGTAATGTGAAGCATGCACTGAATTATGAATACTGTTGGCTTAACATTAACGTTTGTCCGCAACAAATAGTTACCTGTGTCGGACTAGTACATAGTCCAGGACACTTGTTTGATGTAACAAGTTTTTGATTGAATCGCAACATACATACTGTTTATTGTAGAAAAAATATATAAATATTTGACTCATCGACATAAGATCAACTTTTAATTGCAGCTACCCTGGAATTTTATCTCGCATGCACTGGCCATCGCCACTGCTTTTGCTTCACCACAATACTAATGCTAACACAGTCACCAGATGGTGCCAGTACTACTTTTTAAACTGAACATTTCATACTACTTTGGAACACAAGATTTTCACTGAACTGTAATTCGTCCATGTCAAAAACAGATCACGATCGTAGTAAATGTTGTACACAGATTAATTCATAAAGTTCGTGGGACAAGTAGATTTCTGTTGGGTAGAGTAGCCACAGAGCAGATTACTACTAGTAAGACAAAACTTCTTTAGTTACCGTGTGATTAATCACTGGGAATTATAGCCTAATTGTAACCCCAAAAACTAGAGTAGAACGATTGTTTGGTCTTTTATCAGTAAATATGATATACTATAGGCCCCTACAGGCTACACCGTTTCATAGAAAAATTGTCATTTTGGTTGGTAGCTGATATTTTCACAGAATGACACACGAACAACTGAACACTAGCACTCGGCATTCGGTTATTCAGTGAATGAGTAATTCAGCATAGCTTTGTACTTGGCTTACCCTAGGTCAGTTAGGACCAGGAACTGAGCCTGAGGAAATGCCAGTTACCGACACTCTGATAGACAGACAGACAGTCAGACAAATTTATTTTTGACCATAAATGTACAATGTAATAAAAAATTGAAATAATTAACATAAATGTACAATGTAATAAAAAATTGAAATAATTAACATAAATGTAAGGTCAAGGAGACTGCCATTAAGACATGTCGCTAACATGGGAGCCCCCTTTTAAAAATAACAAATCAAATTAGTAAATAGTAATCGTAAATATAAATAATAATCACAATTTAATGTTAATAAACACAGATATGTAATTTTATAGCATATTGTATACCACTGTTATATATTAAATATATAATAATTGTGAATACTACAATGATATTTATAGTTAATAATTAAGTAATTTTTAATGTAAGTTGTGAAACCATATAGGTCATGTGTATAAATTTTATCAATGATAATCCTTGTTGGAGTATTGTTAACTGTTTCTTAAATTACATTGTGTCGAATGTTTTTTGGCATATTCATGATTGAATCTGGGAATAAAAAAGGTTATTATTCCTCGTGTGTAGTGTTAATGCCTAATGGGTTTCAAAGTTGTGTAAATAAGGGATCTGGCAGAAATATTCAGGTAGATCGTGCCTGACTAATTTATAGTAAAATTTCAATTGTTGCATTTTATAAATACCACCTAGTTTTAGGAATTTTAGTTAAAAAAATCAGATATCTTTGTGCAATGCAGCATATATATTTACTCATAAGAAATTATTCCCATTGCTTGTTTTTGTAAATAAAAACTTGACCCCTATATACTATAACAAAATACCATAATTAATATGAGGAAGAAGGTCGGATGTGTACATAGCAGATAGTATGTTTTGTAGTAAAGTGTTTAAGTTTATTAAAAATGTCATTAGTTTTATTTGAATTGAATTTTATTCAACATAACATACATACATATACAGCATAATTCCTATAATGCATACTAAATAATATAGTATATAATATATTGAAATGTTGAAAGGAAAAATGCAAGAAGTGCAATACTTATAGTTAGCATTTCCCTTTCCATAATACATGTACATAATTTAAAAGATAATTTGACGAATGAGGTACATGAAGTATAATTTAATACTCCTTATTTTAACATAGGACTTATACATGCTAATAAGCATGTTTTACTAATTATAGACAATGCAGACTTGATGACATCAGTCATCAGACAGGAACAAGTATCTTTGATGTAGATAAATTTGACACATAAAAGGATTTGAACATGATGTATAACAAATGAGTATAATAAAATTATATATATATAAAAATATATATATATATTTATAAGAATTCGAAGAATACATAATGTATTTATTGACTAATAGGAATAAGTATCGTTGATGTAAGAATACTTTATACAAAATAAAGATTTGAATACGATTATAGCGATAACATTAAATGTACTATATATTGTATTTACTGACCAGTAGTGATCTATGCCTTTTCTTAAAGGCAATTACATTAGTGCAATTTTTGATATTTGTATTTAAACAATTCCACATATTTACACCTTTTATACTGATACACATCGCTTTCAGAGTTGTTCTGCAATACTTAGATTCAAAGTTATTTTCTTGACGAGTATTGTGGGCATGAGTGGTGTTTACCACTTTAAAACGAGAAAGAAAATTATTTGGCATTAATCTGTTATATATTTTATACATTATGACCATGGATTTTAAATCAATCAGGTCAAAAATAGTCAGTGCATTACATTTAAAGAAAGCTGGCTTTGAGTGAGCTCTATACTCCAACTGACAGCATATTCTGATTGCACGTTTCTGTAGAATATACAATGGCTGGATTCTATTTTTATAAGTGTTTCCCCATATCTCACAACAATAGTCCATATAAGGTAGAACAAATGAACAATACAAAGTGTACAATGCAGTCTCATTCAGCAACCATTTAACATGACGCATTACTGACAGATTCTTTGCAATTTTAGTATGTACAACATTCACATGTTGAGACCATGTAAGTTTGCAGTCAATATAAACACCAAGGAATTTGATACAATTTATTTGTTCAATATTAGTGTTATCTATGGAGATATTATATTCACATGGGGCATTAGTGTGACTGAAGACCATGAAATTTGTTTTTGATAAGTTTAGTGAGAGCTTGTTTACTTTAAACCATTTGTGTAGTTTGTTCATTTCACTTGACACTTTTGTACACATTTCCAACAAATCACTTCCTTCAACAACAAAACTGGTGTCATCAGCAAACAGTATGGACAGTGTGACGACACATTACATAAGTCATTAACATACATAATAAACAGAGTTGGCCCTAAAATTGACCCTTGTGGTACACCACATGACATGTAACAGTAGCACAACTTGAATTCACACCGTTGAAGCACACATACTGTTTCCTGTTTTCTAAATAACTACTGATTTATTTTGTTAGCTATTTTATTTGTATG
The DNA here is from genome assembly GCA_963995525.1 of Escarpia spicata. Lineage (NCBI taxonomy): Eukaryota > Metazoa > Annelida > Polychaeta > Sabellida > Siboglinidae > Escarpia > Escarpia spicata. The sequence goes on from OZ023215.1 coordinate 30,315,260, forward strand.
ACTACCAGTTTAGTCTTTAGATGACTATAGTACTATCTCTCTGTATCTGTATATTACGTTGACCGATCAATCTTGATCGTTAAACAACGGTTGGTTTATTGTAGTGAACCTGATACTGGGTCAGAGCAATTCATTGACAAGTAAAGGCCGATTTTGACGGAGTTGTGGTGGTTTTCATTGTCAAAATCAATAAAATCGCAAGACCCTTCAAAGTTCGATTTACTAGTAAATTATAGACGGAGATTTATCGCCAGCCAGGAAAAGAAGGCGCCACACAACCGCTGCACAACACAAATTACGCAAACTTTGAAACTATCATTACTATATAATGCGAAATGAAACGAAACTGATGTACGGTGTATCGAGTATATGTGATAATTTACATATTAGGGCCCTTTGACCACTTACATTGTGACACTGTGTTCTTTCTACTAATCACCAATCGCATGAAATACATCGGTTGTTACTTGAAAGGTGCTTGAATTTCGGGAACACAAGCCATGCCTGCCATAATGGCGCACTGATTGGCTCCACGCATGCGCAACACAATTGGCTAGTTCTCGATTCGCTGTGTGGCGCCACTATTTTGGTAATCATTGCGAAGACGCTACGGTACTTCAATCATATAAAACGGGTTAGGTAAATGACCAGGGGCGGATCCAGAGATGGCAGTTTAGGGGGTTCAAAACTTCCAATCGCACCGCCCCACTGAAGCTCGCCGAAGAACTTCCTCTGGCGACCGAACCAAATGAATATTGGGGCTTCAGCACGAGTCCGCCGTTAGTGTTGGATCATAACGTACGTCATCGGAAGACGAGAGGTGGGATGGGTGCTGTTGAACATTGACGTTTCACACATAGATGATCATGTTTTAACATTATATATTCTACCTTCAAACTTCACGTTCATCCCTTCAGTGACATCAGTAGGTTGCGAGATAACCGATGGACATCGCGTATCACTACCTGGAGACCTTACGAAGGGAAACGATCTAGAAGAAGACCAGTGAGATGGTGGAGAGACGAACTAGATGAGTACTGGAAAGGCACCATCTGACAGAGGATAGCGCAAGACAGGCAGATCTGGAACCGATATGCCGAGGCCTTCGCCCAACCACGGGACACTACGGCTGCACAATGATGATGATGAAACTATAAGTATAACAAAATCAGCAGAGTTATAAACAATGGGTACATGGGTGTTATTGAACATTTTCACGAAACAATTACGATATTTTATTTTCATTATTACTAATTTGTCAATTAGAATGGTGATCACCCACATGGAAAAAGTTCAATATTGGGGGCTAAGCCACCTTCTCGCAACATAGGGGGCCGAGCCCCGAAGCACCTCCCCCCCTCCGGTTCCGACGCCAGTAGTTCAGGAAACACAACAGCAGTTGCCGTCCACTGCTCCCCACCAGCATGTCCCGCCCCCACCTCTTTCCAATTCTGCCGACTCTCAGACCATTCGCTCAGACTTTCCATCTCGGACGTCGTCTTCCCCCTTTCTGTCGCCTTCATATTCCCCTGTCTTTGGTCCCGCCTCCATTCTCTTCTGATGATTTGTTCACATAAGCTTTCAGCTGAACTGCATCTTAAATGTTGTTGTTTTCCCTCGTGTAAATCATCCACCTTCTATCCAGCCGGTAATACTATGGATCATACCATATGTTCTATACCTTTTAAATCTCCCGGAATTTTCGAGTCTCCTTGATTTTGGGTGTATCTCCTGGTCTCCCGAAAAAACTGGCAAAATCTCCCGGACTTTTGTTGAAAATCAGCAACAGTACCTGCCCCCGTCCTTGAGACATCACGACACTGCGGATGACGTGCTGTGATGTGCTGAACAGTAGAAGTTCCGGCGAGAAATCTCCAACAGCACCCCTAGTCTTCCGATGTCAAGATCCGAGAAAGCGAGACGAGATAGCGCAGAGGAATCTCCCGGAATTAAACAAGTTGGCATGTATAGTTTTCTGTCGGTGCCACTCTCTCCAGACCACACAGGCATGATGGTGTTGCACACGCTCTCAAGACATTCCTTTTCGACATTTATATGTCGGCCAGGACTCCCTCTACTCTCCTCCATGCATTCGCTCCAGTTTCAATCAATTTGCTTGATCTCCTTGTTCGCCAGCCTAATGATCAAGACTTTTACTGTCCAACCCACACCACTTCTGTCCTCTCCGGAATCAGTGCATACATCTTAAACACCTGCTTTCAAAACGTTTTGTAATTTTAATTTTTCTCTCCACTAAATACGGACAAATCGTCTGCATACACCATCTTACTGAGAACGGTCTTTGTGTTGATCGTCCTGCTGATTAATATATGTCATCACCCTGATAATTACCCAGCAAAACGGCTAATGGTTCTGCCCAGCTAACAAAGGATTTTAATCGGAAGCACTTCCCACATCCCACAACCTACATCCAACCAATAACATTACCCTTCCGTTCCTTCATTTCGTGCATTGCTTTCATCTTCCTGACTTCACCGTTGCCGTCAATTTCGCATCTGCCTCAACCTGTCCCATGCAGGTTCACAAATCATAGAACATTGTACACCCAGGAATTGCTAATAAAAAGGAGAATATCAAATACCGAATGCTAAGCTAAATATATAAGCACGAAACATAAACGAGGACACATGAACAGCACTTATAAGTATAGCTGAAGTGTAATTTAGTTAGGAAATCCTGTGTATAGGTCTACACTCACATGCGCACACGGAAACGCACACGCATACGCACACACACACATTACGCAGGCGACCGCCCCTTCCCTAGCGAAACAAACGGCGAAACATCTTAGGGGCGATACAGACAAGAGGCTCGAGTACGCTTTGATGCGATGCAGCTCCGATGAAGTAAATAGGCACATGACAGCACGTGATAAGATGCAGCGGCTTGTGTTGTTACTGGCCCTTTTAGGGAATTGTTTATATTATTGTAATGGCAATAGTATAAAGTTTCCGTTTATTATAAACACATGGCCATTTAGAGTGGCTACTGAAGCAGGTGAGTGAGCCATTTGCAGTTGGCATCCATCTTCCAATAATTATGTATTTGTTGGATCTAAAACCCGGAAGCACTGCCGTAGCCGTAGTCAGTGCCAGTGAAAGTTACTGCCGCTGGTCGTCAATGACAATTGTTTACATACAATTACTACTCACTTTGCAACTTGTAACTTGTTTATCCACAAAAATTATTTTATTTAAGAAAACAACTCGTTGTTTACAACATATAAGCAACTATTTGTTAATAATAAACAATTAATTATGTATGTTGTTAACATATTAACTTAATATAACATCATTTACACAAGTTTCAGTTAAATTTAAAAAGTTGACAAATATACAGTAACTTAAAAATAACGATAACTTGAATATTTATAAAATAATTTTAAGTTTAAATGGTACATATGTGTTACATAAGCCATGAGCAAGCTTATTTATTAGCACCTTCATAAGTCTATATGTTAACAAATGAGAGATATTTTTATTTATTGCACAGTCAGTTTACCTTTTGTTCTCATGATGTTTCGACTGAAGAAGAAGACTGTTGAAAGCAGTCATAACGTCATGAGAACAAAAAGTAAACTGACTGTTATAACGATAACTGTTTATATATATGTATATAAACAAGCCGATGTATATAACTGTAATTTATTGCCGACTTTGTTTCGTTTACATCTGACGACAACACACATCATGGCGACAACACACAAAACCACGTTGGCTTTAGTGTAGCCACTGGCATGCTGATATACACCTTATTCGCCAGGTGGCGTGTCAGTTTATCACTTTAATTGTGATATCGTCACATCCCCCTCTTTTTACAGTCAGATGTTTAACTTTTCACTTAATTTCAAAGTCTTTGAACTTTGCTGGAAGTTTCAATTGACGCCTTGGTCGTGCAACAGTCGCCGGCACACTGCATGGTGAACTTATAACCCTCGGCGGCATATTGCGTGGTGAATGTACTACCGTGGATGGTACATTACGTTGTGGAGACGTTTCGACTGAAGGTTCACTGCTTGGAGGAGACGTGACGTTGTCTTGACCTCTCTGTTGTGCGTTCTGGTTGTCTACGCACGTGTTGTCTGAACACATTGGTCTTTTCATTGTATTGTCAGGTTCATCTTGTTGAGAGAACCGAGTATCATCCTTATACTGCTCTGGTGTGGCACATAGCTGTCGTCTTTTCCTTCGGTATGTCGAGCCTTCACTCTCAATGATGTAAGATCTGACGCCCGATGGTTTCTGAATGCGTGCTAGTGTCCATGTTCGTGAGTCATTTGAGGCATTTGGCTTCTTGAACCGCACAACATCTCCTGGGTGTAGTATGCTGAGGTTCTTGCTCGTACGATTGTATAACCTGGCTTGTTTCTCCTTTCTACGTTTGAGTTGTTCAGGAGCATCACGTTGTGCTGCAGGATCAGTCTGCAGCAGTACTGGCAGCGTTGGTAGCAATGTTCTGGTTCGACGTGCGAACATCCGTTGAGCTGGCGATGTGTGCATAGCTTCTGTAGGTGTGTTTCGATAGTCCAGAAACGCCAAATACACATCCGCCTTGTCATCAATTGCTTTCCGCATGATTTGCTTTGCCGTCTTGACTGCGTTTTCCACCTTTCCGTTTGCCTGGGGGTAACGAGGTGATGATGTGATATGTTCAAATTTCCAACGCTCTGAGAACAACTTGAACTCCTCACACGCAAACTGTGGCCCATTGTCAGAAATCACTTTGTCTGGTGCACCGTATCTCGCAAAATGAATACGCAGTTTGGTGATAACCTGTGTTGCACTGGTCATTGACAGCTTGTCAACTTCGAAGAAGTTCGAGAAGTAGTCCACCGTTATGGGGTAGTCCTGTCCATGAAGGTGGAACAGGTCAACTCCAACTCTTGACCATGGATGTGACGGTATCTCATGTGACAACAACGGCTCTCTACATTGTTCTGGTTTGTACGCGTTGCACGTACTGCAGGCACTGATGACATCTTTCACTTCTTGGTTTATGCCTGGCCAATACATCACTTCACGTGCTCTTCTAGGACATCCTTCGACTCCTAAGTGCGAGGAGTGTAGTTTCTTTATGAGCATGGCTCGCATGTCACGGGGTATGACGATTCTCTGTCCCTTGAATAGTGCGCCATCCTGTGTGCTGAGCTCGTCACGGCAATTGAAATACGGTCGTGCGAGTGGATGGACTGCTTCACGTCGATCCGGCCATCCCTGAAGTGTGTAGCGAACTGCAGTTTTCACTTCGTCGTCTTTACGTGACTTGCACATGATTTCGTGTATTCCGTTGGTCGACAGATGAACATCTTCTGTCATGTCCATTTGTTGCAGTTCAATGTCGAACACATGATCCCCTGGGTCATGTGCGTGGCTGTATGGAAGGTATGCCCGAGATAGTGCATCTGCGATATGCATTTCGTTTCCTTTCGTATACATGACATCTATGCTGTACTTCTGCAGACGGAGCAGCATTCTCTGCAGTCTCTTCGGTGCATCGAACATCGATTTCTTTGTGATCGTCTGAAGTGGCTTGTGATCCGATTGCACGGTGATGGGTCTTCCGTGCACATACTGGTCAAATCGTTCACATGCAAAGACAATCGCTAAGAGCTCTTTTTTGATTTGGGCATAGTTCTGTTCTGTGTTTGTGAGTGCTCGAGAGGCATAGCACACTGGTTTTCCCTCTTGCAGGAGCACTGCACCCAAACCACTCTGGGATGCATCACATTGGATTGTGATTGCTTGCTTTACATCGTAGTATGCGAGCACTGGTGCTGCTGTGATCAGTTCTCTGATCTTGTTCAAAGCATCTTGATGTTGCTCAAGTCAACACCACTCCACATCTTTCCGATCTAGTTGTCTCAGTGGTTCACAGACTTGTGACAGATGTGGCAAGAACTTCGCAAGATAGCCAACCATGCCGAGAATTCGCTTCAGTGCTGTGACATCCGTTGGAGTAGGCATCTTCTTGATGGCCTCAACCTTGGATTCGTCTACCTTTCGTGCGAGTTCATTTTTCACGACTTCTCGTACCGCACAAGGAACTCTGCGGGGCGGATGGATAACAGGTTTGACACTTGGATCAATCTGTATTCTATAGTTGCCATCGAGGCAACCAAGTCCCTCGAATACATCTGGGTATTCTTTGAGTACAGTGTCCTGTAACACTTGTGATCGCTTACTCATAACAGAAATGTGCACCGTGTCTGCTTTCGATGGACATGTTTTACCAATCGTTGGTAGTGTTTGTGTTGTTTCCATCTTTGTCTGTTAGCTGTCACCACCTCTGTCACGGTTCCGACTGTATGTTCTCATGGTCACTGCATTTATTGCATCACAGTCGTTTATCTGAATTAAGTCAAGGTCCAGACATAACTGCAAACTCAGAAGTGGAACAACATTGGCACGCACAACAACGAAACGCATCTGTCTCTTTGTTCCCTTGCGGTGAACTTGCAAACGCGCCAGTCCTATCGGTTTCACTACCGACTTGTTGTGCATGACGAGTCTAATGTTCGTGTACTCCAACTTGCTGCATGAGTGATCTGCTGTTGCACATACGTAGTCCTGATATGGCAGGATGTCCACTGATGACCCTGTGTCCATGTGAAACGACACATTTGTTTTGCCATTTATTGTCTGTGTTACGTGTGCTTTCGTCTTACGTTCACTGCCCACTGTGTGTATGATCGCTTGTTCGACCAATTGATGAGTAGCTGCACTTCTGCACATCTTAGCGAAGTGATTTAGTTTTCCGCACACATGGCAGGTGGCGCCACGTGCAGGACACTTGTCCTTCCCTTTTGCATGTATACCACCACACCTGCTACATCCTGATCGTCCCTCACCAGTAAGTTGTGCATACCTGTTACTGGTGGGTGTGTACTTGCTAGTACTCGAACGTCTAGATCTGTTGTACTTTCTTGCAGGATTGCCATAATTTGCATTGTATGGACTTGCAGCTGGTGGCTTGACTGGCGCCGCCTTGTGTTGAACTAAGTGAGTGGTCATTTCTGTACTTATTTCTTGTGCACGTGTGTGTGTCACTTGTAATGTTTTCAACATGGCAACGCAAGTTTCCAGATTTAGGTCTTCCTTTGCAAGTAACTTTTCTCTTGCTTTATCGTCCTTTATACCTATGACCAACCTGTCTCGAATCAGTCTCTCTCTCAAAGTCCCAAAATTACAAGTGGCTGACAGCTTGTATAGCGCTGTTATATAGGCTTCCACCGTCTCACCTGCATTTTGCGATCTGTTGAAGAATTTGTATGATTCATAGGTTTCATTGGTCTTGGCAATGCAGTTGTCATCAAATTTCTGTATGACGACATCGATCTTATTCCTGTCTTCGTCCTCTTGCCACTGGAATGTTTCATATAGATCTACTCCTTCCATACCTAATACGTTCAGAAACGCAGCAACTCTGACCTCGTCGTCTTCTTTCGCTATTTTCGTCGCTGTCTCGTAGTATCTCCATTTTCTCTTGAAGATCCGCCATGATTCTCCTCTGTTTTCCAAGGAGAGCTGATTCGGCACTTTTGCCGTCAATCTTGCACTCATCTTGTACGCGTCTTCTTCGGTTTCTTCTGTGGCTTATACTATCCCAGTACTGACACCATATAATGATAACTGTTTATATATATGTATATAAACAAGCCGATGTATATAACTGTAATTTATTGCCGACTTTGTTTCGTTTACATCTGGCGACAACACACATCATGGCGACAACACACAAAACCACGTTGGCTTTAGTGTAGCCACTGGCACGCTGATATACACCTTATTCGCCAGGTGGCGTGTCAGTTTATCACTTTAATTGTGATATCGTCACAACTGTGAAATAGGTAAAAATATCACTCAGGTCTTGACATTAACATTGGCCCGATGGCCCGGCGCCTTTTTTGAAGCTGTCGGGCCAGTTTGGGCCATCAGTTCTTATATTTTACTGGCCCAACGGGCCACTGGTTTCCGGTTCTTGAACGATGCCGAGACGAAGCGGCGGGCACGACCGCATCGGTTATCAGATGCAGTTCACCAGAATTCTTAGACGCGACTCAGTTATAGGACATTGTAAACAAAAAGTATATACTAATTCTGATCAATAATGAGTCCAAACTCCAACACTTATCATGCGGACGACTGCGTGCAAAGCCATCGAATAAATTTTCTAACCACTGGCAGCGCAGGTTTTTATGACGAGAGACGCCATTTTTAAGTCCCACCGCGTCCCTTGGACACACTGTACGATGGTTGGAAGCTGCCTCGACTTTAGAATTATGCACGCTTTTTCTTATCTAGATATATGAAAGGAATACAGCTTAAATCCAAATTTAACTAGTGGCTAAAGTGACAGAAACCAAATGTAACGCTGCATCAGCAAGGGCAAGGTGAAGGCCTCCTATTTTGGGTGGTGCCACCTAGCGAATGAACCGTGAAATAGTCTAATGCCTTGATTGACCTGTACATGAAAGCAGCGTCAACTCAACTACCGACACGGACTGACTATATATATATATATATATATATATATAGCTGTCGTCACTTTGACCACAGTGTATTTAAACTTGGCAAATACTGTATATATGCATCTGAGTACACACTTCAACAATATTACAATATTGTTAGCATCTCACTTTAAACAATCAATATGTGTATAGAAACTTCTAACAACTTTGTTGGTAAAATTAGAAAAAAGACTAATAATGTTTTGCACCTCAGAATGAGCGTATTTTTGACGGTAACACAAAATCCGGGTCAGTAACTTTCACAGGCGGGCCACAAACCCTGGGCCAGTGGATTCAAAACCTTAATGTCAAGGCCTGTCACTCATTTGAACCTTCCAGTCTGATGAACCTTTTCATTCATATACGTTAACAAGTTGGAGTAATCATATTGACAGGATGTAAACACTCATGAAAGCTCTTCTGATTCATTGTATGTAAATTTAGAACTATCACTTCCATTGATGTCACAGGTGTATCAAATAGATCGTCGATCCACACAAACTGATCAACATCATTAACAAAGCTGTATTACTTAATTGTAGTCAACGAAGCTTACAAAATGTCAGAAATATATTCTGATTCCGTAAAGCTGCCAAGGTTTATAAAAAACATGTGTTACATCCAGTCATATCAATATTTTTTTAATGGCAAATGTGTGAGATTTATTCATATATTACATGGAACAGTGTTCTGCCTAGGTCGCATTTGCAGGGCGTTACGACCTGCCCTTCTTTTTTACACAACGCCCTGCTATATTTGCATCGTAACCCTACTTGTGGCTACAGACAGTTATGTGATGAATATTAATTTGAGAGTGTTTGCAAGTGCCCCGATCTTGAAACACATCCCTATCCCGATTGCGCCACGTGCGCGGTTCAATTTTTCAACAATCCAACAGAGCGTGTCCCGCGATTGGGAATGGGATACAAAGTCGAAATCGGGATGCTTGCAAACATCACGCCACGCGCTTAGTTCGATTGTTCAGCCGCCCATATCTCGACACCTATCCCGATCATCCCATTAAATTCTTAATTATGTGTGCCAACAAATATTAAAATACGTCGATTTGAGGAAGCGCCGACCTTTCGAAAGTGGACAGATCAGAGTGACGGACTTTCTCGCAGTGCCTCAACTATACATATCATCAAGCAGTCCTTATTTTGTTCTTATCTTCAAACGTTACAGTCCGTCCGTCGGGAGACTTCTACCGTTAAATTTGCCGTTAAATTCTTTCTCATGTGATGTGTGCAAAATTATTAAAATACGTTTTGATCTGAGGAGGCGCCAACCTTCGCAAGTCAGTAGACCCTGTTCGCGACGGACTTTCGCGCAACGCCTCAACTATACATACATCACCAACTAGTCCATATTTTGTTCATATCTTCAAAACGTAAAGTCTGATCACCTGCAGACTTCTACAGTTAGATCTGTCATTTAATTCTTAATCGTGAAGCGTGCAAAAATTATTAAAATACGTTTTGATCTGAGGAGGCGCCAACCTTCGCAAGTCAGTAGACCCTGTTCGCGACGGACTTTCGCGCAACGCCTCAACTATACATACATCACCAACTAGTCCATATTTTGTTCATATCTTCAAAACGTAAAGTCTGATCACCTGCAGACTTCTACAGTTAGATCTGTCATTTAATTCTTAATCGTGAAGCGTGCAAAAATTATTAAAATACGTTTTGATCTGAGGAGGCGCCAACCTTCGCAAGTCAGTAGACCCTGTTCGCGACGGACTTTCGCGCAACGCCTCAACTATACATACATCACCAACTAGTCCATATTTTGTTCATATCTTCAAAACGTAAAGTCTGATCACCTGCAGACTTCTACAGTTAGATCTGTCATTTAATTCTTAATCGTGAAGCGTGCAAAAATTATTAAAATACGTTTCGATCTGAGGGGCCGCCAAAATTCGCCAGCACACGAAGGCATTCATGCTCATGCAAGGCATCCCGTTTCTAGGTCACAACTTCATGTGCGTGTATATTGGACTAGCCAGGGATGCTAAGGTTGCTGGCGGCCAGCGTCTTGTTTTGGCTAAATCGTTTAGCAGTAGCTACCTGTAATAATGATTATTCAGAGGGGTACCATTAAACAGTGGCTTCAAACTAGTGATAGTTACTTTTTTCTGTTTGTTGACTGATTGTTAACATTGAGATTGTGTGTGGGTGTTTTTTTCTGTAAATAAAACAAAATTAGCTATGCATTATTTTAATGTATGACATCACATCTTTTCAATTACACCTTTTACTATTTGCAGTGCAATGTATCTACATTTCTGTTCAGTCTAGCCCAACAATACTTTGCATACCTTTTGCTTACATAATAGTCTCAGGGAATATTAATTATAATGAGAATTTATACATAAAATGTTATGTCATGCTGAATATTGTGTTTTGCTCAAACTAAATCAGGTTAAGACATGCCAATTTAACTAAATTAAACATGTATTGTTTATACATACTATAATGTGCCATTCGTCCACATTTATATTTATGTAAATGTCATTTTTCAAAATTACTATGTTGCTTGTACATTACAAATTTTCAAAATTGAACATAACAGTATATCTCAATTATGTTAAACCTAGCCCAAAGGAACTTGGCATGGATATTACCTGTATAATATTCTCTGTGTATATTATGCAGATTGACATAAATTAAAAAGTTATGTAAAGCTGAATATTATGTTTTGTTCTACAATGCTTCAGCCTGTATTATAGTACATAAATATAGGTATACACTGTGTACATAATATACTATATGTAAGTAGTATGATATTAAACTAGAAGCTGTACACGGCTACTACATCTCATGTATTTAATTTAGTCGCGTGTCGCAAGTGCCCTTTTAACCACTGCTCACCGCGCTCTATGAGCTCTTTTACTAAAATGGCACCCTGCCCTTTGGAAAACCTGGGCAGAACACTGAAAAGCATAAGATGAAAGCTAAATGCGTGAGTCTGCGTGATCCTTTGTTGCATAATTAACCTATCCACCACATGACCTGTTGCTTAGCAAAACCTCCATCAAGCCATCAAAAAAAGGATGTCAAACGGTGTGTTGGTGCATTTTGTTGTTTATTTTGTTGAAATACTGGTTCTGTAAAACTTTGTTTATGACAAAGATATGCTATATATAATACAGCAAAATTGTTAATGTGACAACTATATGCGGTAGTGATTGATATATGCGATGTCGTCCCACAATAGCAATGTAATTTACTGTTACCAACATTTTGGCAAAGGCAAAGCTTGATGGTGGTTGTGCAGATAATTTTCATTGTGACATAGGCAAACTGTGACATATTGGATAGGTTAATTAAGTGCCAGTCTCGTGTGAACCGTATTTTGTTATTGTAGCCTGGCAGACGATGAGAAATGAGAATGCCTCTGCCTTGGATGGGGTAGTAGCGGGGTGTAGTGCGTGTGAACGTCACCAGTGCGATGGCACAGTCGGCTATGGGGGAAGTCCGGATGAGAACGGAGAAACCACTCTCGACGCGATGGTTATGGATGGGTAGGTCTGTTCTTCTTCTTGCTCTTCTTGTCTGTACCACATCCTATCAGAAAGTCTCATGAACACTGTCTTTTCATGTTTCTCTTCTACCACCCTCTCCTGTCTTCTATACACTTTTTGTCAGTCTTTTCTCTCATTCTATGCACATGTCTTCCCCATCTCAGTCTGCTCCCAACTACTTTCATCATCAAATGTTTTATAATTCCAATGATCCAGTCTCATGTCTCAAATCCTTCATCTTCTATCTTCTTGGATTACTTTGCATACTCTTTGGACCCAGTTGTTTACTGCTGCATGCAGCTTCTCCTTGTGTCTCTTGTGGCCTACCTGGGTTCAATTCACTTTTATTTATCAATTCCAGTTCAATTCCAATTCATGTGTATTTACCGAGGTTCAATTCAGTTCAATGTACTCACAAATTTAAAAAAAATTCAATTCAATTGAATTTTGATTAAATTTCAATTCTAATTCAAATCGGTAACATTAGCAAACTTACTTACTTACCCTTTATGCCCTGTGATGTTTAGGGCAGCGACGAAGTTCCTCCACCTCTGTCTCTCTCCGGCCATTCGCTGTAAGGTGCCCCAGCTGTGGTTAATTTCTCTCAGCTCCACCTCCACTGTTCTCCTCCATGTTGTCTTTGGGCGCCCACGTTTCCGCTTCCCTTCTGGCATCAAGACAGCTGTTTTTGTGATGGCATCTGCATCCATGCGAAGAACATGTCCAATCCACCTCCAGCGTCATCTTTGAATGATGGTGGGCATGTCCTCTTGCTGACATTGGGCAAGCAACTCCTGGTTGGATATGGTTCTTGGCTAGAAGATCCTGAGGATTTTACTGAGTCAGGTCGTGTGGAAGGTGGACAGTCTGGATATGTCCTGCGCCATCATTCTCCGACACTCCGCCCCATACAGCAATGTTAACAGTACGCAACTCTGGAAAATTCTGAGTTTTGTCCTTGTGCTATACTGCGCTGATCGCCAAACTGCAAGTAGGCTCATGAAGGCATTCCATGCCTTGTTTAGCCTGTTGCGGATGTCTAAGCCAGCTCCACCATCTTGGCTAATGACATTTCCAAGTGAATGTTTTAGTGCTGGAAAGGTCCTTGTTATCCATCTTAGCTGAGGCTAGCATGTTAAGGCCAGACACGGCAGGTAGATAGGATTATTTTTTATTTTTGCAAACATTTCAATTTGTTCTGCTCAATGCATGAAATGGGTCCTACCGAGTAAAATATATATTGAACTTTTTTCAGCCAGAACCCCGTTTCCATGGTAACAAACAAAATGGCTGCCATTTTTTGCAAATATTGGCAAATTTGGAAAAGCTGCCATTTTTTATTGAATCCATATATAGTTATAATTCTTGCAAATCCATGTTCTCTATAGATTCCATTGTGAAATGATCAGAGCATTTTTTGAAATGTGTTTTTATTTTTAAAAGAATTTTTTGGTAAAATACAGAAAAAAATCATGTTTTTTGGCAACAAATATGGCTATATCCTTCAAACTATTCATGATTTTTAAAAAGTGTCTGACCATTGCACACATTAGAATATGCTGAATACAACACTGAAAACATTATACATATAGCATAATTATTCCAAGAGATATCCCGTTTCCAAATGCAGAAATTTGAAGAAAAATGTTTTTGAGAAAATGGCTGTCAAAGATTACATAATGGATTTCATTACAAAGGTATAATAATCTGGCAAAAAAACATTTTCAGTATTTTTGGTCAAAAAACACCATTTTACCTGGGGTGTCTGGCCTTAACATTCAGGGTCATAACTTTCGTCTTCTTCTGGCTGATTCGCACACCAACCTGACGGCCAAATCTGCTAAGGCTGGTTGTCTTCTCCTGGATGTGTTTGTGAGTGTGGGACAGAAGATCAAGGTCATCGGCAAAGTCCAGATCCTCTAGTACAGAAAAGGGAGTCCAGCGAAGCCCTCTTGGTACATCATCTGTTGGTCGTCACATGACCAGTCGATGACAACATTGGAAAGGACAGCTGACAGCCCTGTCGCACACCTGTCTTAACCTCAAAGTGAAGATCGCTGGTTCCAACATTGCAGGTGAAGTTGGTGTAGAAAGCTTCGGTGATGTTGACGATGTGTTGTGGTATTCCGTATGATCTGAGAATGCACCAGAAGTAGTCTCTGTGGATGCTATCAAAGGCTTTCTCCAAATCTATAAGGTTTATGTAACGCTGCTTTGCCACTCTGAACACTGCTTGATGATGTTCCTCAACGTAAACAACTGGTCAGAGCATCCTCTTTCTCTGCGAAACCCTGACTGTTCATTCCGTAGTCTTGCATCTACAGCTTCTGTGATCCCCTGCATGATGATCTTGCTTGGTACTGACAGAAGGGTGATCCCTCGCCAATTGCTAGAGTCACTAAGGGCCCCCTTCTTAGGTATCTTGATGATCACTCCCTTGGTCCATTCCGTTTGTATCTGCTCCCCTTCCCAGATGACTGTGAACAAGGATTCCAGGATGTTAGCTGCAAGCTCGGGGTCTGCTTTGAACAGTAACATTAACAAACAGTAGCCCTTTAAGTTATTTAATTAAGCATAAGCCAGGAAGTCCATAATAAAATGCCTGCTTTATTCTCCGAGGAGACAGTGCTAAGCAAGCCTTCAGGCTTTCACAGTCGACAAAAATACAACCATTGATGCTCGCCACAAAAACAAACATTCACCCCCACATTTAATGGGGGGGGGCATTTAGCTCATACACTAATTTTACCTAGTGATAGAATATAAATATCTACTTGCTTAAAACAAGCATAGCTGGAGATTATGAAACATCAATGCTGAATTGTCGTGCAATTATTCTGAAGCAGTCCTTGTTTCTCCAAACTAAAACTGAACTGACACACATGCTTAATAAATAAAAGCATGTGTATAACACTTATTAATTATTGTAAACCATTCACTAGTTACAAAGTTCTTTATGTGCACAAATATTCTAGAAATTATTTTGGCAGAAAAAGGTGGCTGGGTTCTTGAATAATTCACATACATAATTCTGGCCCTAAACGGAATAATATAGTAAGGGTAAATGTTTCATGTATCTGTAATCATCAATCATGAGAATATAGATAGGCTATCTTTCGAAAACACAAATTCAATTGGTTAATCTAAAGAATAAAACAGGACCAACAACAGAGAACAGAGTATGGACCATGTAATACATTTTAGACGTTAACAATTAATTACAGAAATATTGCATACAGTTATGATGAAATTAGGTTTTGACCGGGTTTTGACCACTTCAGGGAAAATGAACCCAGTTTTAACCAGGTTAAAACCATGCGGTTAAAACCTTTCAACCATGATGCATTGGCAAATGCTAATTCATCCTCAGCAAACAGTAATTTGGGTTTCTGGTGGTCAATTAGCAGTTAGCAGCTAGTAAAACTGGGACTGAGAGAGATCAGAGAACTGGTAGACAAAGAATTATAGCCCATGTTTTGTTTGGTGCCAAATCCTTTTGTGCCTGTAAATACTGGTAGTCTGCTGTTGGTTGTTTTTCTTTGGTCTTTGACCAAAAAGACACATCTGAAAATGTTACAGTTTAATATATGTTTTGTAGTTTATGTGTCAATTAATATACTGGATGTCCCGAATTTCGCCGTAGAGTCGTAGACAATAGAAAAACATTGTTTTAACAACAAACCTGGACAAACTCTCCCATAAGATAGTCATATTCTAAATCTGTACCATGTATCTAATCACATTTGTGCAAACAAATTGTTTGAAAAGTTGTTTTTTAAAATGGCAAAATTGCTCCTTGGCATATCCATCCATCTGTTGATACAACCTGAATAATGCTTAGCGATTTTGAGAATGACCAACCATTTTTTTTTGATGCGCAAAAGAAGTTACGTTATTATTATTATGTCAATTTTAGGAAGCTCTAATACACATTGTTCCAAGCAAACATAACTAAACAGCAGGCGCATCCAACCCTGACCATTTGTCTCCACAGGAATGTTAGCAGGAGAAGGACAACGTAGGGATCGTCTAGAATGGAGGGGTTTGTCAGAAAGTAAAGATTTGATGTTGACCCTAAAGTATTTGTACGGGATCACCTCTAAAATATGTGTGAAGTGAACTCTTATTCAAACAACTGAATTTTGTAGACGATCACTGCATCATGACATAACAAAATAATTTCAATCAAAATTCAATGTATATATAGAAATATAAACATAAAGAAATCAGAACTATTGAACAGCTCACATTTCACATGTGTAATTATGATCTGAATTTGTGAACAAGGAGGTAAAGTGTCCATTGCAGTGTCACGCACGATGTCGGCGCTGTGGCTGGACTCCGAAACATCAAAGATGCGGTCGCTGTGGCTCGAGCTGTTTTGAAGTACACCAAACACACGCTGCTGGCCGGTGAACTAGGTAATCACAGATCCAGTAACTTTGCTAAAGTTGGCTTCAATCACAATCACAATCAGTCACTCACAATACTTGATTGTCCCTTGGGAGGAAATTCATTTGGAGTGTAGCGGCATATTAAAACAAATAAAACAAATGTACATGCAAAATAAAAATGCAAAAATAGTAATAAAAGTTATATCGGTGAAATAAGTTAAAATAAGTTAAATAAATTACAAAAGTTAAATCATCTCACAAATCAACTCGGGTTCACTCAGTGTCCGACTGGCAGGGAAGACTGGCAGAGATGGAAGGAACGAAGGACAGCTATTCATTCATTAGTCTAATTGACGAGATAAATTTTGTGTTAGGGGTGGTTGTATAGGTTTGCAATGTTCCAAAGTATTTTTTGTATAGATTACATATTTTCAGTGATTTCATGAAAATAAAGGAAGATTACCTGTGTTCAGTGATTGCTAACTAGCCTATTACGAGTTCAGCTCATTCATTGAAAAAAATTATATCGATCATTAGATCAGGAACTTGCAGAAGTGTAAATACCCACCCCTGGTAGGTCAAAATACTAAAATTCTTTTGTCATGTTTAAAAAAAATTTATACTGGGTCCACCTAAATATAATGTAAGTTTATTAAAATATTTTATTTAACTTAACCACACATTTGTACGAATGAGCTAGCATGCCATTGTGGATAACTGATAAGCTTAATTCTTTCTGCAATTTTGCAGAAATGTCTAATATGATAAATTTGAGGAGTGCATTAGGTCTATGGTGATTTTAGCAGTAATGACATTGTTTGATATATGATATCATGTATACCAATACTGCTTGTTTTATGTGCCGAAATGTGGGCTCTGTCAACCTGAGGTACAGGAGACTAGTATGGGCACAGGCCTGGCCTTGGGATGTCGAGCCCACATTTCTCTCTTATCACGTTAATAAATAAACGTCATTCATTTGGCCTTTCTTCATCACTATATTGGACTCTGTGTTGTTGCTTGCATAAATGTCTAATATGATAAATTTGAGGAAGAATGTTTAAATGTGGAAATAGTTTGGACTATTTTGGTTGATTTCATACAGAAAGAATTTGTTTGTTTCCATGAACAGCAACAGATTTTGCTGTCGACATGGGTTTTAGGCGCACAAATCTACAAACAAACGTTTCCCATGAGATATGGAAATCATGGCGACGGGAAAATTGCCAACCCAACTACTGGCAGGTAAGAAATAATAGTAAAAAATATTTGGTGTCCATGCGCATGCTTACACACGCATGTGTTCTTGCATTGATGCAATCTCCGTATGAGAAAGAAATTGGAGGAAGCCTTATATTCTTTTGCATGGTGAAAGGTTGACGCTATTTATTCCTATGACAGACAGACTGATGTACAGACACTGATGTACAGGCAGGCAGGCAGGCAGGCAGGCAGGCAGGCAGGCAGGCAGGCAGGCAGGCAGGCAGGCAGGCAGGCAGGCAGGCAGGCAGGCAGGCAGGCAGGCAGGCAGGCAGGCAGGCAGGCAGGCAGGCAGGCAGGCAGGCAGGCAGGCAGGCAGGCAGGCAGGCAGGCAGGCAGGCAGGCAGGCAGGCAGGCAGGCAGGCAGGCAGGCAGGCAGGCAGGCAGGCAGGCAGGCAGGCAGGCAGGCAGGCAGGCAGACATATTTTATTTTGACCATACATACATTGTATGTGAAGAAGTTTGTCAAATTGAAAATATAACAAATAAACATTAGTTATTAAAATGATTTACAATGGTTGCTTTATCTGTGACTTGTTTTCCATTCAAATTAAACATGCTTGGAAATGAAGTTTTGTGTTTAGTCCTGTTTAAGATGTCATTTATTGTTAATCAAGTTTTCTTTATGTGTGTTTTGTACTGTTTGAAACACCTTTCGTAGTACATTTTTTTGGCGTATCTAATACTTCTTTTCAAAATAGTACTGTATTTGTGTAATTCAGTTTTATTAATACATATTCCCGTGATGCATGTCTTAACCTCCAAAGTTTTTTTGTAACAAATTATCCATGTGTTTTATAGATCGGACAATGCCTATTGTTATCCATGTAGACTTTTTATGTTTATGTTTGTTGACCTTTACACATTTACTTGGGAAATATTTGTCTTTTAGTTTTCAAAAGTATCTCGGTTTATATTTGGGGTGTTATTTGAAGTTGTGTTCATTTTTTCTAGCATGTTACTATTTTCCAAATTGTTAAAAAATTTACATAAGCATTAAACGAATGTCTTGTAATATTGGCATATTTTGGCTTTGGGTCATCGTGATCATGTATTGTACTCAAGCATGTAAAATAAGGCTGGTGGTCTGAACATTTGTTGATAAGAATACCACATGTAGTATTTAGTGTGGCTTTGGATAGTTTACAGAAAAAGTTACTTATTAGTGTTGCATTATAATTAGAAAACGCGAATGTCAGCAAGGTTATTTTTGGGTAAAAACTTTGAGTATTTAGTGCATCAAGAAAGTCCCCAAACACAACCATTGGGTGGACTCTTAGTAAATTGATGTTGAAATATCCAGCAATTATGACTTCTTTATAATGTTTTCTAAGGAGTCTAATATAGGAATAAACTCATCAATCCAAACTGTCTCTGGGCAGTCTGTAAATATTTCAAAGTATAATCTTTTTTTTAAATATATATAGTTGATGAGTTAAATAGAGACTTTGTATTTAGTTTTGTTGCAGCGTTTCCCTTTTACAATGCACGACACCCGTTCAACTGTAGAAGGGAGGCATCATCATTATCACTAAGCCATGTCTCTGGCTTGCAAACAAATAGCACTAAATTGAAAACCAGAATCATTAAGTTCATCTATGAATATTTCCAATTCGTCAAACTTCACATGCTCTCATACATTCAATATTACTACCGGTACTTAAAATTTTGAAAAAATTTTCCTTTGATTTCAACATATTAATAAGATTTTCACTCACTACATATGGAGAATGTTGTATTTAGTTTACACCCATATCTTCTTCATCATCGGTAGTTTCATTAATGTGTGTGGTGTAATTACCCTAAATGCAGCCAACACATGGATTTTCAGTGTTGTATGTGACAACCCATTGAGGTGTGTTATCAATGAGAATTTTACATCAATCAGTTAAAACTTACACACACAAAAACAAACATGGAAACATTGGTCAGACAGTGCTGTCATCATTTTGGGAAAATTTAATGCTGGGTGAAATTAGCAGTTCATGTTTCGTAGCCCAAGAAAGTGTGCATATTAAACGTGAAATTGGTTGACAAACTTGTTAAAAAATCTCATGTTTCTTTATAAAGAAACATAATTTTTATGAGTTAGACATCCAATAATGTACACGCTAGGTTTTAAATACAGATAAGAAATTAATACCAAGTTACCAATGCACCGACTGTTTGTTTACTCCATGGTGAATCTCTTGCTGTTCCCACAGGCTGACGTTACTCCAAACCCTAAAGAAAGATGTGGTCCCTACAAACCGCAGGAGGCACATTGGGACGGTGAGAGGGCGAGATATAACAGGAATGTCAACCGAGATCACCACGACACTGTTGGCATGTTGGTCATTGATCGCCATGGCAACATGGCCGTTGGCACATCAACCAATGGAGCAAGTCACAAAATACCCGGGTATGGAAAATATTACTTTTAATACTGTAGTATTTATATGGTATTTAATAGAACATGATGCAATGTGCACAAGCATGTATTTTGTTTAAGTGGATAACTCTAACATGCAAATTGACATACATATATCATATCACATAGACATATAATATTACACCCAAAATAATAATAAAAATCAGCTAGTATTATTTAAAATTAAGTCAGAAGTATTGGTAACTTCAGTCTCCATGACTCTCCAACAAAATAAGTTACTTTAAATGGGTGTTAATGTTGTTGCTATCTTTTTGCAGTGCCTATAATGCCAACAGATTCTCAGAATTAGTCTCGCACTAATATATACTCTCTGACGCTCATAGAAATAGGAAGCATTATAACATAGTGCTTCCTCCTTCCTTACATACAGTGCCCATTGTAAGTGCTTGGTACTTAGCTCTAGCAGACATGTTTTTTTCAAACATTAACTTGACTTCTCTGATTCATCTTTCTATGAGATGGTCCCTCTTGTAGACGCGTTGGTGACTCTCCTATCATGGGGGCTGGCGCGTACGTCGACAACACCGTAGGTGGCGCTGCAGCAACTGGTGACGGAGACGTCATGATGCGCTTTCTACCCAGGTACTGCGATAAAGGATTCATGCATTTAAGAGATGCGATGTAGTACCAACAAATATGAGTTTTTTAGCAGTTGCCAGGATTGTGTGAATGCTTGGCATGCTAGAGAAAGACCTTTTATAAAGATCCTATATAGTAAAGTATAGAATCATGATACCCCCAGAATACCATAAAGATGCAGAAATCTACGTAAAACCCAGGAAGCACTTCGCTATCCTCTGGTCTAATCGTAGCATTACCCTAATGGTTTCCCAGCGAGTGTGAGTATATGAGTATATGAGTATTTATCTTCGATGAGTATGGTTTAAGATTTTAAAATTTCATCACGTAACGTAACCAATCATAAGATAACATTGGATTTTAAATTGTGTGTACATTTAAAAAATAAATGACAGTACTAAACTATATTTAAAATGTGAATTACTTACAAATTTGTTGGCACTTGACTTGGTTATTAACTTACACACAATTTAACTTAGATGACTCTTTTGTAATGTTCCTGATTTGTATATTTTGCGTGTATGTGTTGGGGGGGTACAACTAAAATTCAGTGTTTGACATATATTTCTTTTCTACAGCTACCATGTGGTGTCACTGATGGAGGGAGGCCTTATCCCCACGCAGGCGTGCACGGTCGCCCTCTCCAAGATTACCAAGTATTACCCCAAGTTCAGTGGTGCCCTTATAGCGGTCACAGTTTCAGGAGAATATGGTAAGATTCTTTTCCTTCACATCGGTTCCTTGGGGGTTTAGAATTAGAAAAATACATTATGAATGGAGTGTTCATATTAAATGATCATGAAGTTGCATCACATGGTAGGAAGGTCGATTTCTTCTTTGCAAAAAACTTTCTACAAATTTATCTATAAAATAGTAATTATATTATGTTTCGTTATGTATATAGTTCAAATAACTAAATGTATTCTCTTTCGTTAGCAATCAACCCAACCAGGTTGAAGAGAGTTTGGAACCTTTTATATAAGTTTTATATAGGGGGATTGCAATAAAATATTATGAAGTATGTTGAGTCATATTTCTTTGTTTAGCAGTTTTCCAGTTTCTGGAATATAAAAAAATCTCAGAGCAAATGAATAATCTACATTGTAGGGCAATTTTGTTTCATTGCAAGTGTTGATGTTGGAGGAATGAAATTTTTTTGTCCACAATTGTAAGGAGAATGGGAGATTTTATTTTAGGTCAGGAAATTATTATTTCAATTTAAATTCTGATCTATTAACTTAGTCTGATCTATTAAATTGGGAGGGTTGGAACCGCTGCATATTCTATAAAAAATGGCTACCGTCCGCAATTTATTTCTAAATGGCTTTCCACCCTGAAAGCTCAGTGATCCCTCCAGACTTGTGTGCATCCATGTCTATAATATCATGCTTAATGATTCTGGTTAGTTACGCCTCTGGTTGGGGTTGGGGGCCATTTTATTAATATTCTTATGAGCTTGTATGCCCGTGGTTTTGTTGTTTAAAATTTATTTTGCTCCTGGAACGCTTTCCCACTGTCATGGAAATAGTGTCCTCTGTGATAGGGCGACATATTTTTAACTTTGAAAAAGGTCCTAAAATTTAACAACAGATCCTGTTTAATGATGGATTCCTTACGATCTTATCTTATTGAAATGGTCCCCTGTTTTCTGAAGATTTAGGTACTATAAAACAAGTATCACTCTACTGGGTGGTGCACTTACGATATTCTCATAAGGTCAAAGTCTAACAGAAATGCTATGCATTTAGCATTGGTTCTATCTCCTCTCCCCACCAGCGATACGTTGTGTGGGGCTTGCGATGTTTACAGTTCAAAATTGCTATTAGCATCAATTTGCATTAGCATGTTTCACCCACTAGATGGCACCACTGTGGCTATTTATTTTCCGTGTGGAGATGACCCCAGTCACCCCACCACGCCCCCTTACATAATGCTTAATGTATTTTGAGAGTTTACAGACTTACGCGACCAGCCCTTATTGGAATGGTTGTAAAGTTTGATTAAGAAGGACCATCATTGGGGCTATTAGTCGTCCGTCATTGCCCTTATTAATTTTGGTGTCCGGTCGTCAAGGTGGTCTGCTATCTTGGCGATACACAACAGAATGCTGTGCATTGTCTATCATGGCACTCTAACAATGCAGCAGCATTTTGATGGATACTGCCACCTCTAAAGCCTGACAATAACGTACATGTTCTTCATGTGACCGGCCAAAGATGTGCAGCTGAAAAAATAGTGGATTGTTTGCCATGTTTGATTGCAATAGACGCTGATGCGCCTTCTTGCAGTCTTCAAGAGCCGTTGCTGGGATAAGAGAGCAGATATCATGTAATCATTAATCATCCCAATATTGTTTTGGTTGTAGGTGCTGCCTGTCACGGCTTCGAAACGTTTCCCTTCTGTGTGCAGAACGCCATGACCGGTGGACAGGTGAAAGTATTCAACGTCACCTGTACGTAATAGAGGTCATGCTTCATGACACAAGGTATCACCAGAGGGCTCTTCGTGTCATCGGGAGAAGTAAAACATTTAATGCAGTGGCACTCCCAATACAAGGAACATCTGCTTAAATGGAACAATTTTGGCGTCCATCTTCAGACAGACACTGTTTTATGTACCGACATCCTCGCAAGTCAGAGTTGGTGCCTGACTATGTACACTACCCCTGGCAGATCTCCTACTCGTCGTGTGGAAGTTAGCTGAATCGACCTCTTAATAGACTTCGCCGGTTGCGACTTTACCACCCTTGAGAAGAGTGCAGACACCTGTCTGAACCAAGCTTCTCGGCAAGCGATATTATTAGCCGATCTGCCAGGAGGTACCGAGACCGATGTAATCAGCAACGCCCCCTGCACACGAGGATGTGTACCAATGAATATCAAGAAATTGGATATTTGATCAACCTCGATCATGTATGAATAATATATTTTATTAAGCAACATCAGGAACTCTATAACGAATAATTGTGTTACTAATTGAAAAATACGAAACTAATCAAATAAGAGTAGTCAGAAAATGGGAATTTTTAGAAAACTTGGAGGAAGCCTAAAACTTTATCTATCTGCCATCCATGAAGAGGACCAAACCGTGAGTGTCTTGCCAGAATCAATCCCGGTTATGATGCAACAACTTGATGCAAACTATGTAAATATATACATTTTGTATAATTAGAAAATAAAAAGGATGTTGATTTTCAATGCATTCTGCCTTAAATATTTGACTCCTGGTGGGTGGCCTCGTAAGTTCCCAGAATACAAAAACTGTGCTGTGTTTGGTACCGATTCAAATATCACCCACCCCAATGCATGGTATTTTGACTGTGAAGACATTACCTATCGCACTGTGTGGTCCACATATCCACAATAACATCAATATCCCATTTGACATGTGGCACCACATCAGCAATTTATTTATTTCCAATACATGATATGGAGTCAATCGAAAACGTCACAAATTTTTGTCAAGTGTGCACATAATGGATTTTTGGCGGCATCATACCGAATTTGACTTGCCCATAGCAGATGCCCATGAATCAAACAATGTACACTACATTTCACAAGTATTATAAATTATTTCACAAGTCAGTTCAAATTTTGATGAACATTATTCGTTGTGTATCTTGCCCAGGCAAGCAGGACAATAAATGGAACTTTGAAAAGTTACTCAAGACTCTTGGCAACCCATTAAAAATGGCTAACCTACGAGCTAAGAACTGCTGGCAAGAACAATACAACAAAGAAACATTTCAACAACCCAGAACGGTTTATTGGTGGGTTCTTTCCAAATACACTGCATTTTTATACACAAACAGGATTGTTCAACTACAATTTACCACCGAGATAGAATTGGATAGTCACAATTATCTGACAAATTACGTAGCGTGTAATTATGCATAATAAACTATATTAACACAATTTACATTGTACACATTTAATGAATACTATATATAGCAACTAGCTAGAAACTTGATAAATTAACCCAAAAAAACATACGTCATAATACATCACACGAAGACTGCAGACCATTTGAAAGTGTCAACACTTTGCTGCTGGTGGGAACATTAATATGTGGGTCAAAAATAGACAAATATATCACATTCATCAACATTCTCATCCTATTACAACATATCAATTACAGTTACATCAACACAGAAAGTTTATTACAAAAATTAAATCATTATTACAAAATCTTCTTTACCCATTGCTTACGGGATACAAACATTGTAATTAAACTCCAGCGAATTCTCAAAGGTAATGCTATAATTAGACTGTCATTTTATAGAACATGTTGCACAAATTACGAGGTGGTAACAATGTTCGTTTCATTGTAGCCAATTACACCAACTGCTGTGTGGAGTTATTACAAGAAACCACCAACATATTTTGTTGATTACAGTGCAACTTGTAATCTATTACGATAAGATTACAATCATAATCAAACCCACCCCTGGTAGATGTATACGTCACAGTCCTACACATTCCCATATCAATTATGCACATGCGACACATTCCAAGTTATCTCGTTAAATGATGAGCAAGTCTATATCGGTATCACCCCTGCCAGGTTTACCGTTGCACGTCCTAACAGGCAGGCCATATCATATAGATGATCCATACGTAATACAGATTTGTCAGATTTTATTGGGTGGAATGCGGCCATATCACATTTTAATATACATTTGCTTCAATTGGAATTTTTTTAAATTTTTTATTCATCATACATGTGTAAAATCAAGACAGAGCAAATAGGGGGTGAAGAAAAACACTTATATGCCAAAATGTGGGCTCTGTCATCCAGAGGTACAGGAAACTAGTATGGGCTCAGTCACAGGCCTGGCCTTGGGATGTAGAGCCCACATTTCTCTCTCTTTAACTTAATCTCTAATAAACGTCATTCATTTGGCCTTATTTCATCACTATTCATGACTTGTGTTGGTGCTTGCATAAAAACACTTAATGCTAGCCAGATTCCCACAGACTTGGTTTGATATAGGTATGTTTTGTGATAGGGAGGGTGGGGACACTGAATTGGAATGCAAAATTTTATATGGATTAATATAGAATTTCAAGTCAAAAATACAGATTTCAACAAAAATATGTTTGTTATGTGTCTCATGGACAACACTATTCCCATCAACTGTCACCTTGTCTGAGAGACATGTTCTGTAAATGAGAAGTTCTATCATCCAGAGACATTTGAATAACATCGACGATTACACAAGCTTATGTCACACACAGGCTGCTGTACTCGATTCCCTCTGTAGGGATGCATGAAAAATTAACTTTTATACATAATATCATCTGCATTCATGCATCTTCTCATTGTCACACGTGCTACATGTTACCTTGAATACATAAGAAACATAATGTCATAAATTCATACAAAGTTGAAACGACACAAGAGAACAATCTCCAAATAAGCATTGGTTGACATCAAGGAAAACATGACAATGAAGTTTCACTCATATATCATTGAAAACCTTACATACCAACCTATTCTTCATACATATATAGTTTTTCCATTTTACCAATATACTTGACATGTTCCTAATCCAGTGATCTCCATACAGGAATCACCGTTTAGAAATTAAAAGAAAATAACTGCTGCTAGGAATTTAGAACTTAACAGTTTTAACAACTCCTATGCAAGCGAAACAGCTCAAATGAAGCTGCCAAAACCAAACAGTGCAGTGTTTTACAATTATCACAAACAAATTTCCAACGAGAAAATACACCGAATAGCACTCCTTTAAGGCTATACCATTCATTGGACGTGTGTGGGTAGCCATCAGTTAGGACTGCTATTGACAACCATTCATGCTGACAGACATCCTTGGCTATATGTGCCACACATTCTTCCCGATATCTCAGTGAATCTGCTATTTCAAGAGTTCACAAGAAGAAGATTTGTGGATGAGGACTGCATCGACACAAAATCCTCGTGAAGTTGTCACACGGAACTACCAAAGAACAATCAGTGACATATGTGGTTACGACTTCATAAACACGTTACACAAATCATACACAAACTGATAATGTACTTTAGCATCACTGTACAGTTGTGTTAACAACGACAATATAAGATCATGTCACATACCTACTGTGCTGTACTCCATTAATGCCTGAACAATATATGTCTAACGGTTTTAATCTCACCTAATATTTATTATTAGTCTATTTTATTTAATTCCATGCTCATAATGTACCATCTTACTATTTTAATCTCACTTGATCCTTATAATTTTATAACTCTTAGTGTAATTAATTATTAGATTATTTTATTCCATATATAGATTTTAGGTATAATGCCCGCATATTAAAAAAAATTAAATAACTTTTTAACCATTTAATTCGATATACGATTCTCAGTTATACTCTTCTTAAATTACTTAACATACTATTTTATGATCTACAGGTTTAGTGGAATTATTATTGTATTGTAAAGCGCCACAGAGCACTGTGTGATTATGGCGCTATATAAATATTGTATTTTATTATTATTAATGCCTCACTAAAGACGTAACACAAAGAAATGAAGACATCTAGGCATTTCAGACATATAATTGAAGAGGTTACAGAGTGGCACATGACTGAGTGACTGACACGTGAAAAGGGTAGCAAGTGGTTTCAGAGTGGCACGTGATAGAAGAGGTTTCAGATTGGCACGAGACTGAAGGAGGTTCAGAGTGGCACATGACTGAAGAGGGTTCAGAGTGGCACGTGACTGAAGAGAGTTCAGAGTGGCACGTGACTGAAGAGATAGGAGACAGACTCTCCATTGTGCGTGCGTCGTATCGCTTCTGCCAGCATCATGGACACGTCAATGCACTGAAAACAAACGTGAAATCAGATGTCAAGCCCACTTTTCTGAAAGGTTACTTCATGTAGAGTAGTGTTTATGTCTTGCCACTGCTAAAATAAACCCCGACCAAGAAGGTACACAGGGTTGATATTAAACTCATAGAGAAATGGAACAAAGCAAACAAAATGTTCAATTACAAACTGGCAATTCCCAAATGTGTTTTGATTAGCTACAATTTATATAATTAAATTTAACCATTATTTTGATATGTTTACTCCCATATCAGCTTTTTCCTCACAAAGCGGCAACAGCCGTTTGCCAATTTACTGAATGACGACATATATACGAAGGGTTTCAGGGCAAAATGCGATAAACGCCATTTTTGAAATTTCATCCAAACCAGGACTAAACGTTTGTTTAAACAATGTTGAGCTACGATATTTTCTAATTTATACAAAAACGGAATAAATACCCATGAAACAATGTGCACAAAGGAGCGTTTGTTTTCAAAACACGATAAGCACCATCCGTTTTTTTCTTCAAAACGCGATATATCCACTTTCAGCCAATCAATACCGCCATGCCCCACGGACAGCTACACGGAGTGATGGCACGCGGTGTATGAATATACAGCGTTTTGATAACAAAATCATTTAAAATCACATTTTGCGTAACAAATGTGCAATAATTATTTCAGAGTTTGTGCCACCATTCTCTGATTTTGGATTCTAAGTATATATCAACTTAATTTACAAGTTTGAGGATGAAGCATAAAAGTGACTTTTTATCAGAACAAAGAACATGGATATATCGCATTTTGCCCTGAACCCTTCATATTAATGTGCCAACTTTGGACCCTTTCAAGGTCTTTTCGTCTTTGTCAGTGTTCATTCACTTCCTTCAACCACTTGCCTATCTATGAATTGGCAATATATTGGAAAAACACAAACATCGTTATGTAGTTATTTACTTTTTCCAATGGCCAATTCAAGTTGTCGTCACATTTTTTGTTGCCCCATTGGTGGATGTAAGCTACCATAAAAAGTAACGGTGAAATTCTAAATTTTCTCAATGTGGATCAGTAAAACAGAATTTGATGGTCAAGACACTAACTTAGATATAATTTATAGAACAGTTTATAAATGTGTGTGGCACCTACCTGTATCTTATTGCAGACCTTCATCTTGTCGTCCTGGGGAATGGTGTTGGTCACCACCATGGCCTCCAGCATGGAGTTGTTGATGCGAGAGACGGCTGGACCAGAGAGGATGCCGTGGGTACAGATCGCATACACCTTCGTCGCCCCAGCCTCAAACAACCTGTCAACATCACGTCACATCATGACACCAGAATTCCATTAGAGGCAGTCGTGCGAGTCTGAAAAGTCCATCAAACCTAAAGCGTTACGTACAGGTGGGTGACGATAACACTATGATACTGTTGTGGATTGTGGAACCGGGTAGGGAGCTTGGTTACTTATTAGCAGCCACATGACGTCAGTTGAATCCTGTAAGTATCGGTGGTGGTTTTGAAAGCCATTCTGGATCATCGCCTATATCACTAGTCCCACACCATGCATGGGTGAAGTGAGTCGTCGTTTGATTTTTTCTTGACTTTACGAACCATTCCTTAGCGTCAGGTTTTAATTAAATACTGGACACTCGATAGCAAAAATAATCATTGATGTTTCAATCTTTAAGGGTTTGTTATTACATCTTAAAAGTGGGTAAAGTTGCACATGTTCTTGACAATTTGGATCCCTTTTGTGAGGCTATAAAATCATAACTAGAAACAGTTTACTTAGTGTATTGACACAAAATTGTATTTATATATATATATATATATATATGTAAAAATGTAACATAAACTCAAACGGATTGAAATTTATATCAGTTACCAGCCATTAAAAGGAAGTACATCATTCATTATGATCGTATTCATTTAAATACATTTCACAAAATATTTCTAATGCTCTTAATAACTACCTTTGGTGAACTCTTTATTTACAGTCGCTTTCCACGTCTACGTTTACTGCAAGTTTCCATGTTTGACTCGAGCACAAGAGAAACAAGTGATCCTACGGTGTCTAGCTACGGTCTCACTCACTTCTCAGCCGCGTGACACACTGTTCCACACGTGTCTGCCATGTCATCAACCATGATGGCGACCTTGTTGGTGACGTCTCCCACCAGCACCATGCATGCCACCTCATTTGCTTTCTTCCGCTCCTTGTGGATCAACGCGAAGTCTACGTTCAACTTGTCAGCAATTGATGTCACCCTGAAATCCATTCAAGATATATTACTTCAAAACCAATTCAATTTGTTACAGTCACACTGAAACCAATTTGAAACCCATTCAGTGGATATTATTCTGAATCCAATACAATTTGTTACACCGATACAAATCCAATGGATGTAATACTCCCAAACCAATTAAATGGATGCCACACTGAAACCAATTCAATTTATCACCCCAAAACCAATTCAATGGATGTCACTCCTAAAATTCACCTGGTCACCCTGAAACCAATTCAATTCTTCATCCGGAAAACCAATTCAATGGACATCACTCTGACACTCATACAATTTGTCATCCAGAAACTTATTCAATGGATCTTGTACCCAGAAACCAATTCAATGAACAGCACCCTGGAATCAGTCCAATTGTTGTCACCCCAGTAATACCTAACAAAAACAACATGCATTTAAGGTAGTTGGGGCAGCTATTCTATTAATGGCTGTTTAGAATTTAGTTGTTTTAAGTTTGTTCAGTTCAGTTACTAAGTAATATTCCAGATGAATAACTGTTTAGAATTATTATTCATACCATAAATTGAGTTTATTATATTTTGAGAATCAAAATACACATACATAATGACAACTAATTGCTACTATGAAATATGAATTACACTTGAACAGTCAACATTTCCAAATGCTATAACTGACCTATTCATCATGTGACCTCTTGCCTATCAAAAGGAGCATCAAAAATATGCCGAACCCGTGGAATATTCGGTTATTCCATCATATATTTTATTGAAATTCTGGCCCCAAATGTTTTCCTTTGTGACAAAACGTAAGGCAAAGTTCTTAAAGTAACAACTGTACGCAGGAATGTTTGATCCAGGAGATATCATGCAGGACATTAGTAATTCACATTTATATAAGTACCGTTATCAACATTGTTGGCAAAGACAATGCTTGACGGAGGTCGCGTGCACAATTTTAATTGTGGCGTAGGCAAACCACAACATTGTGGATCCATAAATTAAGTACTTTTCAAACATCAGATAATACCTTTTAGCACCGCCGGCGTCAGGTGACACGACAATGCTGTTGCGCCACTCTACGATGTTCTCTTTGATCCACTTGAGCACCGCTGGCTCCGCATACAGGTTGTCAACAGGAATGTCAAAGAACCCCTAATGACAGACAAACATACACGTTCATATGAACACGTACGTGTTTAAAATGAATTTAAGCATCTCACGCAATTAAAGGTTGTTGTCAAATTGAAAATCTTGCACAACAAATTCAATTTGTTTGGGCTGTGTCACATATCGATATATTGTATTGTAGGCTGTATGTTCCGATATATATATATACATCGACTAATCTTTACAAGTAACTTAGAAGTTACAACACTTTCTGTAATAATGTTGACCACTGTCCATTTTAACTGACCACTACTGACCTGTATCTGTGAGGCATGTAGGTCCATCGTGATGATGTGGTCTGCTCCGGCCACTGACAGCATGTTCGCCACCAACTTGGCTGATATAGGCGCTCGACTCTACAAAGATCACATTGAAACATGTAAGTTTTCTTTGAATTAGAAACAACCAAGAAGTATAAATAATGATCACCAACAGAGAACACCCACCCTTGGAGAAACAAACCACTTGCTTATGGTGGTGCCATCTGGAGGACTGATCACCACTCAATTACTCTCTGGTAGGAGAAAAGCCATGAAAATCAAAAACACGTACCTGATATAGGTATATAACACTAAATAACCCTGTTCATGTTTTCAAGTACATTGCCAATTGGTAGATCGGAGGCCAATGGTCCGAGGAACCAAATTGATTCAGAAAGATGCGAGTTGACCTTGACACCTCGGAGGAAATACATTTAAGTACTCCAAAGATGGCATATTACTATATCTACAAATGTGCATTGAAACAATGAAAACTTCTGGGAAGGAATTAATGATAACTGGGGTATTACTGTTAGATTTAACCATCAATAATGGATCTAAACCACAAAGGTGAACCGACTGAGTAAGCCACACATTTTTAGGATGTTCATTATGTTTGATAGATTGTGTCTCATTATGCATTTATGCCAATATACTGCGGAACACAAATGGCAGACCTTGCAGAACATGTTACCTACAACCTGGGGCTTAGCCAGAGACCATTCTACCAGTCTTGAAGACTGGCAAATGACTGGCCAAGACTGGTAATAACAACTGATAAGACTGGTGGAATTTAGAGACAGCCGGCTGGCAACTAGATTACTAATAGTTCCATGTTTTGAGACCCACATTAACGACTATCATTGGCACAACTGGCAGTGAAACAAATCAAATGGATCAGTATTAATTACATAAATGGCTCAAATGATGCAGGTTTTTCACCGAAAAAAGTAAACTGGCCAATAATGGATGTGATTCACGTGATTGGCCTCCACGCAAGCTGTTCACGTGATTGGCCTCCACGCAAGCTGTTCACATGGTTGGCTGCCACACAAGCTGTTCACGTGATTGGCCTCCACGCAAGCTGTTCACATGGTTGGCTGCCACGCAAGCTGTTCACGTGACTGGCTTCCACACAAGCTGTTCACGTGATTGGCTGCCACGCAAGCTGTTCACGTGACTGGCTTCCACACAAGCTGTTCACGTGATTGGCTTCCACGCAAGCTGTTCACGTGACTGGCTTCCACGCAAGCTGTTCACATGGTTGGCTTCCACGCAAGCTGTTCACGTGATTGGCTTCCACACAAGCTGTTCACGTGATTGGCCTCCACGCAAGCTGTTCACATGGTTGGCTGCCACGCAAGCTGTTCACGTGACTGGCTTCCACACAAGCTGTTCACGTGACTGGCTTCCACGCAAGCTGTTCACGTGACTGGCTTCCACGCAAGCTGTTCACGTGACTGGCCTCCACGCAAGCTGTTCACATGGTTGGCTGCCACGCAAGCTGTTCACGTGATTGGCTTCCACGCAAGCTGTTCACGTGATTGGCTTCCACGCAAGCTGTTCACGTGATTGGCTTCCACGCAAGCTGTTCACGTGATTGGCCTCCACGCAAGCTGTTCACGTGGTTGGCTGCCACGCAAGCTGTTCACGTGACTGGCTTCCACGCAAGCTGTTCACGTGACTGGCTTCCACGCAAGCTGTTCACGTGATTGGCTTCCACGCAAGCTGTTCACGTGATTGGCCTCCACGCAAGCTGTTCACGTGGTTGGCTGCCACGCAAGCTGTTCACGTGATTGGCTTCCACGCAAGCTGTTCACGTGATTGGCCTCCACGCAAGCTGTTCACGTGGTTGGCTGCCACGCAAGCTGTTCACGTGACTGGCTTCCACGCAAGCTGTTCACGTGACTGGCTTCCACGCAAGCTGTTCACGTGATTGGCTTCCACGCAAGCTGTTCACGTGGTTGGCTGCCACGCAAGCTGTTCACGTGGTTGGCTGCCACGCAAGCTGTTCACGTGGTTGGCTGCCACGCAAGCTGTTCACGTGGTTGGCTGCCACGCAAGCTGTTCACGTGGTTGGCTGCCACGCAAGCTGTTCACGTGGTTGGCTGCCACGCAAGCTGTTCACGTGGTTGGCTGCCACGCAAGCTGTTCACGTGGTTGGCTGCCACGCAAGCTGTTCACGTGGTTGGCCTCCATGCAAGCTGTTCACGTGGTTGGCTGCCACGCAAGCTGTTCACGTGTTAAAAGGCACAATTTTTGTTAATTCAAGACTGGCAAAAAATTATTTTTGGCTAAGGGCGTGTCTGCAACTCATCGTGCCTACGTGACCTCACCTTGTCTTTCTTGTCTTGTCTTGCGTACGGGAAGCAGGGGATGACAGCAGTGACGCGACTCGCTGATGCAATCTTACACGCGTTGATCATGATGAGTAGTTCCATCAACATATCATTCACCTCCTTACATCCACTCTGTACTATGTAGACATCTTCACCCCGCACCGACTCCCCAATCTCAACACTGCAAACAGACCGTCATACTATTTAAATATATTATACGTAGTCTAACACCAAGGACGCAAAGATCTGTCTTTAATTACACTTGTTGTGTACCAATCATTACAAAATAAATGTTGATAAAGTCAAATATATGCATGTTACACTTCCTTCCTTCCGTGTAGTGATCACAGTCATTACTGACTATTCTATCCCTGTATGGGGGATCTGCGTTGGTACAGCAAGATGGCGACAACAATGGAAAATAAAGTGTTACTAATAATCTACATATTATTAATAATCTACGTAATACTAATAATCTACATAATACTAATAATATATATATCCTACCACCTAGACTTAGCCTAAATAAATACATCTACAAATGTAACTAGCCAGTAGTGGAGCTGCCAGCAGGCTACTACGGTCGCTTTTCACTGTGTAGGGCTAGCTGGCCCCAACACTACCTAATGTAGTGCCGGGCCCACAATTGGCCAGCTGGGGAAAAGAGAAAGAAAGAGAACAAACTAGACAGAGAAAAAAAATAAATAAACAAAGTTTTTTTTCTCCACACAGATTTGGAGGTCCTAGACACAAATGTGTCGGTACTCGGTAGTATTGGCCTCCACAGCCACTTGGGGTAGGGAATTTCAGTCCCTGATCGTAAGTTGGAGGAACCATGTCATCCTGTATTGAGTTCTACAGTAGATCTGGGACAGCTGTTTGTTGTGACCATGTCGCTGTCGCGGTGGTGGTTGAGCAATCTTCTTCTTCAGGCTATTCATTGTGACTAGGTCATTTTGTAGCTTGTATAGCATGGTCAGTCTTGCAGTGCATCGGCACTCGGAGAGAAGGCCACTTGAATTGCTCGAGCATTGAGCTGACGCTCGACGTGTTCTGGTATTGCCTCAGTAGAACCTCGCCGCGTGCCGCTGGATTGCCTCAGTTATATCAATGTCCTGTTGTTGTTGAGGATGAAAATGAGTACTCCAAGATGGGATGTATGAAAGATTTGTAGGCCTGCTCTCTGATGTTATGGGAGCCTACTTTCAAATTCCTCCTCAGGAAGCCTAACGTCTTGTTGGCTTGTGAGCACCTGTTGTTTATATGCTTCTTCCAGCTGAGGTCCTTGTGGATGGCGACTCCAAGATATTTGGCTGAGTCGACAGTTTCGAGGATGAGGCCATGGAGTTTGTAGGTGTGATCCAGTACTGTTCTATTTCTGCTTACAGGCAAGGAGGTGCATTTCCCAGGTTGGAAAACCATATCCTATTTTGTCTCCCACTGAGCTAGCCGATGGAAGTCTTGCTGTAGCTGGACTTGTTCGTGACGAGTTGCAACCAATTTATATACCAGTGTCATCAGCGAACAGTCAGGCAGATGACGTCAGGTTGCTAGGCAGGTCATTTATACTGGTCAGGAAAAGGCAGGGTCCTATAACTGAGCACTGTGGCACCCCTGATCGGACGTCAATGAGTCCAGAGCTGACGCCGTTCACCACCACTGCCACCTTTATGTCTCTGAAAAAGTCCGCGATCCACATGTTGACTTCTCGAATGCCGCAGTGGTGAAGCTTGTGTAGGAGCAGACTGTGGTTAACCTTATCAAAGGCCTTGGCGAAATCCATAATTAGGATATCCGTTTGCTGACCCTGCTCCATGTTCTTAAGCAGTTCGTCAGTGAATTCCAGGAGTTGGGTTTCAGAAGAATTCCTCTTTCTGAAGCCATGCTGTGTTTCACACAATATTCCATTCTTTTCAAGGTGTTTCATGACTGCACTGGTGACAATGTGCTCCATTATGATCTTACATGGTACACTGGTCAGGGATACAAGTCGATAGTTGGCCGGGTTATATTGCTCTCCTTTCTTGAAGATTGGCGTGATATTGGCAACCTTCCAGTCAGATGGACCTCCTGCAGTCGGTCGTGATGGACAACTGGAAAATTTTTGTTAAAATGGGAGCCACTTCTGATGCCAGCTCTTTCAGCACTCGTGGACTGATGTTGTATGGGCCGCTAGCCTTGCCAGGTTTCAGGTCCTCAGGGAGTTTCCTTACTCCCACTTCTGCTATCTGGATGTATCAAGGGTGGGAAAGTCTGCTGGCTTCATGTTGCCCTTTCTGATAAACTCTTCGGAAGTATACTGTCTCCCCTTGCTGAACACTGACAGAGATTGCTTGTTGAGAATGTCTGCCTGTGGTATTGGGTCTGATATTAGCCGACCGTCAACTCTCAGTGGGGCTACTCCAGAGTTGGATGATTTCTGATCAGACCAGAAGCGTTTGTTCTTTGCCAGTTGGTCAGGCGCTGAGTCGTCTTCCAAAGTGAAAATGTCATTCAGGTGTGTCCAGTAGGCTCTGCGGAGCTGTCTTTGAACTTCTCGTTGGAGTCATTTTACTTCCAGTTTCAACTCCTCAGTCCCCTGCTTCCTCATTTTCATGAAGACCTTATTTCTCCTCTTGATTAGTTTGCGGTGATCTTGTCCGATCCAAGGCTTGCTATTCCTAATGCAGTCCTTTCTGTGGGGGATGTAGGCCTTAATTGCAGCCTGAAGGGTGGTTTTAAATTTCAGCCAAAGCTCTTCTGCGTTGGCAGTGGTCTTCTCCTTCACCACATCTGTAGCCAGGTCCGCCATAGCCTTCTTCAGTCCATCCCAGTCAGCTTGCTTGTAGAGGAGTATGAGCCCGAGGACTTGCTTCTTCTTCTGACCATGAACCATCACCTCGCAATAGATGCCGTCGTAATCTGACAAGCCGGGAATAACCTTGAAGCGTGGTATCAAATGTGGGCTGTTTGTAATGATCAGGTCTAAGGTGTTCTCCTGTTGCCAGGGATGAGAGTGACATTCAGAGAAAAAAACAGAAATTTTGCTGTAGCCCACATTTCAGCCCGAGAGGACTGTCTCATCTAATCGGGGGGAGGGGGGACTCCTCAGAGAATTTTTTTTATTGTAGACGACATATGGTGTATTTTTAGGAATATTAAATAGAAAATCTTAACATTTCCAATAGCAAAAAAGCACACGGACTCACGCACACATTGTCAGAGTACTAACTCACTTGTTAATAATATTTTCTGGGCTGAACCCGAGTTGGCGGTGGATAGATGGTTAACTCAATCCGCAGATAGATTGTCAGTGAATTGTTGAGGATTTGATATGCCCTACCCCCAACATTCATTTTTTCCTCCCCGGATTTACACGATTCACAAAAGTGATCTTTGGAGCAGTATAAAAACCGGAATTCCGACAAAAAACAGAAATTTCTCATCCCTGTGTTGCATTGGCTCCTCAACCATCTGCTCCAGTCTGAAATTGTGCTGTATGTTTTGCAATTCTGTGTGTTGGCTGGGGCATGCAGACTTCGGTTTTAGCACCACCCTCTCCCAATCCCTGATGGCGGTAGTCTTGATGAGTGAGGACAAAAACTGGGACAGGCTGGTTTGGTCTGAAATGTGAGGCCTGTATTAGGCACAGATGTACAAAGTCTGTCTGCTTGTAACTTCAGCCTCACCCATAAGAGCTCACTCTGCTGAGAGTTCTGGAATGAGGTAACTGTCGAGGTTTGAGCGCACCGCAGTGAGAACTCCACGTCCCCTTCTATTCCTATCCTTGTGGTATATGGTGTACATATCTGGTTAACGTCCAGAGTTCATGACAATTTAAATGTTCTAGTTATACATGTCGCCTCCTGTGCGAGTTGTGGCCTATCGTATAGAGAACGTATACAAGTGATTTGTGACAAAACGTTAATGCACCATGTTTTGCATCAGCCTCATTGCAGCCATTGTCGCACTGCTATACTATACATATAATATATATATAACAAATTTACTATATGACAATACAGGGCTTATGCCTACACAGATATTGCGTATTATATTTGTTCCAATTGTTTATTCCACCTTTAAAAGTTTTTGACAATTTAATTAACAGTCCATAGGCTGAAAGGTTAGAAAGTAGGCTAGGCAACAGCGGCAGCTTAGTTGTTTCCAGCACTGGGCAAAGTTCTATTAAAGGAAAACAAAAGGCAACGTTTTGGTGTTAAGCATCTAAAAGAGTTTATACAAACTAACAATTTCCAACTACAATCAAATTTTTAACATCAGCGGTTTACCAGGAAAACATTTTTGAACACACAACTACCGAATTTCTATGGACTACGCCATTGTTAGAAGAAAGTGACGTCACACTGTCGTAACTCACTTCGTAAATTTCCTGCGTACTATTTGTTCCCAACTCCGTTTGGTGGCACTATGGTAAGTTTACCAATTAAACTATATGCGCATGCGCTTTGACTGTGTAAATAAGATGGCTTTCCAATTCTTCAGAAGACAGTGAAAACCAAATCGATTTCGAAGCAGCTGGTTACCGGTTTGAACACAACAAGGGCCTGTGTTGGAAGATAGGGGAGTGGAAATGTTGAGGCGCATACCATGCCGAGATGAAATTGACTGGTATCGGTGTAGAAAATGCTGCAGCGATCTCCTTGTTCAGGAACAAGAACTGAATATGTCTGCTGCCAGGAGGCGGTTGCTACTCAACAGCAACGCTGTTAGTGGAGGTAATTATTAATATGTGTAGTTTATTGTTTAAATAACTGATGAGCCTAAGTTCCGGGCTGCGTATGAAAAGCGAGAGATGATCGCTCGGGACGGGACACGTCACTTGTTTTACACTTGGGATTGGTTGACGTTTTAACTTAGATCTCACTTTCAGTGCCACTGGCTTCAGTGTTTGAACTTTGACATGTCCATTTTCGAATACCAGTACCCTTACTTTTTAAAAGAAATGTAGTTGAATGGTTCCATGATTCATGTGAACCAAAATTGTAAAAGGCAGAGCTATGATAGAGTATGAACAATATGTGGCAGTACTACTTTTTAAACACATGGCAGGTAGATAGATTATTTTTAACTTTATGCATACTGCAATTTTTCTGCCCAAAGTTTACATTGGCTCTTATCTGACTTATGAATAAAATGTACCTTGAACATTTCTCAGCCAGAGCCCCCACTTGTTTTGGTGACAAAGAAAATGACCACCGTTTTGTGCAAATATTGACACATTTCAAAACGGCATTCCTTAATCTATTATTAGATAGATATTTCTATGGACCCAGCTATAATACTGGGATGAATACAGTTAGAGGATTGTGATGCATTCTTTGTAAAATTTGTTCAGAATCATAATTCATGTTTACTTAACATTCGTGTAAACTATTATTTAAATGCGTAATTCTTTGTTACAGGTGGACTGCTGTGCATTACAAACAGCAGGGGATTTAGAATTCTTTGTTTGAAGCAGGTGATGCTGCAGAATGGGAATTAGACCGTCCAACAAACAAGTACATATATATGTGCATGCATTGTTACAAGACAAGTGAAATGTATTGTTAAATATGTATTGAAATGTATTAATAATGAACACAATACAACATCATAGTAGCACTAGCAATACAAATATATATAGATAATGTTATCAGCAATCTCATGCCTGATGCCCAAATTATTAACAATCTTCCAGGGAAATTACTTACTTGACTTACCATACGTCATCTACCATCCACATGCTAAGGAAATTCACATCATTGAACTGACTACCATTTGAACCTAACATCAAGAAAGATCATGTATTCAAAACTAACAAGTATGTTGCACTAATCTATGATGTAAACAATAACGGAATAAATCAGAATTAACATGCATTGAATAGGTTGCAGAGACTATGTATCTGAACCCAACAAATCTAAGACTGACAACCTCCTTAAAATCTCTTGGAATAAATCCACCAACAAAACAATGAATTCAATCATATCCTTGTCTAAACTAGTCCTGCTAATGCCATTCACCCTTTCTAAATGTAAAGACCAACCACACTGGTTTGACCCAAGACTAATTTAAATATCATGACCATCACCCTAATATGACAATAATTACAAAATTAAATTCCCCTCAACAGCAAGTAATCCTATACATCAATGTGTTCATTTTCAATATGACTTACTTTAACCGTTAGTCATTATTTACCTTAGCCTGCTACAATATACTACTATACATAGCTATTTACTGTATTCACACATGTATTTGGGTTATCGTTTCACACTTTATTCTATTCTACTGTATGAATAAAGTGATACTCTCTCACTACAGAACAAATTATAATGGTTCCACTTAAGTTATCATAATGTATAGATACACTGTTTGTTGCACCGTCATAATTTGTTCCGTAGTGCAAAATTATCAATATTTGCCTTATTCCAGATGAACACATGTTTAATGGTAAACAATTTATATAAAGGAATGGTGTCGTTATAGAACCGATTTTTATATGTCATTTATTTACAATGTGGGCTGCATACAGACAGTTTACCTGGTGGATCCATGGCAAGCTGGGACGAAGGTACAGAGAGTTCTACCAGCATGAGCCAGCCATGGAATAAGATCAAGGTTCCCTGCCGCTGATGGGGGACAACACGAGGGATACCACGCTGGACTTGAAAACTAAACTAGACAATGTACATGTGACCTATGAAGGTGTAGGTTGGTGGTGGCAGTATTTACTGTTTCTTTACAAATTGACTGACTCTTGCTGCCAGCAGATCCTCCTTCTCTGGTTTTGGGACATCTGCCCCAGTGACTGTGATCGGATGCAGTGTGATATTTCTTTATAAACACATGTCACTCGATCCGTAAGCATTTGTAGGTGGGTACGTGGGTTTACCTGCTGTGGTCTGTCATGCAGCACTCATTGCTTGTGTCTTTTGGACCACATGACACCAGTCTCAACAGGTTTGTCTGGGCTGGGACGTGGTCGGTTGTTCCACGTCAGAGCAGACAGCATCAATCTAGCTTTCATTCCTACAGTGAATAATAGTGCATGCAGTATTCTAATAAAATGTCTGCAAACAACTGATGTAACACACCAGTCTATATGTTGTTAGTAAGCTGCTGTTATTTACCTTATGACTGTAGCATTCAGTGAACTTTAAAGTGCTTTTTCCTGTGTAAAGTGTTAGTTGTTTTTATTAACAATACAATGGCCAATCATGGTAATCATACTGATACATTGGTAAAACGATACTGATCCTTACAAATAAGGCATTCCATCATCACATTCCTTCACATAATTTATTATAACTTGTTTTTTCTTCTATTTCTGTATCTACTATATATACAGTCACTGTATTTTGTTTTTAATTTTTTTAAATAAAATTTGTGATAATGACACAAGTGCTCTTATTTCTTTCATTACAGACAATTGCATTCTGGAATGTTAATTATTACACGGAGATGTAATTTATTACACTCAAGTAACTGTACTCATAAATGTACACAGCAACTGATTACACGGAATAGGTAGGGTGATACAGAATGGGCACTATCCATCTGTGGAGTATTCGCCCCCTCACATCTGAGTAACTAAACTACTGAAAAGTTGGTCATCACGAACTTTGACTATGACTTTGAACATGTAAACAGCATTTACATTATTTATCAGTTTTGGAAGTCTGAATAAACACATTTACTGATAAGGTAGTAGTCATGCTGGCTGGTACTTTTGAGTAGTTATCTTGAAAAAAACGAGTTGGATGCCTACGAAATGCAGTAATTTTGAAAACTTATTATAATGTTAGTTATGCACAGGAGCTGATTTAGTGTATTTGGGATTCAAGTCGGTGACTGGAATTCACCTTACACTACTTGGGTCATGATCCCTAATCATCATCTACTGATTGCAAATCTAAAGGTTACTTGTTTCTTTGGACATGCCTCAGGTATAAAATGAATACATATCAAGTTTGATACTTACTCCAGCAACTGTGCGTCACCGTTGCATGTTGCACAACAGCACCACAGATGGTGTGATACATTCTGTATCCAATGAAGGAGGTCCTCGCATCCCTTGCCTCGGGCCTTTGCAGTAAACTTGTGGTTGATGCCTTTCCCCATGTGCCACATCATGTTGGTGATCGAGCTGAAATGCAAATTACAATTATTTATATTTTTGATCCAAATTCAAGATATTTTCACAACAGCTGTTGCCTGTTTTGCTGTTAGTGGGCAAAAAAACAAGTTAGTGAAGATGTGTGCACATGGTATATTATTAAAGATATTTCAACAATATATGATTATTGAGTGATACCAGTATTTTTATAATACAAACATGGTGTATCTGGTGACCTCATTGATAACTATATTTGGATCACATAATTACTCCCAGAGATATCCTTCCAAATGCAGAATTTAAATGTTTTTTTAAGAAAATGGCCATCAAATGTGGCATAATGGATAAAAATCACTTGATATTGACACCCTTATTCCATGGATAAGAGTGGTTTAAAGGTATGTAATTGTTGTAAAATGATATATATTCACAGTAAACATAATAAGCTATCATAATCTGGCATAAAAAACATTTTAGTATTTTTTTCTTAAACAAAACCACTTTCACCTGGGTTGTATCCCCATTAACTAAAATTAAGTAACATTATGTAATTTTACTAAATACAAAATTACAAATTTTAAACGTTTTACAATAGAGTATATAGTGATATTCTTCGTCACATAAACAGTAGTCACACATAATTATATACGAAGTCCAATTATATAACATCATGACATAAATAATAGGCCAAACATTTCGATATATGACAATGTCTAATGCAATATTATTGAATGCAGAACATATTTTTGTTCATTTAATACAAAATACAGTAAGTTTTGCAATGTTATTATAAACAACAATCATTCCAGCCCATGTTAATCCGTTACTGTAATATCGCTCACGCGACTTGATTGCCGTTAACTTTTGCTATTTGGCTATCTTCTAAAGTCTAAACTCTTTATGGTGCAATAATGTACATTATGGTACTGTTCTAGCCCAGCATATCTAGC
Organism: Escarpia spicata; assembly: GCA_963995525.1. NCBI lineage: Eukaryota > Metazoa > Annelida > Polychaeta > Sabellida > Siboglinidae > Escarpia > Escarpia spicata. The sequence goes on from OZ023215.1 coordinate 30,357,867, forward strand.
ATCTCAAATGTCAACAGATTATTAGAATACCAAGTAACTCGGTACTAACCTTCTTGTGATCGATTTTCGCACATTTGACCAAAAATATGCGTCGCTTCGACGGCTGAGGTCCGTGACTAAATATCGTAGACACTGCACCTGGCTTCAAACATCGACGTCAGCGACGTTTTGTCGGATCTTGTGTCATTAACTGACGATATAGATTTCCTTCGAAGCACGTTTCTTCAAAATGATCTAAACATAGTGCGTTGTATTTCGAAGGCTTCCAACCAGCCCGTCCACATTTGTGAATCCACTATTTCACTTCTGGTTGTTTCAAAGGGAAACAAAAAAGACAGCTCATTATCCTTCGCTGTACTATTGTTACAACCGTATGTAGAGCAGTATGGCACATTGCAAGTCACGTTTTCACTGTAAGCTCAACTTATACTAATATAACGAACCGCATCCCATGAACATGAACCAACTACGCGAAGTACACACAACAGTGTGTCGTACACTGCAAAAATAATGCTGCTCGTTTATTGGTTGCTTTCGGCCAAATGAATGCGTCATCGGTAAGATGGCAGTCTACATGTTATCACAGATTTCGTTTGAATCTTCCACTTTGACTAAATTCTGAGTACACCACTGAACTGAAAATTTTGATTGTAGATGCAAATGGTTAGTTTGTGCTAACTCTTTTAGTTGCTTAACACCACAACGTTGCCTTTTGTTTTCCTTTAACTTACTAGTCTGTATTATTGTGGTTACAATGTAATGGTCTTATTCAACTACAAGTCAGCCTTTTTCAGAACATTACCATCAAACCGACCTTCATATGCTGGCACTGAGCCTGAGGGTGGACACTGCCAGGGTGCTTGTCGTCCTCAATGGTTCTTTTACGTCCCAAATTGAGACAGCACCGACATTAACATGATCTCTTGAGTCATGAGGGATACACAATCCCCAATGTTGAGAGCCAGGTTTTTACCCAAAATATCATGCCTGCCCGGTCCGGGTTTTGAACTCAGAGACAGAGGGCTGGCATGCCAGGCGGATGTGCTAACCAAACCACTAATCTACACTAGCCTATGGGTACCCGCCTATGCCATGGCTATGCCTAGCCCTAGGCTATGAGTATGGCTACGGTGACTAGACGCGCTCCCATATTACACTGTCACTAGCCGCGCTCCCATAAAATAGGTCTACTGCCTTCTCTAGCGCAAGATCAAATACGTGTCAATGGGGCCCGTCAAGAATAGGGGGGTGGCGGAACCGAGGTAAAGGGGGTGGCTAGTACTGGCTACCGTCCTCCAACGATACAAACGCGATTACGCACCATGTTTCTTGGTTGCTGAATTTCTTGGTGACCACCTTTCCTAGTTCGATACCCAGTCGGTCGACAATCTTCTGTGCAAGATCTTGGTGCGAATTACCACTAAATACCTTGATATTAGGCATTGTTGATGGTTCGATAACAACACGGGGTGACTCGAGCCCCAGGGCCATGCAACTTAACGACTTGTGAACTCGCGCGTAATGTATATGCACCCGTAATAAATTAAACAACCTATTTTCTCGACTGTTTTATTTGTTTTTGATGGATGATAAAAATATAAGAACTATGCTACATTTATAGCAATTAAAGATCTTGCACAATGGAATAATGCGGTCTTTAAAAAAATTGGAAATTTTGCGACATCAAACAGCTAACCGGAAGTTACTTTTGCACCTGACGAATGCGCAATGGACCATTTCCGGAAGCCATCTTCTGGATCGAGCCTCGAATGACAGAGTAACGTAGTGACATAAACTAAGCAAACTATTTCAAAGCGTTGCTTCGTCTGATTTATGAAAACCAAACAGCTTTGTGTCGGCTGATACCAGTACACACTTGGCTACTTATAACTCGTAAATACAACAATGGCAAATATAGCTACAGCACGAATAAAAAGAGAATTTAAGGAAGTGGTGAAAAGTGAAGAGGTGGGCACTTGACTTGACTTTTGACTTGTAATCAAACTATTACTAAACTAAAATTTGTTCTACTCATTATAATTTACATAGCTATTGTGTTTTATGAATAAGTTAATGTGTCCAGCACCAGCGTTTTACTCAATTGGCTAGCTGAGACAAGTCGTCCTCCACTTTTTGTCCTATCCATAAACACAAATTTCTGGCTCTAGAAAATGTTCCATACCCCCTACCGGGTACAGTCGTGCCTCGTTATAACGCGCCCCATTATAACGCGGATTCGGTTATAACGCGGTCGGTCCTGGACCCCGAATTTCTGCAGCCAGGGGGAAATGGGTGCTGTGACAAACTATAATTCTAATTATCTACGACTACGTATGGTGTTATTGAGTGTTTGAGCCGCAGGATAGGAGACTGAAATCGTTTATGGTCTCAGCCTGGACCTGCGACTCGTTTAGTTTATTCCAGTCTACTATTGTCTTTACAAAGTATGAGTTTTTGAATTGGTTGGTGTGGGATGCAGGTACTATATAGCACCTGGTGTTATTGGTTGTTAGGTGTTGTACAAAGTTTGAGGATACGTGATCTGGAAAATGTTTGGGTTGGATGCGTCTTTTATTTATTTTTTGGGGCCGAAAGTATGTTTCTGCGGGGATGGCTGGGATAGATCCCTCAGCTATTTTGTACATGTATTTGAGTCGTAGATCCCGACGTCTGCTTTGTAGGGTATTGAGTTTTAGGTCTATTAATATGTTTGTCATTGATCCTTCATGTCTGGAGTGGTAGTCGCCGGTAATGAAGCGAGCAGCATGGTGTTGTATACGCTCTAGTTTGTCTATGTCTATATTAACACGATTATTTTGTGTGAAGTTATCCCCGTCTTTGTCCACGACGTGTATATTGAAAGACTAGTTGGCGGACAATAAATTTAATGTTAACGTACTACTGCAACGAATCAAGTGTGAGGCGTGTCACTACGTTGCCGTTCTTTATTCTGCACTGCCAATGCTATCAAAGGTATAAGTTTCTTTGACTATAATTATGGTCAATTTTAACTTTAGGAACAGTAAATATGGAGATCGAGGTATTGTTTGTTTTGCGCCGACATCAAACTAATCGTTTCCAATCTGCTTGTCATGCTTATGGACAAGGCTTCCGCGTATCACGAGTTCGCCTGGTTTCAGCGCCGGGTGGCTTGTAAAGTGCAATTGAAATTCACAAATACGCCTTGCTTAAGAATAGGTTAAATACATTTTATTACAGCTTAGTATTCAAGATAAGTAAGCTAACATTGCGTAACATATATTAGCTTTTCGCTGTGATGAACGCAGAGCTATTGCCTGTATTGGTGCGCCAAAATATTAATTCGTCAACCGCATATGAATTGGCGAATCGTAATATTGTTCGGCACAGTAAATGTGCTTTCTAAATTGGTATTTTGATATTGATTGAAAGACGAAGTTAAGCCAATTGTGAGCGTACTTATAGCTTTAAATCCTTAATAAACTCTAACACAGCGTTGTCAAATCATTTGCATATTCGGCTGCTGAGTGCCAGGTCATTATTTTAGATCTTACGTCAGCGGTATCATATTATCGTTCAGTTGACCGTGGCTTGTTGGTCCGTTGTTTATTTAAAAACAGTACTCAGTTCATGAATTTTATTCAGTTCAACAGTGTATGACATTTAAACAGAATACACATTGACATTGGCTGGCAGTTTAATAAGCTTCATAAACTGCGTATAGACTGTGCGACGTGCACACTTTGGCTTCGATGGCGTTCTTCGTGCAGCGGTGTCGGTCGTCGTCGTAGTGCCCCTGACAGCAGATACGGGAATGCGCCACGTTTATAATGCTCCCACCATTTATAATGCGGATTCATTTTGTGGACCCCGACTACCGCGTTATAACGAGACGCGACTGTACTACTAATAACCAGTTTTGTTGACTTGAGTTGCAAGGACTCAACTTGAGTCCAACGTGAGTTTTATTATTATTATGCGAGATTGCAGCTCACCAACTCTCCTGCAAGGTTTCTACAACTGGAAATATACCTAAACAGCAGAGTATCGGGATAAAATTCAACAGTATTTATAATAACACAAACTAATATATATATATATACAATGTTAACGAAATGGTCTACTCAAATATTTTATTTCCAGGTATATCTATCACTGGCATGCATATACCGGGTAGTCTCCACTAAACAAGTCAACATTTTACTTCCATCATAACCCTTAATGATCTGTAACAACGATTCATCAAAAACATTTGATTAATATTTGAAAACTCACAATATAGTCTAAAGGACTTCAGGGCCTCTTGGCCCATTTTTGTAAGATGTGATGTAAACAACAAGTAGCGATGATCATGGCATTCCCATAAACACAGGTATTCTGGCGATATATTAGGCTTATTCCATTTTGTGGGTGATGCCATCTGTTTGATTAATTAAGCTCTACGTGACGGGGCATCTATCAATGACAACAATATATATAATATATATATATTGAATATTAATGCCTTTAACTTGGCAGTTTATTACCAAATCAGTTTGGTATTTCTTTTCACAAGTCCTTCCAAATAATAACCATTCCTGTAGGCACATGCTTCCCGATTCTGAAGGATGCCTAATCCTCCGTGTGGCACTCCCCTGCACATAGTTTTGCGGAGGGACTCATTCGTGAACCAGAATACCATTCCAATCCGTGCGCATGTTCGTTCAGGCTTCCGCATTTGAGCACAGTCGCTGTGCATTTTATGACATAATTTATTAGACCTGTAGTGATAACATTTATTAGAGCTGTATAGCGATGAAAAACAAAGCGACTTACAAACATTCTTTTGTATAACCAACTGCTTGTTATCACCAAACAAATGACGGGCCTTACGGCAACAATAGAAAGTGCAAGCACTCCGATCCCGACTCCCATCCCAGGGCCAATCGCTCCAGTCACTTGTCCAACAATTGAACTGATTTGATATCTCAGTATGCCATCATTTCACATTGTTTCAGATATGCAGTACATTGTTATAAAATATTGTTTCGAGAGCACTTTTGAAGTCCCAATAGGGCTCCGGTTTGCGTCATATATTAATATTGGTTGTGCAAGTGTGGTGGGCAGTGACCCGTGACCCCAGACTCAAACCTGAGCAAGCGCTATTTGGGATATTATATTCCTGAAACGATGTGGAATGATGGATGATGATGGGCCCGGATTCTACACAACGTCACAATTGTGTCCACAAAGTAATGTGCAGTTCCATCTGCTGCCTATTGGCTATTACAATGCTACTGTCATCACCACGGTCAGGTTTCCCACCTCTGAAACAAATTCAGGAGTTTTCAAAAGTGAGTAAATTGTTTCTTCCAAGAAACAATGCGCCTGAATGTTCATGCTACATTGTGTCGTCTTGCAATCAGACAATTAAATTGCTTCTTCCAAGAAACAATGTAGCATGAACACTCGGGCACATTGTTTCTTGGAAGAAACAACTAAATTGTTTGATTGCAAGATGACATGATGACAACTTATGACAACTTACATGTCCGATTAGTCGGGTGACAGTGTGTCATTGAACAGTTAATAACCTGGATAAATTGGCCTAAAATTTCGTCTACCACAATATCCAAACTGATTTATTGGGAAAAGATTGTTGATTCACTGTTAAAACTTGTTAAATAACCGTTATTAATTGGAAAAAGTGTTATGGTTGTGAGCATTGTCGGCATTGGAAGATCAAACAGACATTTGTATAGACCTGTCCTATCCCTAACTTGCTCTTCCGGTTATGAGTTTTCCATCTAGATCAACATTTATTTATACTTGGTATACATGTGTGCTGTAAGAAAAAGTGTTTCCTTTTTAACACTTGCTGACCATGATGCTTGGGAACATCCTGGAAGAGAGAATTCTCTGACATGCCACTCGACAACAATTATTTCTGAACTGCTTCTAAGAGATCACTGAGTATGTGCAAAACTATGGAAAAGAGGTGATATCATTAAGCTAATTTTCAGCTGCTGCCTTAAACTTGCCTTCTACAATTCAACTTGCCAGCAGCAAGTGAGTAATAAATAAATACTAGCCGTACTAGCAAAAGTCACAGCCAGTGATAGCATGCTGTCTTTGACTACAAGTACAAATACATCTTTAGTTATCTAGAAAATACCTGCAAGTATTGGCATACTTTCCACTTGATTTGTCATCACCCCTGAAAATAAGTTTATTAGGTAGTGCATATCTATTGGCAACCATACAATAAACATAGAAGTTTTTATCATAAACATACACTGACATGAAGTTTTGGGTCAGGTTGCAGGACTGTTAGAAAATACTTGCATTAAAGTACATCTTTTGTTTTGTAGGTTGCCAAATGCAACATCAAACTGGAGCTAAAGAACGACAGTTTTACAGAATTGCGAGGTGAAATTGCTGGCCCTCCCGACACACCCTACGAAGGAGGGAACTTCGTCCTGGACATTCAAATACCAGCAACATATCCATTCAATCCTCCAGTGGTAACTATGGCTTCATTCTTTTAGGACAAAGCAGTCTTGCACTTGCAACAAGTTTGTTGATAAATACTGTGCTGCGTCAACAATAATTCCATTGACAATTTTGTCTAGAATACAAAATTGGAGTAAGGGCAGAAATGATGTTCCATTTGGATACATTTGTTTTCTCTATATAAATGTCTTCACATGTTTATCAAATAAAATTGTTTCAGCCATTATTTAGTTAGGTGGAGCTATATTCATTTTATTTGCTTATTTTTCTTGGGTTTTGCTTATTCATTTCCGGACGTTGCAGCCTAGATGGATTGTCTATAGACAGCTCTTTCATTTGCCAGTCTCCCCACTCACCAGACATCGGCTCCCATCCATTCCTCTGTGTCCTTCCCCCAATGTCTCCTAGGTCTTCCTCTGCTTCTTCTGCCTTCCACTTTTCCTTCCATTATTAGTCTCTCTAGAGATTGATGCCGTTTCACATGGCTGAAATAACTTAGTTTCTGTTTCTTTACATAAGTCCCGGGTATAACACCAAGCTCATCTGCGATGGATTCGTTAGTTCTGCGTTCGGTCCACGAAACTCGTAATATCTTTCTATAACACTTGTTTTCAAATGCATTTATACGTTTACTAATGTTCTTATTAAGAGTCCAGGTTTCGCATCCATATGTAGCCGTTGGAAATATGCAGACTCGGATGATTTGTAGTTTCATATCTTTGTTCGTTGTTTTCCACAGCTTCTTCATCTCCGTCAACTTTTTACTCGCCATTGCCAACCTCCGCTTGATCTCTTTCATCCCATCTCCATCCGCTTCTATCAGTGACCCCAGATATTCAAAACTTTCCACTCGTTCTATTTCCTCGCCATCTACTGTGACTTCTGACTGATGGTTCTCGACATCCCTTCACATCCATAATCTTAGTCTTCTTTACGTTTAGTTTCAATCCTTTAATCTCGCTCTTTAACAGTAGTTATCAGTTTATCCAATCCCTCTTTTGTATCGGATATTAACGCTGTGTCATCGGCGTATCTCAATTTATATATCTCCTGTCCATTCACTTTCAGTCCATTAAAAAACTTGCTTCTCGTGTCAGTCTCGACCTCTCTCGTGATATTCTCTGTGTATAGACTGAATAGGTGGGTGGACAAAATGCAGCCCTGTCTCACTCCCTTGCCGACTGGGAACCAATCTGTGGTACCACACTCTAATCTCACTGCAGACTGCTGTCCAACATATAAATTTTGGATAAGTGATGTAATTTTCTGGTCAAATCCCATGCGTATCAAGGTTTTCCAGAGTTGTTGATGACTAATATTATCAAAAGCTTTTGAATAATCTATGAAACAGATCCTAAGGTCATGGTTGAATTCTCTGCATTTCTGAATTAACATCTTCAGGTTGAAAATGTGATCTCTTGTTCCTCTTCCAGTCCGGAAACCAGCTTGTGTTCTGTTGACTTCACATTCTAATTTTGTTGTGATTCTCTTCATTATGATTGTTAGCATAATTTTGCTCGCATGGCTGATGAGGGATATAGTCCTGTGGTTTGAGCATTCTTGTATGTCACCTTTTTTCGGTATTGGTATAAGGATGGCTCGTTTCCAGTCCATGGGCCATGTTCCACTTCTCCATATTTTCTTGGATAATGTGTGATAGATATCCACGCCTGCTTCGCCACTTGCTCTTATTAGCTCTGCAGTGATGTCATCAGTGCCAGGTGATTTTCCGTCTTTTAGACTTTTTATTGCCCACTCCACCTCTGAACGCAAAGGCTCAAGTTCATCTTCTGGTTCTGTCCTCTCTCTGCCTTCATCCATGTCTACCTCTTCTGTTTCTTCTTTCTTAAACATGCTTTCACAATATTGCTTCCATCTTTCAAGTATGTCATCGTTTTCTGTCAGAGTCATTCCCGTTTCATCTTTAATAACGCCAAGACTAGGTTTGAACGACTGTGTCATAGACTTGATTTCCTCGAACATACTGCGACTATCGTTCCTTCTCTAGATATTTCTTCTTGTCTTTCTTACACATTCGTTTAATCATCTTGCACTTCTCTCTGTATTTCTCATGATAATTCTCACTCATTTCTTTGTTCTTCTTTAACTCTTTCCTTTCGTCAATCATCTGCAGTGTGTCTGCTTATCCATGGTTGTTTCTGCCTCCTCTTTTAGTGAAGTGTTTGTCAGCTGATTCCATAATTATGTTCCTAATTTCTACTGCCAACTCTTCTGGTTCCTTTTCGTCAGCCACTGTCTGTAATACTCCAAAACGGTTCATAACCTCTACTCGGTATCCTTCTTTGATATCAATGACGTCATACCTCACTATCTCTTTCCCTCTCTTCATGTTTCTTAATTTTATCGCAATCTTGGCACTTAGCAATTCATGGTCAGAGCCACAATCGGCTCCCGGTAATGTCTTTGCATTAAACACAGACGTCCTCCATCGTTTTGGTATCAGTATAAAGTCGATTTGATTTCTGTTCCGACCATCTGGTGTTGTCCAAGTGTACAGTCTTCTTTGGTGTTGTTTGGAGAAAGTATTGGTGATCATCAGTTCATTCTCTATGATAAACTCAACAAGTCTATCTCCTCTCCCCTAGTCCATATTTCACGATATTTCCATTTTCTTCTTCGTTTTGACAACTGCCAACTTTTGCATTAAAATCGCCCATCAATACTACCATGTCTCTCCTGTTTACCTCGTCAACTGTTCGTTGCAGTGTATCATAAAACGTTTCTATTACATCGTCGTCTGCAGTGCTCGTTGGTGCATAAATTTGAATACATGTTATATTCGTGGGTTTTGCTCGTATTCGTATGGTAATAATTCTGTCATTGACCGGATTGTATCCTAATAGTGCATTTTCAGTTTTCTTTGACAGATAGAACGCAACACCACTCATCCCTGACTTAGTTGCTCCTGAGTATATAAACTTTCCTCCTGAATCCGGGCGAAAGTGTCCTTGTCCGGCCAACCTGTGTTCTGCAATCCCTAATATATCTACCCCATATCTTTCTGCTTCCGATGTTACCATTTGTAGTGTTCCATGACTCGTTTTTCTGATGTTCCATGTTGCCACACGGATTTTCCCTTTTAGCTTTTTGTTGCTGGTTTTACCTCCCGCACAGTCGGGCATACTACCGTCATCAGCTCTGGCGTTACTTCCAACATCTCCAAGCTCTTCCCCAGTATGTGTCGTCCTATCCAGCCTGGGGGGGCTCACCACTAGGACCTCTCTTACTGTCTGTATTCTCCATCAAGGTTTCTTGGGCTAATACAGCGGTAGTTGCCCATTGCTTTCCGCTGGTTTGTGTATGGTTAACTCCATTATTCCTTGACTAAAAAGTCTTGCACCGCAGGACAGCGGGTCACTGGTCCTTCCACATGCATCTTGGTAAGTACCTTGCAGCCTGGTGAAAGGCTGTTGCTGTTTCGCATTTGTAGCCGGGGGTGTAGCCAATCGGCTGGCCGCCTACTCCTCAGCCTACTCCTCGGAGACAGTCTTTGTGTACTGAGGGCAGCCGTCCCTTGATTCAATAGGCATTAGCCTACAAGCCTTACTCATGAAGTTTTATTTGCTTATACACACTGTAATTTGCCTGACTCAGTGACTGTTCCCATTGAAATACCAGCCTATCACAAAATTAAAGTTGTGATAAGCCACACATAGTGAATTTGTAATGCAATGATTTTTTTAACAGGCAGTGGGTCTACTGACTTCTGGACTTATTATTCTGCAAATAGAAATGTGTGGTATTAGCACACATCTAACATATTGTACCAAACAGCCAAATAATATCCCATTACACCCTAATGCAATTAGGAGCAGAAAAAACATTAAATACCCTGCATTGTGATAAATCATGCATTGTTTATTTTTCTCTGCATTGTAGACCTTTACAAAATTACAGTTGAATATAATAGGTATATCAATATGCTAACTTTGGATCTTTGGACTGGCATCTCCTCCCAGGTCCCGAGGTACACTCGCCTCTTTCTGTGTTCATTCATTTCCTTGGATCAGTTAGAGAGGTATTTTAAAACACAGCAATAGTTATTTAAAGGTATCTGCTTATAAGCAAAAATATTTGTGCTATGCTAAGCTTTGCAAGAGGAGCTTCTCCTACCTGACAGATTTGAATGGTGACCAAATCTCCGGTCTCTACCGTTGCATGGCAGATAGATGTAAGCTAGTATCTGGTATACATGATTATGCTAAAAGTATGTTTTTGTTTTAGGTGAAGTTTGTTACAAAAATTTGGCATCCAAATATCAGTTCTGTAACCGGCGCTGTCTGCTTGGACATTCTCAAAGACCAGTGGTAGGTGGCCAGAGAGTTGGATTATGTATGCTTGTGTAGTCGATACTTCAACTAAACTGTTCTTTTGAACTATTAAACAATCATATAAAAACTCTATTAAGCTGTTAACAATGTTTGTATTTACTGTACATCTACCGAACATCAGACTCGCAGCCAAGATACTCATTGTTGTAATTCTCTTGTTGAGTAATTTTGTTTTCTCCACATTGTCTTAGTTCAGTCAGGTGTGTACATGAATACCTGTCACTGTTAGCGCTTGATATATGTGAGCAAATACTCTGTTGCGTGGCTGAATGCTTCCTGTTGGTTTTGGAATACATGGGTTTGGCAGGGGTTGAAGTGTATCTAAAGCACAGTACATGTTACAACAAAAATATTCCTAAGTGAAAGTAAGGGTCTTGCGAGATAATGTCTAATATCGATGAAAGCAACAGACGGTGTAAGATGTTTGTTTTGCATGCAGGGCAGCAGCAATGACACTAAGGACAGTGTTGCTATCATTACAAGCCCTGTTAGCCGCCCCCGAGCCTGATGATCCCCAGGATGCCGTCGTTGCCAATCAGTTCAAGGAGACGAACGATGAATTCAAAAACACTGCCCAGCACTGGACGTGTGCCTACGCAGGAGGTAAGGATCAAACGCGTTATTCAAACGTCTACTTTTGCATAATTAGTAAACAGATGATAGTCCTGATTCTTGCTTTGAATGTCATTTTTAGTCCTTTGGCCGAAGGTCCAAGGGACTATTGCCATGAATCTGCGTTAGCTGCCATATCTCAGAAACCGTTCAGCAACTTTTTCTCTAATTTTGCATAGAGATCTTAGGGCACTGCCACTATGCACGAGAAATCTGTATTTGATTGAATCATTTTAAGGGCTCCCTAGGGCCTCCAAGGACCCAAAAACTGGTAAAAATGTAACATTTGGCCTATTTTTTTAAAAACTGTTCAGCAACTTTTTTTCTAATTTTGCATAGATGTATCTTAGGGTGCTGCCACTATATACAAGAAATCTGTATTTGATTGAATCATTCTAAGGGCACCTAAGGGGCCCCCAAAGTGCACAAGTTTTACATTATCTAGTGATATGGTTTTGAGAAGGGCCTTTGAGACCACCCACAACAGTAGATGTTGTGTATTGTGCCACAAAGTCAACAGCTGTGACTAATCTCTACAGCCTAGTCCATTGAGACCTTGACTAATTTTTAATTGGTCACAGCACCCAGGCACAGTAGCACACTTGACCCCTGTTAGACTGAACAGTTGCCTAACACTTTTAAACTGTATCTTCAAAACTATTGATTTTTTATAATTGCAAGTTTATTTTGATGTTCATTTAATTATTATAAAATGGTGTGACTGTGGTGTCTATTGGTTAAAGATGTATTGTCTGTAGAAACCTGTAGGTGACAAACATAGAACATTAATATTCTGTCACCTGTAGGTGACAAATATAGAAAAATTAATATTCCGGACAACTAGAGAGTGAAATATCCTACACTTTATTGATATCAAATGCATTCTACTGTTCTGTTTACGCTTGCCATGCCTTGTGTAGACATGGTACTGTATAAATCAATTGTATCAATATAGACTAATAATTACAGATTCACAATATAGTTGACACCTGAAACAACCAAATGTCAACCATTAGAAGAGTTGACATAGTTCCGCTATACACAAGCAAGAAATCTATATTTGATTGAATCATTCTAGTGTCATCAGCATATAGTAGAACATGCATTTTCTACATCATCATCACTAAGGTTGTTGTAAATTTAACCAGCTGCCATGTCAAGTCCGTTATAATTGTGACTAACAGTATTCAAAATGATTCAGGTAAATAGCAAATAACAAAGGACACAAGTTTTCTCCTTGCCATACCTCTATTCATGAGAAGAAGGCTGACACAGCCTGGCCCTGATTTATACATGATTTAGCATTTTTGTACATGTTGTATACAACTTTCAACACAGTACCATTAATACCGCATGAAATGGTCTTAGACCACAGTGAGGACCGGTCTACTAAATCAAATGCTTTCTTATAATCGATGAAGGCACAATAAAGCCTTTTGCATCGAGACAAATACAATTCAACCAATACCCCTATTTGAACACTGCATGTTCTTCACCTATTACATTCGCTTTGTTTAGGTATGTGGTCAGTCTGGTGTTCTGAACAATCACTAAGGATTAATGAACACTTGTGCAGAATGTCACCCACTTGGCAGGTTTAATTGATCTATTCAGCAATGAGGACACTGCTTAGGCCTCACTCTGGACACTGTCACTCACAGTGTTGTGTATTGTCTTAATTGGTGCATTGAGCTAATCTACTTGACCATGAATCAGTGGTGGCTCTGGTTGTGTATTACACCCAGCTGTGGAGCTAAGATTCTCTGCCTGCTATTGTTTGATGGAAACTGTGACTAATGTGTAATTGGTCACTGGCAGTAGCTTGTGTCAACAGACAGCATTAAGCCACTAGACCCCTGTTAAACTGGACAGTTGCCTGTAGGTTTTAAACTGTGTCAAACAGTGAGTCTACCTTTTGCTCTCAGATAATTTGTCCTCTTAGTTTTACACATGAAGACATAATCTGGCATAACTTGATAAGTCTTTGTAGCAGCACATTTGTACTCCCAGTGTATCGTTGCAACATAACATACATATTACATACTGTGTGCCACATTTGAATGTTGTGCATGTAATATTTCCATGCAATCCATTTGCATATATAATGTAAAACTTCAACAGCCGTTTTCTTCATTTTCACTTCCATGTTCAATGCTCCATAACTTTGCAAATTTTTGTAGCAGTCATAATTTTGGAAACCGTGTAAAGCACACTACCAAACCTTTACAAGGATGTAAGAAAACAATGTTACAATTTTTCCGACTTATCACTCATTTGGTCAGCCGAGGTCACATATAGACGTATTAGTCCAAAGGACTTCAGGACCACTTGGCCCATTTTGTGTGTGATTTTGATCAGATTGGGACCATTTGTTTTTCAATTAATTCTATTTCAACATTGACCCTTTCTACTCTATATACCCGTGCATGCCATATCATTGATCAACTTGTCAGTATGTCCCATTCATGCATCTGTAATTGTAATTATAATTGAAAACTTAGTGGTGTAATTGTAATTGATCTGAAAATTGTAGAAGTGCAATTGTAATTGAAATGACAAATGAAAAATATATATTTGTAATTTATTTGATTTTGTGTAATTGGACCCACCCCTGTTTGTCATTATATTTCTTCCCACATAATGTATTTTCACATTGGAGTTTTTGTGTATGTTTTATTCTTTCTCTTCCAAACTGCGTTATGTGTATGTTTAACATAAAAGTTAGTTTCTAAATGCTAGCACTTCTACATACATAAATCATCAGCTCTTCAAATCTAAGACAATTTACATAAATACCCCGCCTAGAGTAGAGTAGTTCACTTACTCAGGCCGGGGTCACTGCTGATTGACTACATCAGTCACAGTCTCCCCTGGCATATTGCCTTGCTAAAATACTGAAGTTAAGCTGAGCCAATAATTTTGTTGCCTTTCGAGGTTCTGATTTTAGCCATTACATGTAGGCCAAAATGTTTAGGGAGTAGAAATAAGTAATTATTTGAATACACAATATTGCACAGCCACTCATGAGAATGGTTGAACGGGTAATTATATTGGGATACCTGGAGTCATCCTTTTTCTTTTGTTCTTACGGGTCATATAGTCGTACAGCCAACTTCCATATATTGCACAGGATATATGGCAGGAGTCGTGTAGTCAACTACCATTCCCCACTTGTGAGGATGAACCCAGGTGGTAGAAAGTCTTCACTGCTTCCCATTTTCCAATTGAAAGATGCAGTTATCACCTAAACTAAGCTCATCAATGTAACCCTTATGTGATCATTGTTACATTGATGCATAACATGAAATTACATAATAGAACAGTCGGTTAACAATACTTCAAGCGTGTATTGTAAATGTTTCTTTTATTCCCAGGGCCAACAGCAAGTGCAGAGTTTGACAGCAAAGTGGAACAGTTAAAAAATATGGGATTTGATGAGGTGAGTTTTTTATTTTAATGTCATATCACTTTTTCATTGTTTCCACCAGCAAATATGACCCATGTTACATAAGTTCTTATGTATCTTGCACTGGTGCAGTGGCTAGAACACGAGACTCCTAATCGAGACAACCTGGGTTCAAAATCTTGTGCTGCCGAGTCGAACCTTGCGCAAGTTCGTTCACTCTATGTTGCTCCAGTTCACTCAGCTGTATGAATGAATACCTGGCTATAGACAGTGGTGGATATTTGTGTACGAATACTCTTCGCACATTAATTGCAGCATGGCTGAATGCTTCCCAGAGAAGTTGAGATGTTGTTCAATTGAACAGGTCTGCCAGGGAGTAAAGTGTACAGCAACTTTGAGCAGCCCGAAGGACTGGATACTGCACTATATAAGAACTTACCTTTTCCTTTTTATAGCATAGTATCCAAACCTTAGAACTACCGGGTACTCATAACGGTTTACTCTTCACCACATTCTTGCAGATCTGTTCATTCAAATACCATCACTTTCTTTTGCCATGCCGCAGTTACTGCATGAAGACTATTTGTTCACATGTATCCGCCACTGTCTATAGCCAGGTACTCACTCATACAGCTGAGTGAACTGGATCAGCGTAGAGTGAACAAACTTGGCCAATGTTGAAACAGCAGCAAGGAGATTGAGAACTGGGTTGGCTTGATTATAAGTCCTGCAGTCTTCATCAGGAGTTGTTCTTCCTCTGCCCCTTGTCTCTCTGTTGATAGTTGGTTTTGCCTTTCATATCTAGATGGCCTCCTTATCAAGTGTATTGTTGTGACGTAGAAAACAATTTTAAATTATTCTTCCAGCTGAATTACTATTTTCATTAATAAAACATTGAGTGTTATTAAGAGTTCTACTTTAATCATTCTAAAATCTCCTGATAATTGAGACACTGAGAATGTGATGCAGTAATGACGTTGCTTGTTTCCTACAGCACAAGGCCCGGGTTGCTCTGTCGACAAAACACTGGATTGTTGAACAAGCCATGGAGCACATACTAAGCTAGAACCACACACATATTCTAGTGCAACATCGACCACTGTGTGGCCACCTAGCAGCACAGTGCAACACTAGGAAGTTTGGTGACTCTGCTTCCGCTGAATCTCCGCAGTCGGACTTTGGTTCATGGCTAGTCACTATAGATGTCCTTGATCTTGTTGTTATCGCAGTCGGGGAGCTGTTGCAAAACAAACTCTTGTCGGGAATTCACCCCAAAAAAAATTAAGTTGAAAGAATCAGTAGGCTGACATCCTACAAGCTTGCTGATGTCACATAAAATGATTGTGTTGAAACCACTATGTACATAATAGTAATACTCTGTTGGTAGCTTATTAGTACTTAGAGGTGTCATTAGCAGGCATCCATATTCCGAGGAAGAGAGATGGAACAGTGACAGAACAGGAATAGCGTTTGGTAGACGCATTACACTGTCACTGCATGTGTAGATATATGTTGGTATCATACAGCTTTACACCAAAAACGGAATTGTGTTTGAATTAATTTATGTTTTTGTGTGATGAAACTACATGAAATTAAGAGTTTTCGACAGACAGAACACTGTAAACAATCTCCGAACGATGTTTTGACTCTTGCATACACACACTTCAGTCAGTGTGGTTCCATCGCATAAAAACAACTGAATCTATATATAATTCCATTTGGTGAAAAGTTGTGTCATATTGATATGTGTCTACACACATGTATCCACCAATCGCTATGACCCGTTCCGTTGTTACGCATGGTTCATCTGAATATGGAGGCCCGCCATTATCTCTGGCCGAGAAGGCAGCCTCTGGTGCGAACCTGCTACTTTGGTGTGACACTTAGCAATTGCATTCATTGGTCGGTAAGTAAATTTACCAGTGTTGCTTGACTGCAGAAACCACAACATGTTGACTGTATTATGTGTTATAATTATATATGTTTATAATATAAATATTATGTACAATTATATAGAATATTAACTGCCTCATGTGCACATCAGAAATATACACGACACTGCATACCACCTTCATTACTTGCTAAGCATTTCACAATATATAAAACTGAAGCCAACACCCTCGGAACCACAAACAAACATGTTATAAATAGTTATGCAAACTATTCCGTACCGATTAAACTGTCAATGAGCCATCATTGGCTGTATTTGGCACTACTTGCAGAGGCAATTTGGCAGGCGGTATTCCATCACCAGTCGTGTATTTTAGTAGTAAAAACAATATATAAATTAAAGAGGAATTAATGTACCTTTAAAGCAGAACCCAAATAAAGCCTTTGTCTGTGCATCATTGTCGTTAGAGTATGAAAAATCGATGCTATTGTTTGTACCAGTACAGTTGATATGTTGTTGTTTCAAAGTGTGTATGGGTGCATGTTGACAGTTATGCATGCATGTATATACTGCAGCATATATTTGTCCTACTGTGTTCAGCAAATGTATGTAAGCAAGCCACAGAATATACGCGAGACATGTCATCCAAATTTGCTTAGATGATCTTACTCAAATTTGTAATTTATCTTAGCAAAAGTGTGGAAGATGTGTTTCAACTTACTCATGTTGGAGTTGCTTCGTTATGTTGCTGAATGAGATACCAGGAAATGTGGACCGATTCGAGTGCTATAATATAAAACACCCAAGAAACCTGCAGCTTTGTTGTGAAGAGTATCCAGTGAGTTTTCTTTGGTATGGTGCACTTTGCTGAGTTAGTGCGCACTGCAGTCAATTGACTATGCATGTATGGCAGCCAGCTGAGGTAATGCGCATTGCAGTCATCAGTGTTAGTCAGCAGTGTTAGTGTGCATTGCGTTCAGCTGAATATGTATGCATCGCATTTAGCTGAGTATGTGTGCATTACAGTCAGGTGACTACGTGTGTATTGCAGCCAGCTGAGGTAATATACAATGTAGTCAGTTGGGTCAATGTGCATTGCAGTCAGCAGTGTTAGTGTGCATTGCATTCAGTTGAATATGTATGCATCGCATTTAGCTGAGTATGTGTGCATTACAGTCAGGTGACTATGTGGTTACTGCAGCCAGCTGAGGTAATATACGATGTAGCTGGCTGAGTCAATGTGCATTGCAGTCAGCAGTGTTAGTGCGCACTTGTTAGGTGATAGACAGTGCAGTCAGCAGTGTTCATGTGCATTGCAGTCAACTGACTAAGCGTGTACTTGCACCCAACTGAAATAATTCACACTGCAGTCAGCAGCAGTGTTTGTGTGCACTGCAGTTAGCTGAGTTAGTGCGCGCTGCAAACAACCAAGTTAATGTACACTACACTCAGCTGTGATAGCACACATTGCCGTCTGCCAACTGTTTGCTGTACCCACTGATTATGTAAACATTACAATATCACAAACTGTGTTTACATGTGACCTGTGAATCAGTTGCACTATACCTGTGTGGACAACAGTGCTATCCTGTCTGTCTACATGCACTACTGTCTACACTGTGTCTGGTCTTCCTATGCCAATCCCCATGAATTATTGATTCCAAAAGAAGCATTGAGGCAAGTTTCTTAGCTTAGAAATAATTGTTTCTTTTCATTACAGCATCAGAGAAATTCATGTTTCACCTTTTGTGCACTCAAAAACAAACATATTCAATTTATATTTGGCACATAGTGAACATTTTTCATGGTTATATCTAAGCAAATTGCTTTATGAAATTGACCAGAAATTAAATCTGTAGTTAATGACTTAGTTCACGCTGGCAGACAGTAAACTCTGTCACATTGTTGCATTGATAGTGACTTTAATAAGTGATGTCACTGAAACATATTGACACACGTTTAGGTTATTTTCATTCTTTATCATGACACATATTGTTAAATAAAAGTAGCACAAATTATTGACATGATTTGATTTAAATGGTTTGGAATTCAAGCAAGAAAGTTATGGAGCAACAAAGGGTTCTTGGGATAATAGGCTATTCAGGAACAGGGTTGTATCGACTATCCTGCTGGGTAAACTAGATGGAATAGACCCCTACGTTTGTCTCAAAGAACAGAAAAGTAGCCAGGTTGATCCAGTATTGTGCATATTATGTTTGTAAACCACAGTACCATCGTTTACTTATTATGTTCATGGATACAGCGGAGAGCAGTGTGTCGAATGTCAAATGAAACTTCAGCTATATATCTCCCGCCTAAACTCGTGTGAGAATCCATCATATGAAATTTGTTTTTATTAAAAAAATTGCAATATCTATTTGATTATTGCTGCATTACTACTTTACTTACACAATCCTCTTCACTCAAAGTGAAACATTTCTCCGCCATATCTATTGGCTGCTTTCTTCACCACTTTCCTTCTGATGCCATGCTTTGTCATTTCTTCAGCGTCACATCTCAAACTGTTCTTTTAATCTACTTTTTTCTTCTATTTCTTGATGCTTCGTCGTTTTCTCAGCAACAAATCTCCAATCATTCTTTGGTCTTCTTTCTGCTTATCTTCCCGGTTGGTTCCACGCTTTGTAATTTCTTCAGCTTCAGATGTAAGTGTAATGATGCAGGGAGCGACTGTAGCTACTTGTGTGTTGGGGCAGAGAACGACTGTAACTACTTGTGTATTGGGGCAGGGTGGACAATATCTACCTGTGGGTTGGGGCAGGGAACGACTGTAACTACTTGTGTATTGGGACGGAGGGACTGTAACTGTTTGTGTGTTGGGGCAGGATGGACAGTATCTACGTGTGGGTTGGGGCAGGGATCGACTGTAGCCACTTGTGTGTTGGGGCAGAGAACGACTGTAACTACTTGTGTATTGGGGCAGGGTGGACAATATCTACCTGTGGGTTGGGGCAGGGATCGACTGTAGCTACTTGTGTATTGGAGCATGAAACGACCGTGACTACGTGTGGGTTGGGGCTAGGAACGATTGTAACTACGTGTGTATTGGGACAGGAACGGCTGTAATTACTTGTGTATTGAAGCAGGGAAAAGGTTATAACTACTGTGTATTGGGGCAGGGAAAATATTGTAACTACTTGTGTATTGGGACATGAAACGACCGTAACTACGTGCGGGTTGGGGCAGGGAACGACTGTAACTACTTGTGTATTGGGACAGGGAATGGCTGTAACTACTTGTATATTGGGGCTGGGACGACCGTAACTACTTGTGTACTGGGGCAGGGAAAGGATGTCGCTACTAGTTTGACATTGGGAAAATGCGTACCTCATCAAACGACAGGGTGACACCATATCGCCCAAGCTGTTCAC
Source organism: Escarpia spicata (assembly GCA_963995525.1). Lineage (NCBI taxonomy): Eukaryota > Metazoa > Annelida > Polychaeta > Sabellida > Siboglinidae > Escarpia > Escarpia spicata. The sequence goes on from OZ023215.1 coordinate 30,377,988, forward strand.
GGCAACACTCGGAAGCATATTCCGAAGACTGGCCTGGAAAACCATGCAGAGGCTTGAAGATAGACGGATAATATCTCAGCGTATTCGTTAGAATCTTTGTGAGTAATTTGAAACGACTGTAACTACTTGTGTATTGGGACAGGGAATGGCTGTAACTACTTGTATATTGGGGCTGGGACGACCGTAACTACTTGTGTACTGGGGCAGGGAAAGGATGTCGCTACTAGTTTGACATTGGGAAAATGCGTACCTCATCAAACGTAATTTTTAGAGACTATAGTAGCTAGATGAAACGTAAATATCAAGTTGGTTCTGACATGTTTTCCATTACCGCAATAGGACATTAAAGCAATTGGTTGAGCGATGGTCAGTTCGTACGTTATATCAATTTCATCTACCCGATATATATATAATTTAAACGTTTGTCTAAAAAAAAAGACGGATAAGCTAGCGCAGGCAAAAGGGTAAAATGCAATACATAAAACACGTAAATTTGAAGTGATGTGTGATATAGTCTATCACTGAGCATTTCAATAGTACGCAACATGTAAATGCATGCAATACGAACATTCATGCCAATTGGCATGAATGTTCGTATTGCATGCATCTTGTACAGACAAGCGGGACAAAAAGGAAAGTTGGGACATTCATTGGAAACCCTTGGCGACCCACTCAAAATCACTAACTGGAATCGTCTTCGCACAATCGATTCTGACACCCAAAGCGCAGCAGCCATTTATATTTATAAGACACTGGCTAAGCTGTATACTAAATGATTATCAGAAAGACGAATACCCACCGCTTGGAAGAACACTAAGATGGTGATAATCTTCAAAAAGGGAAATAAGAAAGAAATTAAAGACCTTCAGACCAATATGTCTGTTATCAAACATCTACAAATTACTTACAACGATCCTAACGAATACGCTAGAGAAGACACTCGACGAAAACCAACCACGAGAGCAAGCAGGATTGAGAAGCAGGTACTCAACGACAGAACACATATACGTCATAAACCAACTGAAAGAGAAGTGCCGAGAATATAATATCCCGCTCTGCATCGCTTTCGTCGACTACGAGAAGGCTTTCGACTCGGTGCAAACTCAAGCAATACTAACCTCCTTTCAAGAACAGGGGATAGAAGATGTGTACACCGAACTCCTGAAAGATATCTACACCAACAGCTCGGTGACAGTCCACCTACACAAAAAGAGCAACAAGATCAACACCAAGAGAGGAGTACGACAGGGTGACACCATATCGCCCAAGCTGTTCACGGCAACACTCGGAAGCATATTCCGAAGACTGGCCTGGAAAACCATGCAGAGGCTTGAAGATAGACGGAGAATATCTCAGCGTATTCGTTAGAATCTTTGTGAGTAATTTATAGATGTTTGACAACAGACATATCGGTCTGTAGTTCTTTAAATATTTATTATTTCCCTTCTTGAAGAGTATCACCATCTTTGCGTTCTTCCAAGCGGTGGGTATTCGTCTTTCTGATAAGCATTTAGTATACAGCTTAGTCAGTGTCTTCGAGATTATATCTTCTCTTGCTTTTAATGTTTCAATGTTTACCTGCTCGTTGCCTGATGTCTTCCCATTCTCCCTATCTCTTAACGCTGCTTCCATCTCCCGTGGTGTTACCTATGGTACCTCTTTCGGGTCGGTGTGAATTATGGTACTCTGTTCACTGTCGCATAGCTCGGTGTAGAATTCCTCTGTTCGTTTCATGATCATAATCTTGGTCTTGCATTTCTCTACCCTGCTTGTCTAGAAGAGTAATCAGTCTGTCTTGCCCTACTGCCTGTGTATTTTTACTTTCTTCAGGCTCTTTGATGACATAATCGTTTCTCGTATGATCTCTTGTTTGTACTTTCTGATCTCCTCCTTCGCTTTCTTATTGATGGTCTTGCACATTTCTGCGTACTCTATTTGTTTTTACGATCGCCGTTACTCACCATTTATCGTCGTGTCTACGTTAGTGCTCGTGTCGGTGACGATATTCTCGTCACTACATGCCTGTTGATTGCTTTGGCTACACTTGTCGCACTTAGTTGGATCATCTCAATGATGTTTCCGCTCATGGTGTCGATGTCGTCTAGTTCATGTAGTGTCTCGAATCGATTTCGCAGTTCGAGTTGGAATTCGATCTTTTTTCTTCCGATTTGTGTGATATCTACACTTGGTGGTCTTTTGTTTATCAACTTCTTCTTTTCAGCCTTGACGTCCAGTTTGATGTTGCTCATTACCATTCTGTGGTCACTTCCGATATTGATTTGGTTGATGACAGTTACGTCAGTGACCATGTTTGGCCTGTTTGTCAGAATGTAGTCAATTTCGTTTCTTCATTTGGGCTTTGCCATGTACATCTCCTCCCTGCTTTCTTCTGGAACATGGTATTAATGATTTTGTACTTTCTTGATGTTGCCCATTCTACCAAGGAGTCGCGTCTTTCGTTTGTCACACCTAGGCCAAATTTGCCTGTTGCCGTTTCCGAAATGTTTGTTCGTTTCCCCATTTGCGCATTAGTCTCCCATCACTATCGTGTAGTGGGTTGGATGTTCTAAGGTATCACCCACGTTGTTGTAGAAGTTGTCTGTCTTCTTCTGAGTATGATGATGTTGGTGCATATACTTGTACTATATTCGTGCAGTTGGTAGCGTTTTGTTATGCATAGAACAAGTTCTGCTACCCTGGGGCTGATGTTGTTAACTCTCACTATATTGTCTTTCCATTTCTTGTTTATGAGAATTAAGCCTACTCCTGCTTGGCCGTTGTTTGCTGTGGAATGGTATAGCAGATGGCCGCTTTGTAAGGTAGTGAAGCATTCCTCTCTTCTTCCGACTTCTCCGATCCCGATCACATCCCATACCAACCTGGTTTCCCTAAGTTCTTCCTCCAGTTCTTGTATCTGTTCATCTCTTAGTAGTGTTCTTACATTATATGTTGCTATCTTCGGTCTACTTACATTCTCTCGGTGGCTCTTCTTAGCACCCCCTGTACGTAGCCCTGGTTGACCTGACCCGACTCTTCCGGTGCTGCTGGGGACTGGTAGCCTTGGTTTCATTCTATTTTGCATGCTGGTGTTACTGGCCTACCCTTCCACGTTGGCTGCGGGTTGGAAGGGAGGCGACGTAGGGTGAACGAAATTGTCCAAGTTTCGACACCGCAGCCGAACCAGTACCAAACCACAGCCGGGATTCGAACCCCAGTCTCTCTAGTCGAGAGTCTGGTAGTCTAACCACTTGGCCACTGCGATTCCAGTTAATGATTCGAAAAACACATTACTTCAACTTCTATAGATAATTAATATCACGAATGAAAACATATAGGAACACTAAGTAAAATTGTGTATAGGAAACATTGTACATTTAATTAAGCTATATTTGCAGGTAATAATGAAATTTTTTATTATATGGCCACATTGAAGCATTTCAGTCAGTAAATCGACACTCTTTATTACATACTCCATACAGTTTATGTAAGTAAAAAGTCTATGCAGTTTATGTAAGAAATAAATCCACGTATATGTGATGAGTGCATATAGACATAAAGTCAAACATAACATATGTTGTCTCTAAAATCCTTAAACCTGTACTATGGTCAGATGTCCCATATGTTCACCAATAGGTTATACCTTGTCCAATCTCTAACTTTTGTTGTTTAGGGAATAACATTTTCTAATGGACCCTCTACCCCGTGAACAGTCACCAAGATTAATGATCCAAGTAATCAAACTAGAGGGGCAACCTAGTTTTGGACTCCCAAAATTGGTCAGGCGTAGTTACACGTACGCATGACTGACTCAAAGTGGGTCATGCTACTGACCAATTGGGAGCGTGGGTTGCTGGTTGTAATGGGTCAGTACGACATTCTCGGTACAAGAGAACAAGGTACTGATTAAAGAGCATCGCGTTTCTGTGATGAGTAGCGCTTGATAACCGTCTTCTGCGTCTGCTTGTACCGCCATGTGAGCATTTTGCTAGAGGATTGAAGGAACCAGTCCGTGTTCCCTATATCGATAGTGGACCATAATGTAATAAAATCCATTATGTACGTTCTGTTCACGGTGGTGTTCCTTAATGAAGGCATTATGCCATGCCTCCTATGTGTTGGATTACATACGCAGCGTCCACTTAATCTACTTACTTGGAAGAACTCGGACTAATTAACTGTGATCTACTTCACAATTGGCACACCTGTGGTGCTCGGTGACGCTTGAAGGCATTATAATTATGTATATCCATGTGCACTGCATTAATACAGCACAGTTTTCCAACACATCATATTCAGTTCATTATCAGACATTGAAAGTTGGTTGTCTGTTCCAGTATTCAGAATCAGTGAGAGCATTAATTATCAACAGGCAGTTAGATGAACTTTGATGTCGGAAAAGAGAACTTTGTGGTTAAACCAACGTCGAGTATATTGCTAACAGAGTTGTTTATAATCTTAATGTTCCGTTTGCCTTTCGTGGGCAAAAAATTCAAATTGCAAATAACGTTTTTAGTTTATTAAAAAAGTTATAGATTATTAAGCACAATTGGGCAGTTAGTTGTTCGTCTTAAGAATAAATTATAAGTAAGACATGAACAAATAAGGAACAGACAACTTCCCTCTAATGTCCCAAATTAGCAGGCATGGAAGCAATACCATCACTGGCACAACATTTTTAATCACTCAAGTTTACAGGCTTTGTGACATCTAGGGAACATGTATAGCTCTAACCTAAACGTGAGATTACACCAACCAAGAGGTCCGAGATACTCTACTGAAACATCTACTACCAAAGATACTATCGCACACTGGCAAACTTGGCAATACCCAGTTGGGGACTGGATCTCAGTTGACGTGTGGAGACAAGGATGCAACTAGGAGTGAGAACACTAGCACAGTTAGTAAGGTGACGGATTTATGAGGAAGAATGTTATAAGATCTATTCGTAGACCCATTCTTCAACGCTTGGCTTCCACTGGCACTGTTCTTCCTTGCTGAACCACAGGTCGATCTCTTTCTTGGCGCTCTCCACCGCATCACTGCCATGGCAGATGTTCCTGTCAAATCATGAAAACCTCATTTTACAGGTATGCAATCAGAAATAGTGGGGTTAGTAAGTATTAACACGAAGTTCACAGAATTGTGTTTAAACGTGGGATATCGCTGCCGTATTGAAGATGAGAATTTTGCTGTTAAACAAACCAGCATCATCCGTTTATTAGCAACAGAGGGGTTTATAATGTTTTGTTTACTTTTTGCAGGATGGAAATTCAAATTGTGAACAATATTGCATGCATACTGAATGCAATTTGGCAGGACTGTTTACATTTTATACACAAAATTATACCAACTTGGTACTTTGTCTTTATATACTATAAAAAATACCTTTTAGAGATTAAATGTAATCATTCTATAAAACATTTCTATACACAGACACATCAATTGGTATAAAAAAATATATAGTTGCTAAAATGTTAATTAGTGTGGATTTATACCTTTTAAAACCACTTAAAACACTAACTTAAAACAATACAAATTAACTAAATCATACTATTTATACAGCATTTTTAGGTTTTTACATTGCCCTTATGGTTATGGATAGTCTTGTGGCAACAGTATTATTCTACAAATTTATGAGAACAGGGAGAGCCCATGAATCATACTGACCTTCCAACTTCAATGCAGAAGTCACCTCGGATGGTACCGGGGAGGGAGTTGACAGGGTTCGTCTCTCCCAACATCACACGGCCCGTCTTCACAACATTTGTGCCTTCCCACACCTGCAAGAGTAACACACACTAGCTTATAGTTACACACACCCAGCTGATTGTTATGTGTTCTACCAATTTTTAGTGCTGATCATAATGAGTTTTACCAATTTTATTACAGTTAGCATTTCAATGTATATCTAAAGGAAAATTTCCTAAACAGATAATAAAATTATTGAATCTTAAAAAAAATAAAAAGGTAAGTTCTTGTATAGCGCAGTATCCAGTCCTCAGGACTGTTCAAAGCGCTTTACACTTTACTCCCTGGCAGACCTGTTCAATTGAACACCATTTCGACTTCTCTGGGAAGCATTCAGCTATGCTGCAATTAATGCATGAAGACTATTCGTACACAAATAACCAACACTGCCTATAGCCAGGTACTCATTCATACAGCTGAGAGAACTGAAGCAATGTAGAATAAACGAACTTGCCCAAGGTTCGACACCACCGCACAGGATTAGAACCCGTGTTCTCTTTTAAAAAAAAGAGAGTCCATAGCTGTTACCGCTGCGCTACTGCGCTCAATCTAATTTAAGATGGCGTGATCTGCTGAATAGATCACCACTCCACTCTCTCAAGTGCTGTGCGTAGAAAGAGGTGGATCTTGACGGATCACAGTAGCACTTGCATTACTCGAAAGTTAGCTTATCAATACATAGATAACCAACTCACGGCCACATTAGCAAACAGGGGTATTCACGCCAAACATAGTTTTTAATCTGCTATCTTCAAAAGCATTACTGGCAAACAACATTTTGAAGAATCAAACAACCACTTAGGAGACCGGCACATCATTCTGAGTTAAATATTCAAGGCTTAAAAAGAGCATTACAAAGAAATGTTGGCATGTTTCTGCAGAATAGTATAAAAAATTTGTAAATAGCATCAGCAGTTTGATACAATGATATAAATATTCAGTGTAGTGTGAAATGAACATACCATTGGAACAACAGGTCCAGAAGACATGTACTTGACAAGGCCGCCGAAGAATGGTTTGTCCTTCAAGTCACTGTAGTGCTTCTTCAGATGCTCTTCATTGGACTGTAACATAGGATACATTGATCCTGCATTGCTGCTGATGTATGGCTGCCATGACCTGGTGTTTGACAGTCACACCTACGTAGGTGTGACTAGTAGTAGTACATGGAAAGTGTACTTCTCATAACCTAGACCTACGTTGTCTGCCCAGTATTTATGGTGTTGCAACAAACGGCTGTTATTCTCGTGGCATGCCTCAAATTTACTATTATTAAATTCAATTTCCATAAGCTATACCAGCACTGGTGGAGAGTCTCACATGGTCTTTTAATTTGAAGGGCAGAGCCAGGTATGTTGGTGTGGGTTTTTAGTACGAACGACCTTTTTAATATAACAATTGGTATTAGACATTGCACCTTGTATATATATACACATGGACACAGGTGAATTCGGCCCACTTCGATTGGTGAATTCAGCCCAGAAATCTGGTGAATTCTGCCTCGTTCCGTTGTCTTTGGTGAATTCGGCCCAAACGATTATACATTCGTGACCCACATCCAATTTTAAATTGGATATTACTCGCTTCAACTGACTATTAACACACATAATTCATTAATTAATTTACAATTAGGAAACTAAGAGAAGACCAAACAGAAGTTTTTAAGATGTTGAATGGTTATGAAGATATTGATAGAAATATTTTCTTCAAACTTAAAGAAGGCAGTAAAACCAGAGGGCACAATGCGGCATTAGTCGAAGAACAGTGTAGTTTAGATGTGAGAATATACTTATTCTCTCAGAGGCCAATAAATGACTGGAATAAATTATCTGATGATTGTGTTAATGCTAACAGTGTGAATATGTTCAAAAATAAAATTGACAGCTATCTGGGGAGGGCGGGCTACACGTAGTTAGAAAATTGTTGGACTCTCAATAAGACAAAGTCTTCCTTGTCCACATGCCATCTGAAGCTTGTAGCCCTGAAGCTTGTAAGTGCCTACTCCCTCGACATCTGCACCAACAACGATGTCAAGGGATAGCACCGATGCTTGAACTGCAGGAGACGAGCACAGATGTCGTTTTACCTGTTGGCACAACTGATGCACGATGAGGCGAAGTTGATAACCGTGCAAGTGCGTCTCATTAGCGAGCACAAGCTGTGAAAACATCAAAGGAAATTGTTTGCGAACCTCCAGGGCAAGTTATTCCTGCTCTGGCAGGAATACGAAGATGGCTCAGAGAATGCGCGACAGCTGCTAAAAGACTGCGCAAGTGTACAGACCAACCGTGTGATTGGACGCCAGTGCACACGTTGTAACCAACTGTAGTGTGATAAGTGATACACCCATGTATGCTAAATTATACATAATGTGTTACATAATATAAAACTGAGTGTTAACTATTTTGTTTTACATAACTATAATTTAACATATATTCTTATCATGCTAACTGATTAAACTACAATTTTCATTTTGTTGTATGGTAAACCAATCTTGTTATAACCAATTCTGATTATAGCAATGTATTTCACTCATGTTGATGCTATCTGTGTACCTAATTATGTGTGATAATTCAAACCTTTGCTAGGGATATCCCAACCTGGCATGTACTTAAACCTTTATAAAGATTGTCCAAGTTCAGCATTTTTAATTTACAGTAGGCTTATACCTGAATTTTTTAGATTGATCTGGTGATTGTAGTAATATTATTGCATGTGTATTACTTTTTTAGCTATGTATTTATTGCACCTTTAATTGCAACATTTGTTAATAAAGTTACAATGCAAAACAAATGCTGACTTGTGACGTCCATGCAACATCCTTTCACCACATTACATTATTTAATCAAATCAACCATTATCGCCTATCTCTGCTATTCTCGTTTATATTGCCAATTTACTCGTGTGTCCACCTATTATTTAGCAAAAACATGATGTATCATTGAATAATATCTACATCACTTTCAAAAGATGAGGGCCGAATTCATCATGGGCCGAGATCACCAACACCCATACATATAAGTACATAATTAATGTTCGTCTGCTAGATCATCGCCTGGACTTCAGCAAGTAGGTTCGGGCGGAAGGTGACAGTGACTGAATTTAACATTTACTTAACTGTTATATTTACCAGAGAGCAACCTGTCCACAAGCTTTGGGTTATGCTTTTAGCAAATATAAAAATAAAGGGTAAACCCCTAGGCGAAAGGAGTAAAGCCATGTTTGAATTTGATGTTTCGTGACCTTGCCTTAGCCTACGCGTAGGCTAAGCTGAGCCTGAGGCTTTACGCCGGTATACCGGCTAAAGCCTAAACCAAGACCAAGTTTGACAGTCTCGCTAACACCGACATCTAACATTAGTGATACACCCATGTATGCTAAATTATACATAATGTGTTACATAATATAAAACTGAGTGTTAACTATTTTGTTTTACATAACTATAATTTAACATATATTCTTATCATGCTAACTGATTAAACTACAATTTTCATTTTGTTGTATGGTAAACCAATCTTGTTATAACCAATTCTGATTATAGCAATGTATTTCACTCATGTTGATGCTATCTGTGTACCTAATTATGTGTGATAATTCAAACCTTTGCTAGGGATATCCCAACCTGGCATGTACTTAAACCTTTATAAAGATTGTCCAAGTTCAGCATTTTTAATTTACAGTAGGCTTATACCTGAATTTTTTAGATTGATCTGGTGATTGTAGTAATATTATTGCATGTGTATTACTTTTTTAGCTATGTATTTATTGCACCTTTAATTGCAATATTTGTTAATAAAGTTACAATGCAAAACAAATGCTGACTTGTGACGTCCATGCAACATCCTTTCACCACATTACATTATTTAATCAAATCAACCATTATCGCCTATCTCTGCTATTCTCGTTTATATTGCCAATTTACTCGTGTGTCCACCTATTATTTAGCAAAAACATGATGTATCATTGAATAATATCTACATCACTTTCAAAAGATGAGGGCCGAATTCATCATGGGCCTACGCGTAGGCTAAGGCCTAAGCTGAGCCTGAGGCTTTACGCCGGTATACCGGCTAAAGCCTAAACCAAGACCAAGTTTGACAGTCTCGCTAACACCGACATCTAACATTAGTTTTCACTGATATAAGTTCATATAATTTGTGAGGATATAAATACCCAATGCGTTATTGTTTATATATTACATTTGCCTAACTTGTTTTATAATTAAACGTGAATTCCGGCTTCGTGAAGCCGGCGATAGACTCGTAGTCATAGAGTGGCAGTCACAGCCGTCTGACTGGCAGCTGACACGTTACCTGAACCAATTTCATCGCGACCAGTTTAAAGCCTTTCTGTTCAAATCTCTTGATAATGTCACCGATAAGTCCACGCTGTACCGCGTCTGGCTTGATCATGATGAAGGTGCGTTCACGTTGAGACATCTTTGCAGGTTGAAAAGAGGAATAATTGGCTACTGTTCCACGCACTTCCTACACGAGCGATTGCCAGAAAAAAAGAGCGCAAGCTTGGGGTTTAGCATGTAGCGCCCCGATAAGCGGTGCCACCTAGCGATCACGGTGTGGCCTAATTGTATTGCGCGTGCCTCGAAAACCACAAAATCTTGGAAATTATGCACCTAACTACAACAACAACAAACGAACAATGTTATCCACAAGGCATTGTTTATATTGTAGCAATTAAAAAGAATAAAAAACAACGCATTAAAAGTTAATATTTACATAAATACATGACCGTCTTTTTGTATAAAATGTTAAAGGTGCTCAATCATTTCGATTGTTGTGCTCCTCACGTGTCAGACTAATTTCACGAAACGTAATCGTACCAGGTATTCATTATTGATACACTGGTTCATTTGTACGTATGCTTTACTTCGTTTTAGTGAAATTAACATACAAACAATAAAATGATTTTCGGTTAGTCCTAACCGAATATCAAGACACATCTGAACTTGGATGTGGTCTGAGATAGATCTCTCGTGTAATAGTCACGTGAACGGGAATATGCGGCGACATCGGCCTTTGACCCCCACCTTTCGGTGCCTGGATTCAGTCAACATTACGTATTTACGAGTCGCCATCCATTTTTTGTACAAGTGATAGCTCGATAATTTTATCTGTGACAAAGGGATGCCCACGGATATATGTCACCGACTCGGCTAAAAAGAGGGTGAGAGCGGAAAGACAAAGAGAGTATCCACGTACAAAGGTGTATATTGGAAAGGTTATGGATTTGTGAAACCGAACGAAAGAAACGGCTGGCGTGAAAAGTGATGCAGCATTCGCCAAGTTTCTTCTGGACAGGTTAGTAATATTGAATTTATCAGCAAGCACACACACACACACGACTGTGTGTTCAATAGATGGAACAGCCAAAACAAAGCCGTCATCGTCCGCCATCTTAATTCCATCTTCGATCGACGTTCCGCGACGTTCCATCGCACATGAATATACATTATTGTAGATACTATGACTTTATATTGATGGACATGTTATATTATATCAATAGTTAACTAAGTGCGAAGTGTCAGTCTCTTGCGAAGCACACACCGAATGGTAGATGAACTTAAAAATCCGCTCCATCAACGTTCCGCGACGTTTCATCGACGTTCCATCAATCCGTGTCGTTCCATCGCAAATTAATATACAGTAATGTAGATATTATGCCTTCATATTTAAGGACATGCCGTATTATATCAATATTTAACTATGTATAATGTAATACATAATACAGCTGTAGCACCCACTGGACATTCACACGTTACTCTCAATCACTGACTGACACTGCCACTGGCTGGACATTTGAGACTAATAAAATAATCGAATGCCTAAAATAATTGCCTGGATCTAACTATAAGTACTTGCTTTCTTGGATGTCAGTTGAAACTTGAGTCACTGGCTGCTTGTAGTGTGCACTTTAATCATCAAAGCTAGTTACATTTACTGACAGCAGATCAGTGACAATCACCTCAGGAATCACATAATACCCAGTAAAACACAGCTACCAATTGACCTTTAGGCTTTACCCATGCCTACTCAATAGCAGTATGAGTCTATGAGATTTACTACCATGTTTTGTATGATATAAATATATCTTTACTTGCCTTCAGCAATGTAGAATACAAAATAACACTTCTTTACTGTTTGTCCATGTGTGATGTACAACATGAATGCTGATTGTAATAACATATAAATTTAATAATCTTGTATTATGTAAATTTAAAGAGTAGTAATAATTTATGATTTCTGTAGAGAATACTAATCATTTATATGTATATTGTGACCGTAATAGTCTACATATATTACCAAGGGGTAAACGACCCAAACTGCATATAGTATGTGTAGAAGTATGTATAATATATAAAGAAAAGTTTATAAGTTACATCTCTGAAAAGTGTAGAATATGTATACACATTGATAGAGATCTTCTAGGCCTCTATGCTAACCTTAGTTTGATAGGGAGCAAGAAAACAACTACACCGGGTGTATGAACATAGGAGGACAATTTATTTTATTATTTCTGAAAGTTATTTAAATAGCCTGGATATTATTTTGATGTGTTATACTACGCTGTCCATTTTTAGGGGTAGTAGTACTATTAAAAAATGTAAAATTTAATCAATTTTGGCCATTCCACTTTATGCCTTCACTTGAGTTTCACCACAAATATATGCAAATGATGTCCACGCCAATCCAGCCACCACAGACAACAACCGCTGCATTGGCTCTATCGAGTATCGGTGGTCGCAGTAAAACCAGTTCACTGTCAGGTATTCAGTCTCTTCCCGAGGCTGGGTGCAGCTCTAAACCATTACAACCAATGTCAGTTTAAGTAATAGTATTAATGTACTGTTATGTTCTGGTTTGACCAGTCTAATGTGTGTACAATTATTCAATGTTTGTATGATAGGGTGGTTGTCAAACTGTCAACTACATAGCACATTTCATTTGCAGATCATTTTTTTAACTTATGTTTCTTTTTATTTAATTTGGAATGTTTGTATTGCAAACATAAATGTGTATATACAATGCAAGTAAGTATACGTGACACAATATAGCCAAGCCTCAGTGATTGTCATTTCATAATAATTATGCTTATGCTGGCGCACAGATCTGCTAAAGGCTGCAACTGCTTTAATGTTAATGTTATGTCACATGACATTTTATCTCTATAATCACCTGCTGGCGTGCACAGCACAAGATGCTTATGTTCAGTTTCTGATTTGTATCTTTGAATGTATATTTTAGTGTGTGTGTGTTCAGAAGTCAAAATAACTTAATTTAACCTGTTTAAACATACAATGTGTGGAATTATTTTAATAATACGTAAGGTTGGGGAGACTCTTAATAAGACATATGATATAATGTCACTAGTACTATCAATGAAAAATTGCAAAACTTTTTTTTTTTGAATAAAATTACTTTGTGACTTTATTTCCTGTGACCTTCTTTCCAACCCACCTATGCTCTACCTGCACTTACAGGTAGTTAATTATACTGGCAATTGGATGGTGCACAATCCAAATTGTTTCACATTGTTGGCTCTGACACTTGTAAATTGTCTATTTTGTTTGTTATATACTACAATTTTACAATAAATACAATAATAACTTTGCCACTCTCATATCATTTATTGTATTTTTTTTACAACTGGGCAAATGACCTTTTCACACTTGAGTGCTGGGCAAATGACCATTGGGCAAATGATCGTGCAAAATATTTTTACCTATTAATGAAATTAAAACGTTTATAAGTTACACACCACATGTACACACACATATATTTACATATACATACATATATAATATTATATCATATTATATATATTTACGTGTAGTAGTGCTGTCAAACCATGTTCACCTTCACAAATAATCTGACTCATTCCATATTCCAAATCATGACTTTGTTTGACAGCTTCAACACAAAGGCGTGAACTACCTCAACACCACTGCAGCCATCACATATGACAAGATCTGTGGTGGCTCCATGGAGCATCAGCGGTCATAGCAAAGGCAGCTCATTGTCGGGTGTCCAGTCACTTGCTGAGGCTGGATGCAGCTCAGGACAGTAAGTAAACGTAAGTATTAATTGCTGCTGGTATGCAAACGTGATATATACAGCTGTATATATATATATATATATATACATAAATCATAGCATAACATTTGGAAGATATGCAAACATATGTGTTTGGTTGTTTTGACAATTATGTTTTATTCTGACCAATCTTATTATTTGGTACACCATCTTTGAAAATGTTTCAACAGCACCCCCCCCCCCGTCTTCCGATATCACCACTCCAGCCGAGACAGCAGAGCAGCTGAAGTTATAGCGGCTTGATAGCGACAAAATTTAGACTACCCCGGTACACCATTTGGTTCAGTCGCCAGTGGAGGTTTTTGTGCCCCCCAGACCAGACTCCACCACTGTATGTGATAGTTTTGGTTGTCTGCATTAGGATTTTGCAGTAATGGGTGTCCTCGTTAATTTGCATATTGTTAGAAATGCATGTGAATTAAAGTAAAGACAATGTAAATTAAAAACACTTTATTGAAACTATTTGATGAGATCATGACTACAAAATTATGAAAAGCACAATACAACTACAGGTACAATCATTGTACTTGATGTGTATAATGTAATAATTTTTAATATCACATACACATAAAATGCAAAGCAACAATAGAAACAAAAATTAGGAAGAGGTTGAAAAAATGTCAGGTACATATAACAAAACAAACAGTTACTTTTATCACAATTCTTTGTTACAAAAAAACAACACTACACATGTGATATCAAATGCTAGTTATATGTTTACAACTCACAAAATTAGTGACTAAACAATTATGTGTATTTAACAACAAATTTTTACATTTAATGCCCATAAAATGTAAACCAATGAGAACAAATTACTTAGGACGATGTTTAGTTGAACAAATTTAATATGTATATATCAAATAAAAATAACTATATTATGATTTTTTGTTAAAAAACATCAATAGGATATAAAATTCAAAACTGTTGTAGTATGTGCATTGCTTGGTATGTTTACAACTCGCAAAAAATAGTGACTAGACTAGACAGGGTCATCGCCATGTGACTGAGAATTACATGTACAATCGCTACATGCTACATTGCTCCAGTTTACTCAGCTGTATGAAGAGTACCGGCTACAGACGGTGGATATTTTTGTATGAATAATCTTTGCATATTAATTTCAGTGTGGCTGAATTCTTCCCACATAAGTCAAGATGGTGTTTTCAATTTAACAGGTCTGCCAGGGAGTAAAGTTTAAAGCGCTTTGAGTAATCCCAAGGACTGGATACTACACCATATCAGAACTAAACTTACCCAAGTGTTGTTTAATTATCATGCAAAATGAAAATTACCGGTAATGTAAATTGTGAAAATATAAAACAGTGATAAAAAAGAATAATTTAGAAAAATTATACATGGCATGAAAAATATATAACAGTCCTCATGATACATAGATAATTTAAACAAGTAAAATGCTGCTGTCAGTGTATCAACAGATTGTTGTTGAAAAATGTGAAAAGGCTTTCAATACCATTACTTCCTCACAAACTTGTGCCTGGTGTATGTTGCAAGAACTCAGCTGGCTGCCACTGACTATCAGCAACACAAAGGCAATGAAACCCTACCAGTTGTAACAATTCTGGATAATTAATGTATTTTTTCATGGACACTGCTAAAAGTTATAGTTGAATTGAATACAAATACCTTGTATTATTGACTTTTGATAAATGTGTCGTCACATATAAAAATATCATGCATGTCAGAGCCATCCTAATTGTCATTTTGTCTCCGGTATAGGTAGATGCAGACGTACAGCAAAATGTCAGGAAGCTGGTATGCAGTACCATCAAAGACAGCGAAAACATACAGTGATGTCATCGATATCTAAACCGATGCAGTTCACCGAAGAATGCTCGACACTGAACCTGTCTGACAGCATCGAAAGTTGTTGTCACTTCTGCAGACCCTGGCACCCACCCTTCCATCACCAACTACAGAGCTAGTCAGGTGTCATCACATTCTTATGTCGAGCAACCTGCATTCTACATTGGTTTCCAGGAAGTCAAGCTAACTGACTGACCTGGAAGCCAGTGTACACCCCATCGGCACTGGGGAATCTGTCACGGATTCAACACGACACAATTGGGATCACTCAGTGGACATTCATATGATAAACTGTTAATATGCAGCATGTTGCATGGCTATAGAATCTTGTCCGAGATGCTGGACAAATACAACTGTCCAGTATGCCATATTAACTTAGAGAGCTAGTGGTACTAAGCACACTAGTTCAATCTCCTGTAAAAAAAGCATATATTCAGTAAACAAAAACAGGCATCATAGTAGTTTTGGGAGTAAATAATTATGATGTGTTCATTGTCATAATCGGTATATAATAATGTTTCATGTATGACCTGCATCATTTCACAAGAAAAAAGGCAGCAAGAAATGTTCTACTACAGCTGCATCTATACATGTTGATATCTTAGGAACAGTCAGTGTTTACCAGGGTTGTTCTGGGGAAGGGTGGCTTGATACAGCATGCAGACATTAGTGGATTATGCAATTTCTCAAAACGGTTAACAATTTTAACTATTTTTCTTTACTAGGTGTTCATTGTCATTACATGAATTTAAAAATTTTCAATTTCAATACAGTGACGCCTGATCTTAGTCAATATTATAGACTGATTTGAATTCTGCTCATCAGTAAAGCGCATTTATATTTTTAGTTTTGTTTTCAGTATACAACTTCATGTCAGTATCTGCCATGTAACTACTATACATATTCATGTTTTACATTTTAAGCCTGAGGTTGAATGGTCAAGGTGAATGTTGGAAATGACAGAATGAGGTGTTATTGTGATGCTAACAATATATTTTCCTCGTCAAGTATTCAAAGGTTCATAATACGTATGTCTACCTTCTTCAAGAATGACTAATTTATTTTATAAACTTATTTCAGAGTCATCGCCATATGCTAAATACTGTTTAAAGGTGTATTAATATGTCTGTGTTGATACACTTGTGGGTATAATATACAAGTGCAGAAGTCAATCTAGTTTTCCATGCCCAAGATGTTATTATTAAAATGTGTATGAAAACAAATGTGGTATATTTAAATGTGCACATTACAATTTTTTGAAAACTTATACGTGGTTGATTGTTATAAATTTGAAATTACCTGGATTGATCAAATGTGGGCCTGCCGCAGACTATGTATCCTCCCTGTGTCTGCCTGGCCCGGGTGACCGCCTCTAGCCCCTCTTCTGCCTCCTCTCATTCTCATTCATGGGTTGCAGTGTGGTCTCTAGCAATATCACAATTCAAGTTACATATATTATTATGTATTCATATATTGCTGTGGTGAGAGTATATACATATATTGGTAAATACATAAGAATAGCCGGCATATGTCAGTTGAAAGGTATCACAGGATACCAATTAATGCATTACATACACTATAGCCAGGCATCAAGGACCACAATGGAGACAAGTGCGTGCATTTTCTTGTGTAATCCTTATATATGGTGTACTCTAGGTGTATTGATATTTTATGTATTTACACGTTTACATTTTTATATTGAATAAAATCATCACCATCATGCTTGTCATAAAAATCTAAATTATTTTGCATAAAATACAATGCAAATCAACAATATTCTGCAGTAATAGTATCAAAAATATGAGTCACAAAAAATGTTTTAATAATTACGATCACCAACATAATACTTCCGTGTTTGACGTTCTGTTGCACAAAATTACGGATGCTCCCTGACTAAGTTACTTGGACGATCAACAGGGGCCTGCTGCCAAAGCAATGTTATTTGTCATTTCGCACCCTCACGTCATCTACTCTCAATATGTCGGAATAACAGCTTATTAACAACATCCTGCGTAACCAAATACAATACATATCAAATATTATGCTCGTTCTCACTCTCTGACTGAATCTCTGGCTGATATGGTCACGCCCACGGTGACTGTCTTAGACTTAGTCTTAGACTTAGACTTGTCAGCCTCGACAGGCTCGAGTCGAGTGTAGACATTCGCAAGTTGCAATTCTCGTTGAATTAATACACGGCTATGCGTTCTTGTTGCTAACTGCGATAGTGTAATACGTACCTTCGTACAACTACTTTGGAATTATAATCTTCATCTTGATACGCTAAAGCACGTGTGTGTTGTTATTGTTTTCGAATGTCTGGGATGCCGATCTCGCGTAAAGCACGTGACCGGAGTGGCGCAGTAGGCAGACAGCGCAATTGGCTTTCGCCAGCGATACCCGCTGTAACGACAACTCTTTTTTTTTACGATTAAAAAACAAGTACGCATTTTTTTAAATTAAACCGACTGTGCGCACTAGTTAAACTATTCACACATTACACATCTGGACATAAAAGAACCGGATTGGCGATGGGCAAACGAAGTGATTGAGCACCTTTAAGAGATTTTGTCCAGTGTCAGTAAGAGCGACAAACGATGGCGCCGCCTTGCGGAGTCTATGCAAGTAGCCAATAAGATACAAACACAGGTGCTTCCCCAACATGGCGGCTCTTGCAAAAATATGTTTGTTGGTTGTGTTGAATTTGTATTTAATGTCCATTGTTGGAGGCGCCGCAAAGAAAAAAGAGGTATAGTAGCATGTAAATCAAAGAAGTCACTATTTTTTGTCAAACTTTATTTAAGAGCTGCACAACTCGCAAGCCAAGGGCCAGTTTTACAAAGTAATGACGATCTCTACTGATCTCAACTCAAGACCAAGTCATGACAACACGTTGCAGCGAATGATTCAATGAAGCCGGTGACAGTCACCGGTAGCCTGACGACTATTAGGTCTGTGTCTGGCGGCACCGTTTGTCGCACACAAGAGAGCCTGGGGTCAGAGCATACTTCGCATTGTAACAAGTTTCATTAACCCGAAATAAGGCTGAATCGATAACCAATGAAATTGAAGATAACTAACTCGCTGTACTAGTCTAAAGACTCTAAACTTAACGAGAGCCTGTAAATAAACAACACCAATAAACAATGTAATAGTTTTACAGAAAATAAAGGTAGCCAAACATCATTGCTAAAAAAAGTTTACTTTTATTGGATTTAAACATGAGACGTAAACATTATCGTTTGCAGTTCATTTTCATTTTTGTGTGACTTAATTGTGTCAATGTATTCAGAGTTAAGAATTTGAATGTTTCATATCAACTGGAAGAAATTAGCTCTTATTTGGGGGCCTGTTTAAACCATGGAACGAGGCGAAATAAGGCGGAACTGGTGTAAAAGCTCTCATGCAATTCCTATGTGCTTTGGTTGACACTGATACTAATGACTAATAAAAGACTAGAACAATTTATTGATAAAAACAATCAAACAGCCAGTATGGGTTTCGTTCCTCAATGTCTACCTCACATGCACTGCTTGACTTGGTAGAAGAAATTAGTGCATCACTGGATAGAAAGAAATATACACTGGGTGTCTTCATCGACTTAAAACAAGCTTGTGGTACAGTAAACCATTCTGTACTAATTGAAAAACTCAATTACTATGGTGTTCGTGGTGTGGCAGAGAAAAGGATCAAGAGCTATCTGTGTGACAGAAAGCAACTTGTCAAAATAGGTGAATGTTCATCTGATTTAATAAATGTCTCATGCGGAGTACCGCAAAGTTCAGTCCTAGGACCTAAATTATTTATCCTGTATATTAATGATATTTGTAATATATCACAACTCCTAAAATTTGTTCTATTTGCAGATGACACCAATATTTTTATTCAGATACAGATGTACATAGCCTTATAAGTGTAGTCAACTGTGAACTTGAGAAACTGTACACGATTCAGTGTGAACAAATTGTCATTGAATGTATCAAAACAAATTATATGGTCTTTAGCAACCACAGAATAAATTGTGATATGGACATAAACATTCGCAATAACCAAATTACTAGAGTCAGTAAGACCAAATTCCTTGGAGTTCTGATGAAAAGTTGACTTGGAAAGATCACATAAATGATGTCAAGACAAACCTGTCTAGAATAAACGGTGTGTCTGTGATGTACAGGGCAAGTCATGTCCTAGGAACCACAAGCTTACTTACCCTATATTACTCACTGTTCCGACCAATACTGTGCAACTGCTGTGAAATTTGGGGAAATGCATGTACTACTAATGTAGCCCATACTACATTGATGCCAACCTTTTATGCATTCGTTAACAAATTAAAAACCGATATGTTCGAAAGATCTTTATAATACAAACTTTGAAAAAATTGCGCACTAAACATAAATACGCATTTTTCTTCCTAGACAAATGGCTAGGGAAATGTCCTGATGAATGTATGATTGTATTATAATGAACTGTATTTGAATGTTTAATATTAATTTATACACTAATAATGCCAGTGCTTGTCTTCACTTACCGGGTATTCGTGCAATATTTCATACCAAAAATAAATATGAAGATTATGCTGTATTGTCACATACTAAATTGTACACTATGTAATACCTAAACTAAAGAAACTTGTTCAGGGGTATACAACTATAAGAACTTTCTTCAGTATATGGTGTTGTATACCCCTTTTTCTGACATAATACGTATTTATGTGCCACAAACATTGTATATATATATATTATCGTTATGTTGGAAAATAAAGCATCTTATTATTATACTTCATGCCTTGTTAAATATTAATGTAATACAACTTGCCTGGCAATATGAAGGCATGATATTGCAATTAAGGTATAAAATATTGTGTTTATGCGATGGTATGTCGCGGAATGGCAGTAAAATATTGCTAGTTATTGCTGGAACTGCTGGTAGATGTTAGTTGTTCGATTGGCATTCCGTCTCGTAAAAGTGTAACTTAATCTAGATATTATGCCTTCATATTGTCGGACAGGTTGTATTACATCAATATTTAACTATGCATGAAGTATAAGTCTGATTCAAAGTATACACCAAATGCTAGAGGGATTTTACATCGGTTTTGCCTTGTTCTGCCTTGTTCCGTGGTTTACAGAGGCCCCTTATTTGGTAACTTAGCACAAACGTCCATATTGCTATATGGATGTGAATCCTGGACAATAACTAAAAGTTTACAAAAAACCATAGAAGCCACTGAAATGTTGTTCTTAAGAAGAATGCTGAGAGTGCCATGGACTGCAAAGCAAACCAATGAAGTCATCCTTAGGACAGCCAAATCAAAAAGAAAGATCATCAACAAAGTTAGAACACAACAAGCACGATTTATAGGCCATGTCATGAGAAAGAAAAAGTTAGAACAAATAGTAACAACAGGAAAGATAGAAGGAAAAAGATCCAGAGGACGCCAGAGAATAAAAATAATAGATAGTCTGTCAACATGGTGTGGAAGGAGCACAACAGAACTGCTACAAACTACACACGACCGTGCGGTTTGGAGGGCCATGATCGCCAAGGCCTGTGACAGACATGGCACATAGAAGAAGAAGAGCACAAAAGTAAATTTCAGTGGTTGCTCTGATTCAGTGGTAACCAGTGGTCTTTGTTAAGGTGGGAAGTGTTTCCAGGCTGTTGCATGAGCAGTAAACAATGACACCATGTGATTATATAGAGCCAGGACAATCGAAGCAATAGGTGTTGTGATTGCTGATGACTGTGTGTGTTTTGTGTACAGAATGTTCTGGCTGACAAAGTGCAACAGCTGATGGAATGGAGCAACAAAAAGGCTATAATTCGCATGGATGGCAACAAGTTCCGTCAGTTTGTGAAGACGCCACCGCGCAACTACTCTGTCATCTTAATGTTGACAGCCATGCAGGCGCAGCGACACTGCTCAGTGTGCAGGTAAGAGCTCTATATAATTAGTAGTTTACACCTACCCACGGAGCAATAAAATAATGGCAATTGTCACACTTGCTTACTTACCTAGGGTTTCCAAAGACCAAAGTAGAACTTGGATGGCAATTTTGTTATGGCGCATCACATGCCCTGCCAGATGTAGATGCCATTGTGTCATGGTGGTGGAGATCCCTTGGTAGACTGTTATACAGCTACTGGTAGGTGATGCAGACCTGCCTACCATTGTCCAGAATAATTCCGGAAATACACCTAAAATTACGGTATTACGGCGAGAGATGAAAATATTACGGATTCTTTCATTGTCACAATGAGCGTCAGTCAATTCCGTACTCCTCAAATTTAGCTTCATTTTAATCAACAGATGGCAGCATATATACGCTGCTTGTTGTGATATGGTTTTTCACTCACTGCTTCTGGTCGTAATCTGACCAATATGAAACAGCGTTACGACAAATTCGTATTTCCGCGCTCATGGTGCTCAAACAAAATGAAGTCACGACTCATGCGGCACGAAATGATGCCGGGGAACGAAACGACACCACTACCAGCCAAGAAGAAACGTGTACTGCAAACGTTTATAATAGCATGCACGCAGACATGGCCCGTATTGTCAAGTTTAAAGAAAGGGGTCGGCTTTATATATTGCTGGATACGCGAAATTTATTTTCCTATTTCAGTGGTAGTGGTGACCGGGATAATTGCAGGTACTGACTGGTACTACTATTAGTGACAGTACCGAGTGTTAGGCCAACTGACTGTACTAAGACTAAGTTAGTGTATTTATTGAATTTAGTCTATCATTTACAGCCTATAATACAGGGATAGGCAATATACACTAGAGTTGAGTAGACTAGAGTCTAGACAGTGTCGATGACTAGCGTAATGTAATGGTTTTGACGCCCTGGCATGCCTGTCTTTGATCTAGTCAAGCTACTATACTGTGTAGTCTATAGCCTGGCCCTAGGTATACCGGCTACTAATATTAATCCTAATCATAGGCTAATGACACCACAAATAGACAATGACGTGAGTTTTTGTAGTCAGCATGCAGTTTTTGAAATTTACATAAAATCAGAATTACAATGTGGATACACTCATTTACATTACAGTTACACTTTTTCACGTTTGATTTCCATCAATGCTGGTTATGAACATCTACCTTACCTTGTTAACTGAACACTTCAAAGCACCTCATAGTTTATTAGAGACAATTATGTTTTGGGTGCAACTATCGTCATAGTCACAGTATCAAAGTATTACTGACAGTGTCAGTGGTGTTCTTTTCGTGACAATATCTGACACGGTTCTGAACTATTACTGACAGCAAGCCTATATTCCTGAAAATCAGTGTAAATGGGAAGATGGATTACTGACAAGAAGTTTTTGGGGTAGGCAGGTCTGGTGATGTGATCGCACCAGGATACATTTAAGATTTTGCTTAGCAATCTTGTGTATGAGCCAAATACACAAGTTATCATCATTACAGTATTTCTTAAGATTAATAAATAATAAAACTAACCAAAACTAGGTGATCAATAAGCATAAAAAACCTAGGATTTTTAAGAGATGTCCACTGATATTTGTTACCATTTCATAGTACATAATTATGAATCATCATCATCATTGTGAAGCCGTAGTGTCCCATGGTTGGGCGAAGGCCTCGGCATGTAGTTTCCAAATCTGCCTGTCTTGCGCTATCCTCTGCCAGATGGTGTCTTTCCAGGACACTTCTAGTTTGTCTCTCCACTGTCTCGCCGGTCTTCCTCTAGATCGTTTCCCTTCATAAGGTCTCCAGGTTGTGATACGCGATGTCCATCAGTTATCTCGTAGTCTCCTGATGTGCCCTGCTCAGGTCCACTTCTGTCTTCTGATTTGTTCTATCACGTGACTCACGTCTATGACCATTGTCTTCTCTCTTACTTCTCCATTTGGGCTTTTCCACATCCATCTCCTCCCTGCTTTCTTCTGAAACATGTTATAAATGATTTTGTACTTTCTTGATGTTGCCCATTCTTCCAAGGTGTTGCCTCTTTCTTTTCTCACACCTAGGCCAAATTTGCCTGTTGCCATTTCTGAAATGTTTGTTCGTTTCCCTACTTGCTCATTAAAGTCTCCCATCACTATTGTGTAGTGGGTTGGCTTTTCTAAGGTCTCATCCACGTCGTTGTAGAAGTTGTTTGTGTCTTCTTCTGAGTATGATGTTGTTAGTGAATATACGTGTACTATCTTCAGTTTGTAGCACTTTGTTATGCATAGAACAAGCTCTGCTACTCTGGGGCTGATGTTGTTAACTCTCACTATATTGTCTTTCCATTTCTTGTTTATGAGAAAGCCTACTCTGGCTTGGCCATTGTTCGGCGCAGAATGGTATAGTAGGTGGCTACTTTGTAGGGTAGTGAAGCATTCCTTTCTTCTGACTTCTCCGATCCCGATCACATCCCATACCAACCTGGTTTCCCTAAGTTCTTCCTCCAGTTCTTGTATATGTTCTTCTCTTAGTAGTGTTCTTACGTTATGTTGCTATCTTCAGTCTACTTACCTTGTCTCGGCGGCTCTTCTTGACCCAGAAATTCGTAGCACTCCCTGGACGTAGCCCTAGTTGACCCGAACCGTCTCCTTGGTCATAGACTCTTTCGATGCTGCTGGGGACTTGGGGCCTTGGCTTAATTTTACTTTGCATGCTGGTGTTGTTGGCCTACCTTTCCATGCTGGCCAGTACGGGTTGGAAGGGGGCCACGTAGGGTGAAACAAATTTCCCAAGTTTCGACACGGCAGCACCCGAACTTCAAATCCTGGTACCTCCAGTCGGCAGTCCGGCACTCTAACCACTCGGCCACTGCGCCCCACTATGAATATCTGTACTCTAATGTAGGACATTGTACACAGCTTACGCTGATTTCACTGGTATTGATGTATTGACATCAAGAATTTACCGAACACAACTTATTTTTAATATTGCTTAGCTTACAAGTGATACATAACAAAAGAGGTGTATTAATATGGTTGTTTTCCAGGCATGCGTACGAAGAATATCAGATAGTTGCCAACTCATGGCGATACAGTCAGCATTATTCTAATCGACTCTTCTTTGCGATGGTGGATTATGATGAAGGGGCTGATGTCTTCAACGCGGTGAGTGCCAGCAACAAGTTACGCAAGTCATTCGACACTTATATCTTAAAAATAAGACTACAATAATTTAAGATCTTTGTTGGCCATAGAGAATATGTGGGTAATGTACATGTTTTATTTAGTTTTTCTTAAGAACTTTCTGGTTACATGCTCTCCAATTTTAGGGTCTGTTGGACGGACAGGTTTTCTATTTTATTATTTTCCTGGGTATTTTAGGGTAGGTAGACATTTGAGAAACGTCTTGATATCTTGATAAGGTTGGTTATATTGTGAAGATGTCACCCACACGTTCTTCAAAACAGATCAGGAAAATATGTATTTCTAGTATTTGAACAAGTATAGTTTCTGTCAGGTGGCATTTCTGTTTTTGTTTTGCTTGGACTAAGTTGGAGGTATAGTGTTGAAATAAGTTGAGTATTTTTTCTTGTCATGCTGTAAGAACTTAAAGGTCAGCTCCACTTAACAAGGTCGTATACTTGAAACAAAATGTGTTATTCTCAAAGGAGCAAGCTGAACTGTTCAAGATAGCCTGTTAGTATCATAATGTTATAAAGATTTTGTTAATTGTAAAATGCATCTGGTTTTAAACGACTTTTAGACTTCCTGCCAAATTGTGTTAAATAAGCCTGACATTTTAAACATTCGCAATTTGAAAGTTGCCTACGGCACATTTTTTGCTCATGCACAAGGCTTTCTTCTTCAGCTAAAACTGCATGAAGCCCCGATCTTCATGCATTTTGGACCCAAGGGAAAACCCAAGAAAGCTGACACCATGGATATACACAGGTTAGTGTGTCAGAATAACTTATATGTTAATTGTACTGATTTCTCCACTCTAAGTGTTCATTGGTGCCTACTTTTACATATGCACAGTATACCTGGTACATGTGTATTATGCCTGTCGGTTGATATCAAAAGTTTATCTACTCAGTGTTTATTAATCTCCACAAATTGGCTGATTGACTGGCTGTTTTTTAAAGATGTTTGCTAACTTTATTACATTCTTACCAAGGATGCTAGTTCTTCATATGTATTTTTATAATGCTGTATGGAGTATCCAAAGATATATTTACACACTAATTTCTGGCAAATGCATTGTAGAATTTACTAAAAAGAAAAGTCCATGTTATTACACATCTTACATGTTTGAATGTAATATATTTTGTGCGTTTACTTTTTAGGGTGGGCTTCGCAGCAGAAGTGATCGCTCGTTGGATCTACGAAAGGACCGATGTTTTTGTAAGCTAACCTTCTATGAAATGTTTTATTATTCTAAAGAGCTCTTTAAAAAAATCAACCAATTTACCAATTCTAGAAAAAATAGTATAGCTTTAGATCAACTATAATTTACAATTTATTTTTTATTTTTAAATATGACTACATAGTGTCATTATAATTATAAAAACAATATACACAAAAATCTACCAATTTACAAATTCTAGAGAAACTGTTTATATTGTTTGTGTTGTAGGTGCGTGTGTTCCGACCCCCCAACTACTCGGGAACACTGGCAGTTGCACTTCTCTTCTCTCTCATTGGAGGTCTCCTCTATATGAAACGCAACAACCTGGAGTTTCTCTACAATAAGACCTCCTGGGGCGTTGGAGCACTCGTGAGTTATCTCTATCATATGGCGAATGTTGGTTTAGTCTGCACACATCAGGCCCATAGACAGAAGTAATTCTTTGCCAGTCTTGAATTAATCAAAAGTATGCCTTTTAGCTTGCAAACAGATTGCGCGGAAGCCTTTCATGCTAATCACAGCCATCATTGACTAGTTTAGTTTTTTAATGACAAACTAGTGTCATTTGAGTCATTTATTTAACTAATAGTGATCCATTTGATTTTTTCACTACCAGTTGTGCCAATGATAGTCATTAATGTGGCCCATACAGACTTGGAACTATTTGTTAATCTAGTGGCCGGCTGGCCCCCTCTAAATTCCACCAGTCTTATCAGTTGTAATTACCTGTCTTGGCCAGTCTTCAAGACAGGCAGACGGGTCTCTGGCTAAGCCCCTGGCACATGACGCTACTATGGAAGGACCTTCTTGAGAACAACACCTTTAAGAAACACTTAAAACCATTTTTTACATTGGCATATCACTAATGTGATTGCATCACTTTCTTTTTTATTTTAAAGACTGATACGTATAATTGTAATATTCATAGTTTTGCATTATTAAAATTCATTATATGTTTACGTATATACTTCTTTTTATTAATAATGAGTTAATCGTTTTATTTAATTTATGCAGTTTTATGTAGAGTGCTCTAAAGCATTTTATTTTAAGTGGATTCAACGCTGTATAAATCTTATTTAAATTACTGTTATTATTCTGTCTGAAATTAGCAAAAAATGAACTGGCCCAGATTTTTTTGAACTGGCCTAAATAAATTTTGAACTGACCCTGCTGAATTTGAACTGGCCCGACTAATTTACAAACCACATCGACACATTTCCACTTTTTCACATTCTTTAATCACACACGTGAATGTCTATCATTTGAATTTTACATGTAAGTACATAAGATATTAAACAGTAATAATTTTAAAATTAACTGTATGTACACTAACATAATAGGGCTAGGTTACACTAACATAATTTAACTTTGCGCATATATATATTATTTATTTATGCATATATATATATGTATATATATATACATATATATATATACATATATATATATGCATAAACAAATAATTAAAATTAGGCCTTGAAAAATGTACAAACATGTATGTAAGTGCACTATAATAATAAAGTGCAAATTATAAAATAATATTTTTAATTACCAAACTAGCCTATAATAACAATAAATATTGTTCCAAATGTATGTCCTAATTGTTCAAACTCTGCCCAAAGCTAGTACTTGTATTTAACTGTATTAGTGTTGCACAGAGATGCATGTATACAGTACATTTGCCACTTCTTTTTTAGGTGTTTCGCGGTTTATTCACTAGGTGTCATCACCAAACTATGTGGCCTTCACCTTGCCGATGTTGGTCATGTTACAAAATACACTTTTGTCACCAGTCAAATTTGGATTTAGGCTGTGTTATTTGTAGATAAAGAACAAAAAGCGTGCCTTACTCTGACCTACAGCCGAGACAACTTCCAAACACCATAAAATTTAGTCCAAAGGATGCGGCAAAACTATGAAAAATGGTGTCCAGTCTGACTCTTAGAAAACTGCACCAGTGTTTAGACTTGGTGTTCGTTGGCTTTGCTGTTGAATGCAACCGTTCTCATGATAAGAGTTCAGTTTTGACAGACTTACTGTCCTCTTCATCCCTGATGGGACATAAGGCTTCGACTAAGTCTCTCCACCAGGTTCCGTCTTTTGCAATGGACTGTGCCTCCCCCCACAAAAGCTTCATCTCAGCCAGTTCTGCTATCACTGTCCTACACCAGGTGGTCTTTGGGCATCCAGGCTTTCTCTTCCCAGGTGGTGTCCATCTCAGGGTGACTTTAGGAATGCGGTCTTGACCCATTCTAAGGTTGTGTCCAAGCTATTGCAAGCGTCGGTGTTTGATCTCTAGGACCACACTACTGCAGTTGGTCATCTTATCTACATTGGATATTCTATTAGGCCAGAATATCCGGCAGATCTTCCTCAGGCATCCATTGTGGAAGACATCGGTCTTTGCCATGTCCCCTTTACCACTCGCCTGTACTCTGTGCCATAATGTAAGGTAGACTTCACGTTATTGTTATAGAGCCTTATCTTTGTTTTCAAGCTACAATGTTTTGACTTCCAAATGGCCTGAAGTTTGGAAAAAGTGCAGCGAGCTTTCCCTAATCTTGCTTTAATATCTTTCCCTAATCTTGCTTTGATATCTTTCCCTAATCTTGCTTTGATATCTTTTTGGGTTCCATTGTCTCTACTGATGACGAACTATTGTTGAATTATTATCAAAGTTGCGTTTACCGTCTCCTATAACTGAGTCGAGTCGAATTCTAACGAACTATGCATCGGATGCAGCCTAGCCGTGTCCACCGAGATAAACCGATTGCGTTTGTGAACATTTTGGCGAATTGAATCAGCGTGATGGATTTTGACTTGGCGGCCGCCAATTAAAAGGCCTTAATTTCGAACACTGTATTATTGTCATACATCATTTCAATGGACCCTGCTACAGGGCTTTCTCAGCACACACTATTGTTTTCCACTTTTCTATAAATGTCCAGGGTGAGGCTGGCTTCAATACCGGTCCCTGATTTCTGTTTTCTTTCCCCCTCACACTCCTTTCACTGCTATCTCCACCAACTGTCTTCATTCCCCTCTATCTTTCACTCTCGTACACCACTCCTCTCGCAACTCTTCCAAATCTCTCTTTGCACAATCCTCTCATTTCAGGCTTGGTCGTCCTCATCTCCTCTTACCTTCTCTTTGTAAACCATTATTCTCCCATTCTCTCCACATACCCAGCCCACTTTAGTCCACACATCAGTCTTTCACACCAGCATCCTCCATTCTTCGCTTGTCTATTTTCTTCACTCCCACAATTCTTCTCACCCTGTCGTTTGCAAACCTGTTCTCCTCTATATATTGTATACGTTCACTTGAATTGGATATAATAACAAGAAAAACTGCCACCCTAATTACAACCAACAAGTTTCTAAATCAAGTGACCGTTTAATTTTAATCTACATTCTGCACAAAATTACACAAAGCCCTACACTACTGGCTCTAGAGGTGTATAGGAATTCCAATGAAAAATGCAGACAAAACACTACTACCATGCACTCCTAAAAATGGATTATTTCTTAGATTTTGCACATTTTTCTTATTCGGTAGTAAACACTAAACATGATTGTTTTTATTCCTTGTACATGTTAAATTGACTTATCGTTTGATATAGAAATACTTATAGGTGTACCAGGTTTATAATACGGCAGCATCAGTTCCATTTTGAAAGACGCAAAAAATGAAAGTTTAATAATTCCCCTTTCCATTCTCCACCTTGTCCACTTTCCACTGTTATACTGGTTAATAAATGTTTGTTTTGCAGTCAGTGGTGTTTGCCATGACATCTGGTCAGATGTGGAATCACATCCGTGGGCCGCCATTCATGCACAAGAACCCTCAGACCGGCCAAGTGGTAAGACTCATATCACCATACCTTCATCTATACTTATTATAAAACCTATCTTAGTAGTTTCCAGCAACATTCTGTTAACTGAAAGATCTGGTCTACGATAAAGTACATTTTTACTAGTACATACGTATGGCCGCAGAAGTTGGTTTCCTGAAGAAATCATTCCTGACAAGGATGGTGCGAAGTTGAGCATTTTTGTCACAATGCTGTACATGTTTCCTAAATTGTTTCCACGTTGCATAAAATGTCCCAAACTGGTCAGTGGACAATTTATGTAGCTCAGAAGAATCACAGAAAACATTCATAATGTTGTGAACAGTCAGTTAACGTAAGGACCCCAAAACCAGTAGGAACACTGAACCAACAGGGATTTTCAAAAACATATATACGCGTTACTTTTCTTGCAACGGGTCTTGGATGAACCCATGGAAATTTGACACCTGAGATAGAAAACATCTAGGAGAAAAAGCCTAAATTACATACATGCATACACACACATACACTAGTTAGATAATAAGAGAATACTTGTTTCAGTCTGAACAGTGTTTTCTACAACGAGGGTAGTTCATTTCTTAACTGTATATATAATATATTCCTCTTTATAACTGTCTCGTAATTTTGCAGAAAACAACTGCTCACTGGCACGTATGACGTGTTTTCTGTTGCAGCATTACATCCACGGCAGCAGTCAGGGACAGTTCATTGTTGAGACTTATATTGTCATTTTCCTCAGTATCCTTTCTTGCCTACTCTAGTGTGTTAGCAGCCACTTAGCAGTATACTATATATAATTAGTTAGCTGTAACAATGAAGCAAGTCAAGTGTAAGAAATATAGTGTTGTTTCTTTTGACAAGTTTTTCTGTTTATTGTATTCAAAATTGTTAACATTGCCTTTGACATCACACACAAAAATTAGTTCTTGTGGTTTACATCCCAAATTACTGTATCTTATACTGTATTCCAATGGGCTCGTTTATATCGTAACTACGACTTTGTAACGCCTACTTGACCCAGTTGCATAAATTTACTAGTGGTGAAGTCGGGCCGCATTTGAACTTCCGAGTTCACCAAGTCATGCTCACAGTGTACACGAGGTGACTGGAATGCAGCATTACAACCGCCGTTGGTGACCTTGACCCAGTGACCTCTAGATGCGGCCATTGTGATTGGGTTCATCCTGCTAAATGAGGCCGGCAAGATGAAAGGAGACGCGGGAAAGAAGCGAAGTGAGGATTTCTTTAGTATAGCAACATTACTTCTAAAAACACCTTGCCTTCTTATATGGATATTTGCCGTAAATAAATTACTCGGATGTTTTATTTATTTAGATTTATGTGCAATTCAGTGGTGCTCTATTACTTCATGGTATTTAAGATGTTTTATGCATTTTTATATATTCCTATTAGCCTATTTGGCTACAAAACAAACCCATTATTATGTCACTGGTAAATACTGTATCTAATCTAAAATTTTTATCACATAAATGGGTCTTAACCCTTGGAGTGTCTCGGACTGAAATTTGGCCCAACCGTACCTGCCTTTGTTGTAACAATTTTTGTTTCCTTCACGCACAACTGACATGCGAACATTTGTTGATAGATGACAGATTTGTCGAGATCATGTGTATTTATTCATGAGCAGATTCAATGACAGCTACTCACAATCTAACTTACAAAACATGTGATGCATTTTGGTGATTTTACTACGTCCTGCATTCTGAATATCCCCCGTGGTATTGACGGAAAACTCTGTCATTGGCCGATCTGCCAAAAATGGTATCAGTGCGCTGGCTTAATTCAACGAATCAGAACCATGGTTTCAAATGTAGTGTCATCAGCCTTCCAAAGCAAAAGTCAAAAACAAAATGGCGGAGCAGTGTTCGGCAACTTATCCACTTCGAAAGTTTACTTCGGATTATCTCAAGTTTCTGCATCAGTATTTTG
This sequence comes from Escarpia spicata, assembly GCA_963995525.1. Taxonomy (NCBI): domain Eukaryota; kingdom Metazoa; phylum Annelida; class Polychaeta; order Sabellida; family Siboglinidae; genus Escarpia; species Escarpia spicata. Next base: position 30,409,801 of record OZ023215.1, read on the forward strand.
ACAAAAGGCCTGACAGTGTACATAAATAAGGTTATTATATTAATTCAGATAGTTAGAATGATTTTGGGGTGGTTTTTTATGTTAAAATTCAACAAATTAGCAGTGTGATGTTTCTCAGGGTGAGCACGCGGGTTGCATTGGTAACGAGCGCGGTAGTGATCGGCGTTCTTGAATTGGCCTATTTTATGTCGGAAAAAATCATAAAAATAAAAGTTCTCAACGGATTTGTTTCATTTTTATTTGGCAGCTAACATATATGGCTACATTTGTCCCACTTGATGTAGGGCGTACAGCCACTCGGTAATTACCTGGCAGCATGATGAAATGTTTTTTTTTCCTCATATTTTGTGGATGAAGTTCAGATAGTAATATCCCCATGCTTTTAGTACATGATATACCCAGAGGTAGTTATTATAATTTTATTATAATATATATATATATTATAATAATGCATTCCTTTAGCAATAAAATGATACCTCATTCATATTTTATGACAAGTATTAGCAAAGTTATGATTTTTATTAATAAAAATAATAAATAAATAAAATATATTAAATTCTAAAAACATTTTCTTTACAAATCAATCGATTGAACAATTCCAGAAAAATAATCAAATTACAGATTTGTTAAAATAAAAATATCCTCATTTTGTTTTAGCATTGTGTGTTGTGCTGTCTGGCATAGTGTTGTGCTTTCTTGCAGTTGTGGCGTTGGTCGGTCTCGCGTGTGTTGCTTTCTTCTTCAGTCTCCTGCTGTCTGTCTTCAGAGCCAAGTACCAGGGCTATCCATACAGGTAGGAATTGCAGGACCCAATTACACTAATTATTATCACCATTAAGGGAAGACTGTACCACTAAAATTTGACAAAATAAAATTTTTAGTTTTCCACAAAAATAGCATCTATTACTTAACATCATTTTTGCACTTTCAGAGCAAAATTAATTACATTTGAGACCAAGTTCCACCTTGTTTCATTAATATAATATGTCATACCTCTGTTGCATTCTTACTGATGACTTTTATTCTGAAAAATGATTTACGTTTTTAAGTTCTAATTCCAGGAGATGGGAGAGGGTCTGAGAATTAATTAACAATAGGTATCAATAGGTATTTATTTATCAACATTAAGTCACAAGAAACTGTTTTCAAATATTTTGACTGTGTCACAGTCATTGTCATTTCACTGATGAAGTCTTTGTTGAAATATTCGAACACAAAAACTAATTTTCTTGAGAGGTCATGTTGTCAAATACTGAAATGAGCCAAGAAACCAGACCATTGTTACTTGTAAAAAACAAGTATTTAGTTAAAAACACTAAACAGTATATACATAGAGTACCATGTCGACACTTGTAAGTGTAGTGCAGTGGCAAAACTAATGTTACAAGCTTAGTGTCTTTTTCATCACTACTCTAAATGATGGTCTCATCAGTTCGCAAAGTCAAAAAAGTCATACATTTAGTATTAGTTAACCGCGCCCCCCCCCCCACCAATATGGGGTGTGTGTCGTGCAATTTCTGCAATCCAAAATTTATATTAGCGTTAATTTCACATATTTCACTTGCTATTGTTGCCATCGTATCAACTCGGTTGCGATACTCGGTGACAACCAAAACACCACGCCCTACATAATGCGTAACATTTTTAGGACTTGCGAACTTATGCAAATGTGGATTCAACCAGCACGTACGTATTCAGTGTTTAAAAGAAGATTTTGTTGATTTCAGTTTCCTCATCAAGTAGACACAACAGAAGTAAAGGGTAACTTCATCACAGACGCCTGTTACGAACCAGGCAGACAGTAGTCTCCGCAATATTTCATTCTCTTAGTACAGTTTGTTCAAATGATATTCCAGTCCTTTAATTTGTATCTTAATTGATAAGTTCCTACATTGTTCAATTTTAATATTAATCAGCGGCTTCATAACAGTGGTTTATTTTATCATTTGTATATATTGCGTGTAAATCTGATAGATATAAACTTATACTTATTGTGGCAAATAAAATTTGTTGTTCCACACAAATTTGGCTGTCGTTTTATTGATTTTTGTCGTCATCCAAACTGCCTAGCAACTTTCCTCCAGGCTTACCGGGTAATCTAGTTTTGATTACCCAGGCTCCATAACGTGGCACCACGGTTTATCGTTGATTTGATCAGTTTTTGATCACCTTCGAATACTTGTACTTCTTACCTTGACAAAAACGCCTGAATTGGGGTAACCAATTAAATTGACGCAATAATGTCATCTTATTCAATTGGTCTATTCTAAGAGTCAACTGCTCAGATTTATTTGTGAAACCGATGTCTTTCTCCCACTTTTTTACAAGCCACTGTCACCATTCCAATAATATCTTGGTGACCATTTTCCATCTTTATTTAGAAAAGATGGGAGAAGGAAATGTTCTAGACTAAGCCGAGCCTTTGCCAACGGAGACAAATTCAGACTAGGGGAACACTCCCAAAATCGTGCATTGGAATGTGCCTCGCCTATTCTGCAATCTTTTGCATTGAAATCTTGGCCACATTTTGTACATAAAAGTTTGGTTATAATGGAGAACACTGAAAATTGGCCCAACCCCAAATGTGAAAACCACAGCTGACACAGAAATCTTTGAAGCTGTTTTTCTCAAAACCGTACTTTGCACTTTTCGATATTCACATTGCTGTATCTGTGGAAATAATGTGAATACAGGTAACGTTGATATATAATTTTTGTCCCTCTGAATGTGCTTTATTTGAACATGCAATAAAACAACAGATTTTTAGCATGGTGTGTCAAATTTGAGAAACAAACAATTATTCTGACTATAGTATGTTAGCGTGGATCGAAGACGAAGGTGACCCTGGAATGTGAAGTAAGACGAGCCAGTTCCACAGAGCGATAGAATAAGATCAATCATTACATGAACTACCCACAACACATGCGAACATATTCTGGGGGTGGATCCAGAGAGGGTAGTCTGGGGGGGGCACGAAAACCTCCCCTGGCGGCTGAACGAAATGGTGTAGACATTTTTGAGCTGCAGCACTGCCGTAATTTCTGCTTCTCCGCTGTCTTGGCTGGACTGGTGACATCAGAAGATGGGGGTGGCTGTTGAAAATATTTTACTTTGTTGCGCGGCCGTAACTTCACCTCCTCGCTGTCTCCTCGGAAATCGGAAGCCTCAACAGGGGCACATTTCCAAAGGTTTGGGGGGGCATGGTCACATGGACCCATTCAAAAAGGACTCCTTGGATGTTATCTCGTTTTTCTGTTTGACTGCTTTTGTGAATGTGTATGCTAAGTTGACAGCTACAATTGCTAATAAACCTGGTTGGCATGCCATCATTCGGTGTACGTCTTAGGTTTGAGAAAAAATGACAATACAGCGCTGCAAAGGAATTTTGCATTGAAACGTCGCACACAAATACAATCGCCTGAGACCTGCGAGGTTGCATCTTCAATGGGCAATAATTACAAGTCGTTAATGTTGCAAATAAATATTATTTCACACCAAATAGTGTAAAATAATGCAATTTTATTCCTTTGTTGACATTCCTACAACAGCGTAGCCTATTGATGAGCACATTTGTTAAACTGTATGATATATTGATTCCCTACTTGGTCTTAGTTAAGTATTGTATGTGTTGCTATCAACTTATTAATATTATAGAGGTTGTAAAAAGTTATTATTGACGATACTAATTATTGTAACGTAATAATACCAAAACTATTAATAACATGTATTTGCTTTAGATAATGTTAATTATTTTATAATTAAGACCATTTTAACAATTTGTTTGTACTCGATCGAAGGCATAACTATTAGTAACTTAATTAGAATAATGGTTCTTTGCACGAAGGTTTCCTCATATTTGTGTACAAAAACATGCACGCACGTACACACACACACACACAATACTAATAAATAGCTGCTAATTGTATAGCGCTGTGTATCCGAATATAAAACATGTTCATACATTACAGGCACTTAAAATAAATAATTGGTAAAACATAATCTATATTATGTAATTGACAATATATATTTGTAAAGAAATAACTTACGTTACATAAACTAAATTATCGGATAAATAAGTATGTACTGACTAAAGTAGGTATTTAACCACCGTAATATTAATATTTACTTTATATACTGCCATGTCTATTAATGTTCGTAGCACTGTATATAAAACAAAATAGATAACAAATACAGATAGTTGCTGCTTTAAAAATTATCAGGTAATACAAATACACATAATTAAAATGCCAAAACACACGACGTCAGTGGCGGTATGTGTTATAAGTATCTGGCATAATTATCTGAAATACAGATTGCTGGTTATATTGTATTGTACGGAATTAAGCTTTGCATAAATTCTTGGTAATTACTTATCCATGAAATATATTAATAATTTAAAAGAAGCTATGTTTAATATCCTTAGAACTGCTTTAGTCTAGCTATAGTAGCTTGGGGGTCTTATAATTAGATCTGAGATACAGGAAGTTCCCCTAAGCTAGGTTAAGCTCAGGTCATCTCCAAAGATAGCTAGGCCGGCCAAGCAGAGCCTAGTTGCTTGTTGGGAGATGAGTCGGGTAGCAGAAGGTAATACCTTACATTACCTTAGGATACCTTAGGACTGTTCTGATCACAGGATCCTCTCGGTTCCTCAATGATCAGATCCTCTTCTTCGGGATCTAATATTTAATTAAAAGTTTATGGTTTCCGGTTCCAGTGTTTAATGTTGATGGGGCTTCATAATCGTATAGTATCTCCTGGGTTGACCAGAATTTATCAAGGCGGTTTTTAAATGAATTTATTGATTTACCTTGTATATTACCGATTCAGGTAAACTGTTCCATGGTTCAGCCACTCTAAGCGGGAATGCATTTTTGTCTTATGTTTGGTTTTTCTCTTTGGTTGAATAGTCTGAGGGAGTGTCCTCTGTTACCAGATCGTAATGCCACATCCTCCCATTTAAGGAGGTATGGTGCAGATTTTTTTATCATATATGTTATGCATTATTTTATATAGACTTTAATCATATCTCCTCTTAATCTATGATATGCTAATGTGGGTAACTTAAATAATTTAAGTCTTTCAATATGTGATAATCCCTCTGGCCCTGGGGCTGGGCATGAAGTTGATGAGGCATGACGCCCATGACCATGTTTACTGTTGTACGACGCGTTTGTTACTTGAGACTGGTTCTGTGGACATTTAAGACCAATCACATCATAATAATTATTTGGATATTTAACTAAAAAACAACTGTTATACGTTTTATTTTATACAGTCGATAGAACACTTGACTATATCAGTGTATAATATTATTATTATAAATTCACATGTTATTTTCCTGTTATCAGACAGGTGGCAGCACAGTGCTTCTTCAAATGGTGCTGCCACCGTGTGTCTATTAAATGCTCGACTACAGATGGCGTTGACGGACTTCACAAACTGTCAACAGTTGACCGTGACGCACGACTGAGGTAACCACAGCGCAGATACAGCTCGCAACGTTATCTTCACTTTCCTGTTCCAAACATGGGTCACTGTGCACCAAACTTTAAACAGCTTAGTGTCAACTTTCTTCATTGCAATGGAACGTTCTGTCAGATCAAACCGTAAAGCTGAGGCTGAGTAGCTACTCAGACTAGCTAGTCTGGCCCGGCCCTGGCCTAGGTCTAGCTAAGCCTAAGACTGATAAACACGGAAGCAAAATCATGGTTTTGCCGTTAGTCGTTACAAAATAGCATAGCCATAATATAATGTTGGGTGCTGAATCTGCGCAATCTCCAGATGCAATGCACAATAAATGGATCTGTACCTCGCGCAACAATCTGAAGATTGCTCTGCACAAATATAAAAAGGGAAGTTCCAGGCTGCAGTACAGTAGCTTAATTTACATACGGTCTACACTACAGAGCTCTGCCTCTGTAATACTTAAGTAATTGCTTGACTTATCTAGGGACATATACATTATACACATTAATTTATCCGAGGCTGTGACTTGTGTTAGATCTTAGTTTTACTGTTTTCTATTTTATTTCCTGGCACATCTTGATAGATGGCTTCGACTTGTGGTGTTGTCTCTGTCCTAGTATGCTTACCTGTCTTGGTTTATTTTGGTAGTAGATTACTCTGGGTGACAGAACCTAGCGAGGAGAAAGAATGCCTGCAGCTAAGGAGAGCAGAATCACACAGTTCAGGAACTGTCTGATACTATGGGATCATCAGCTGATCCGGGAAGACCTTTGGATTCGGGGTGGGAAGATCATTGATCCGGAGAAGTTATTCTATGTGGAGCAGAAAGCAGCTGATGTAGTGGTCGACTGCCATGGAGCCACCATTGCTCCTGGGTTCATTGATGTACAGATTAATGGTAAGTCATGCACTGGTAGATAACTTGTGTCAGTTGTGTGTTATTAAAGGGGTGACTATCATGGAAAGTTTTATTATTGTGATGGCTTTATTACTTAATAACATATATTGCAGTACTATTGTAATAGTGTTATGACTTGTAATAGTATTGATGGAATAGCAAATAACCAGAAAGCATTCCTAAAAGTTAGTAAAATATAGTCTAAAAGCAGCATTGTCATGTGACTTTGGAAGCAGTTGACAATTTTAATATTGCTGATCAATTTTGAGATTGACAACCCTGTAGCCCTTTTGTTTTGATTCATTTTTGAGCTTGGTTTCTGAGGATTTAGGTGCAAAAGAAATTATTATTTAAAATAGTGAATCCTTGAAAGATGCTGCTATGTGGTTGACAATTGTTAAGTTGATACATAAGTAAAATGACAAAATGGTATTAAGACAGCATGCATATGGACAATATTACAATGTACATAATAACCTTTGGCACGTAATATCGAACAGACGACTTGGTTGCTTGGTTTCAGACATAATCATGAAGACAATCATTTAGGTCTGCTTACTAACTACAAAGATATCCCTTCAGCAGGATGGGTACTTTTACTTGTGTTTACAACCCAAGAGATTTTATCATACACACAGTTGATGTAATAACATGGTTCTGTTGAGCAGGAGCATTCGGCGTAGACTTCTCCGTGGAGACTGATGACATCAGAGCGGGTGTGAGCAAGGTTGCTAAAGGTCTGTTGTCCCACGGTGTCACGTCATTCTGCCCCACTGTTGTCACCAGTCTCCCTGACAGCTACCGCAAGGTGAGTGGTAGCAAGTAAATTACACATACGTGCTGTGTTTGAAGGATAACAGGACAAAACATGATAAACAAGAAATGTTTGTTTAAACACATTCTGAGGCTACTTTCTAATAATTTTATTTTTACAAAAACACGATAAATCCCTTTCAAACAACGTGCCTAAAAGAACGCTTATTTTCAAAATGCAGTAAGCGCCATAAATTTTTATCAAAATGCTATATATACATTTTCAACCAGCGAGCAATACCTTGCCACATACGCGGAGTGACAGAACTTGCTGTAGGACTGAGGCATATACCGTGTTTTGATAGCAAAATCATTTAATATCACATTTGGCGTAACAAATTTGCAACAAATATTTCAGAATTTTCTACCATTCTCTATGATTTCGGATTCTTAATATAGACCAACATTGAATATGAAATGCAAAAGTGACTTTCTCAAAACCAAGAAAATGGATATATTGCCCTGAAGCACTTCATTTGAATACAAAGGCAATTGTGTAAGATTTCCCCATTGCAAATTTATATAAATACAAATTAATTTTATGCATGTACTAACACAAGTCATGAATAATAATGAAAAAGGGCCAAATGAATGACATTTATTAAAGAGATTACGTTAAAGGGAGAGAGTGAAATGTGGGCTGTACATCCCAAGGCCAGGCCTTTGACTGAGCCCAATACTAGTCTCCTGTACCTCAGGTTGACAGAGCCCACATTTCTGTATATACAACATTAGCAGTATTGTTATACAGATGTATAAAACAATGGCATTACTACTGTAATCACAGTAGACCTTATGCACTGTACCGTACTAACCAAGCACACCATTCATTCACACTAACTATAATCCCAATTACCTGCTGAAGAGTTACACTATATCAAGATTTAGCCTAAACCTAGAAGTGGGGCCATTACGCCACCATCACCAAAACAACATTTCACCACCCGAGATTTCCTCATTTCAAATTTATATAAATACAAATTAATGTTAAGTGTTTTGTTTTATAATAAATTTGTGTAAATAAAGATGTTTTATATTAAATTTGTGTAAATATATATGTTTTATATTAAATTTGTGTAAATGAATATAATATTAAGGTTATGTTATTCAAAATAATATGTGACCCATCACAGCAAACCAGGTATTAAGTCGCAAAGGGCAATTCTGCACACAAAGCAAACAGCTGTCTATGTCATGTTCTGATTTTTCAATGTCTAGTTTATTTTCATCAACACGCAATCCAAAACAAGTAAAATCCATGCATTTACAAAACATTATATTAGAAAACAAAACAAAATAAACTCATTTCTCAGAATGTAACATTTTACAGGTTGCTTCAGTTTTAGCAGTAAATAAAAAATACAGAATAAGGTAAGAGTGATATTTTACTGAGAGCAGTCGAAACGTCACAAGAACAAAAGGTAAACTGACTGTGAAATAAGTAAAAATATCACTCATTTGAACCACCCAGTCTGATGAACCTCTTCACTCATACAGAATGAGGTATCATTTTAAAGCTTCTCATCAGTGGAATCCAAGTACAGTGTACTCCATTTCCTAGTTGTGTGACTTAGTAGCCACATTACTGTGTTCATGTCACATCATCTTTACTTCTTTTCAAACAATATTCATTCTTTATTGCCTCATTATGTGCAATTACCTTCGTATATTGTAAGCATGACTTGATTTTGATCGAAGGTTTGCTTTGTTTGTTTTATAGTATATATATATTTAAATATATATTTATATGTGTGTGTGATAAACAGTTTTAAGTAAATAAAATGTGTTGATTATAAGGTAGTTGTTTTCTCAGCTGCTTAGAATCCTGCATCATTTCCAATTTGAGGATTACATACTCTTGAGAAGAAGAAAAGAGCTTGCATGTCCAAACATCTATGTTTGCATAGGTATGTTGTTGCCCGTAGAATTTGTTTTGTTGCCCATTTCAGATACTGCCCCAGATAGAGAGAAGAAATGGCAGCTCAGAAGGAGCTGGAGTGTTAGGTATGTTGACCTCTGATGATTCTTCTCTCTTCTTCGGCATTCTCTCCGACTGGGACTCCAGTTGCTCATATGAAGCAGACCTCTGATTACCATACACATTTATACCAGATTGCTCAACTAAATGTGTGTATGCATTGAGTAATAACTGACTCATTGGTATATCAAGAAGTCTACTATTTTACTTATTTTACACCATATGCACCATATTTTATTATTGATTTCACAAATTGTCACTGTATGTATATGTATATATATGTATATATATGTATATATATATAGCTATTTGACCAATGACTATAAATTTGACCATTGACTATACATTTGATCAATAACTATATATTGCACCAGGTGTTCACATAGAGGGCCCCTTCATCAGCCCAAAGGAGAAAGGTGCCCACACGTCCGAGTACATCACAGGCTTTGACCACGGCTTCGCTGACCTCCTGACCACTTACGGCTCACTCGACTCGGTCAGAATCCTCACTCTTGCCCCAGAGTTGGACAATGCACTGGACATCATCCAAGGTCTAGTCAGCAAGGGGATCACTGTCTCTCTGGGTAAGTCAACAGTTATATATGCAGGTCATCCATTGTGTAAAAGTCTGATAAATTGGTACACATAGTTCATACGTGACAGCTGTGATCACAGTATTTATCAAATGTTAGGAAACACACAACCTTATTTTCGTAAAGACCATAACATGCTCGCGTAGGCATGCAAATGTTTGAGTCAAACGTATATACCGGTACACCCCTGTACATAGAAGAGACGAAGGGACCAGTTTCCAGAAGTATTTGCCATGTGCAAATAGTTTCTACGATTGTTACATTTCAGTTACCTTTTAAATTATAAACAATTGATTTACCTACTTTTGGTGAGAATCTTTACCCCCCACAGTGAATTTCTAAAAAGTAAAAGTGTTACTATTCTTTCATGGCGTCATTGAAGTAGCCTTAACAGTTTGACTCCCATGATGTCTTGGAGGAAAATGTTAATAAGAAACAGCAATGTGGTAGATCTATGCTTATGATTGTTGTCTTTTTAGTTCCACTCGCCTCTTTCTGTGTTCATTTACCTCTTTCTGTGTTCATTTAACTCTTTCTCTGTTCATTTACCTGTTTCAACCATTTGCCTCTGATCTACCAATCAATGATCTACTTCAAAACACAATGGCAGTTATGGTTATTACACGCTTGCTACTTACACTAAATGCTTTTCTACTCCCCAGAGGGCATCCCTGTTGCATTACATTGCGGGCATTGTATAATGAAAATTTTTGCAAATCCATTTTAATTTTAAAAATAATTTCTTTTTAAACTGCTGAAAAAACACTTGCTATTTGGCAACAAATGCAAATAATTTGTCAAACTGTTGATGACTTAAAATGTTGTTTGATCATTGTGCAGAGAAGAGGAAGCTGAATGCAACATTCAAGACCTTATTTGGATAGTATAATTACTTCCAGAAATATCATTTTTTCCAAATGCAGACATTTTAGAAAAAAGTTTTTTTAGAAAATGTCTGTCAAAGATTGCATAATGTATTTGATTACTTGATATTGGCATGTTTGATCCATGAATAAGTGATTTAGATGTATATCATTGTTATAAAAGTTCATTTTATTGACAGTAAACATACAAATCTATCATAATCTGACAGAAGCACATTGTGAGTATTTTTGGTCAAAAAACATAATTTCACATGGAGAGTGACAGAAACATGGCAAGGTGATTATTGCTGCTTGGTTTGTTGCTTCATGAATGGGTGGAGGGGATCATCTCAGAACGTTATACAATCAGACGGAATTACTTTCCTATGGGGAAGGTGGTCAGAGGCCGTTTCGTCTGTTATCGGACATCGATATTTTATGCGTAAAACCAGTACTGTTAATAATTATTGAGATCATCAAATCAATGTTTTACAAACTTTCGTCCGAGGAAAGTGCGGGCTGAGGCCAGATTGTCTGATATTGGACATCAGCATTGTGAGATGATCCCTATGTTCACACTAATCTGTCATTCAGGTCACTCAGTGGCGAACCTGAGCCAGGGTGAAGAGGCCGTGAAGGCGGGGGCGTCATTCATGACCCACTTGTTCAATGCCATGCTTCCTGTGAGTAAAACATCCACGACAACACTGCATGGGTACAGCATCTACTGTTGTCCAGTCTCATTTTAAACAAAGCCATCTTTCACTCATTGCGTTGTTACAACTATACTGCCCACCAAACTGCATTCAGTAAGCCCAAAATGTGTCCATAATTTGAATGCGGCACCTACAAAGCAACTTGTAAACAAAACATTCGGTGTCTATTGGCACTATAACGGAGGCTGCCGTGGAGTGTAGTGACTCGGTGGCCAAAGCATCCGACTCTCAATAGAAAGAACCTGGGTTTGAATCCTGAGCTGCCGTGTCCAGCCTTGAGCAAGTTCGTTCACTCTATGTTGCTCCAGTTCACTCAGCTGTATGAATGAGTACCTGGCTATAGACAGTGGTGGATATTTTTGTATGGGTAGTCTTTGTGCATCAATTGCGATGTCGCTGAATGCTTTCCAGAGAAGTCGAGATGGTGTTTGATTGAACATGTCTGCCAGGCAGTAAAGTGTAAAGCACTTTGAGGAGTCCTAAGGACTGGATACTGCGCTACCAGATATAATAAGAACTTACCTTTACTTATCTAAAGCCCTTTGATGTTTGTCATGTTTGCTTTATTGTGGGAGTACATTCATACATTAAGAATACTTAACAATATAACAGGATGCTGCTGCTAGGGGTGTGGGCATTTCATGTGTTTCCGCTAAGCTTAGATTTGGATTATTTAGCATATCGATATTACAGATGTTAATGTTCCAGTGATCCTTTTATTTTGTAGTTTCACCACCGTGATCCACACCTGGTTGGACTTCTCACCAGCGACCAGGTGATGTTCTTACTGGGCATTAAAGGGAGGTTTTCTGTTCAGTTTTTAGTGTTAAATCATATTACACACAATAATCTATATTTACCATAACACACTGACCACCCAAATATGTTTTATTTAACCAGAAACAACTTTTGAATTCAACAATTCACTGTTTACAAAATCACCATGCTGTCACTCAAATCCCCGAGTAGCGAGCTCAAATAATTCTCAGGAATGGTCTAATCTAATGTAAAAATAGTGCGTTTTATTTCATTTATATTTGCAATCATTCAATTATAACTACACGTGTTATTTGTTTTCTTTCAAATGTTACAAGTGATGACCTTTGGAGAAATCCTCGTAAAGAATGTTATTTGAGTTGTTTGATTAATTAGATTCTACTTGCATGCATTCATCAGATTCCCGCTGGCCGAACGGTGTACTATGGCATAATCTCTGACGGCATTCACACCCAGGCGGCAGCACTGAGGATAGCCCATCGTAGTCATCCGAAGGGTGTGTAGAGAGGCAAGGCAGGGCAGCTGTCAGTGTTCACTTTGCTGCTGTTGGTTGGATAAAATCAGATATGTATTTCAACCAATAAAAACCCACCATGTAAATCTGGTCGAAGAAAGTCAGCCAATCAAAAGCCACCAAAACATCTGGTTCGTGCCGCTAAGTTCCCTGGTGCGACACCTCGAATGGTGCCAAAGAATCAACCAGTCAGAAACCACCACTAATTTACCCAAGCGGGGGATTCTCTGGCATTTGACATAGTAATTTCCTTGCAACATATATCCTCATGTCTCTTCCATGCATAGCATTCTGGTTGAACCCATTTTAACCAATAAAGAGCCATTCGATAAATTATGCTTCTGCAAAATTACCAGTCGCCATGTCTGACCAGCGGAATGGTAAAAGTATGGCATATGGATATCATTGTTCATCTTGTGCTGTTGTGTCTTGTAATTGCATATTATGTGAACAAAAGTTTATACAGATTAGAGTAAAGTGGTGTATATTGTATGGGGCATGTCGTTTCACTGGAAAATTGTATTTAAAAGATGAACGATCTCAGTATTAACATGCTATGCCATACCTGCAGTGAAACGGTGTGCTCTCTGTGCAGGCTTGGTGTTGGTGACGGATGCGATCGCAGCCATGGGTTTGGGCTATGGAGTACATCGCCTGGGCCACCAGACGATAGAAGTACGAGACAACAAGGCCGTGATAGCCGGCACTGACAACTTGTGTGGCAGGTGAGACATTCTTTGTTTGTACACCCTTAAAGGGAGCTTGTCTGCAGTTATCGGGTGACTTAAATAAGTTGAGTTCATTGGCTCATGTCTGCTGCTGCAAAACGTTCAATTCAATGAAGTGGAATTGACCCTTGACTGTCCTTTTTATATTAATAATAAAATGCTGTTAAAACTAGAGTAATTATGTTGAATGTATACTGCCAACTAAATTGCATTTAATAAACCAGAAACATTGTCTGCAATTTATTTTTACACTACATTCAGCTTGTAGAGAACTCTGTTGCCAATATAACTGACCCCAGTTGGTCTAACAGCAAAGCTTTTGGATGTTCAGCGGAGTCACGATATTGCCACATTAAAGACGGCGAATTCAGTGGACATCCTGTTAATAATTACTACCCTTGATGATTTTATGAAACGGAACAACCTCCTTTAAAAAATAAATAAATAATTCAGTTTTTAATATTACCAGTAGATCTTTCTTGATAAAATAGAATATTGTTTAATATCTTAGTACATTGCACCTGGTTTCTGTTTCAGCATTGCTACAATGAATCAATGCATACAATTCCTCTATGAAAACACGGGTAAATAACATAACTATAAATCCAATATGACATCATAGAGAGCTGCCAAGTTTACTATTGCGTTGAATATTAGCAGTGCTTGATACTTCACTAACTGTAGAGGCAAATCTGAAATCCTTCACCATATCACTTCAACTTGTCTCATGATGTTTGTCTATTTTGATATGCTAGACTGTTACAAACATTCTGCGGAAATAAGTAATCCAAGGTAAATTTTCACTTTGTTACTTATTTCCACATAATTCTTATAAGTCTAACACATAAAAAACCTTGGAAGGACCATGATAGTGTAATCCAGTTTATGTAATTGTTATTACAGTTGGTGTTGTGTACACTATTATTAAGTTTTATTCCATGAAAATTAATCCCATTTGTCATAGGAAACAACTGAAGATGTCTCAGAAAATGTATATTTATATTTTAAGTAGATCTATTTCATCAACTAAATCAGCTGGGTGTAATGTGTGTGAAAATAAATCAGTTAATGTTTATTCCATTGAGTAAATCAGTTGTGTAAAATATATTTTGAAAAGTAAATATATTAATATCGTCAGATATATTAATATTTTAAGCAGTTATATTTATTTAGCTAAATCAGAACAAATTAAACAGCCACTTACATTTAGAAATAATTAAAATATGATACAACTTTGTTTTCGCGACAGAGTGTGACAAGGTTGAGTCACTAGAGGCCGCCACCCTCCACCCAGCCGAGCTTCTGAACATCACCAAGCGGAAAGGAACGTTGGATTACGACACGGATGCAGATTTTGTAATTCTGGACAGTAACAGTCTGAATGTGCAGCAGACGTATGTTGACGGAGAGTTGGTCTGGACCAAAGAAACGTAAAATATGCACTTGATTGGCACTCTTCCCGACAAGTAATCATGTAGGATGTAACCTGGGGGTTGTTCCTTTAGCAAATGTTACTTTTTGAATATAAATTTGTGTACAGAAAAATAATATATAAAGAAAGATGAACAGAAGGGCAACGGGAAATATGTTAAAACAAGTATGATACGCAACATGGCGAGTCTGTGTGATGGAGGCAAGATTTTACACCTGAATGTTTGTCAAAACAGCAAGAGCAACTGAGTAGGGTCTGAATTAAAAAAATGGTCTCATATTTTGGAGCCAGAATGGCTTTATTTCAGAAAAAGAGTACAAAATGGCCACTGTGAGATCTCTAGATAATGTGTGGTATGTAACGTATAGTACAAAGACAATAACACAGGTAAAATCGACAGATTTTGTAATTTTCATTTATTACAGCACCAAGGAATGATAAATGCTACAAATGGAGTATGCAAATATATACATATAATGCAAATTATGTGTTAATATAATAATTGCTTATACACAATAATGTTTGTTTTGTAGAAATAAAACTTTTTACCCACATGATGTTGTTATTTTACACCCGATTTTAATTCAAGTTTTATGAAGAAAACATGCATCACTAAAACAGAATATAGATGTTTCAGTACTGCCAAAATATACAAATATCTAGATGGTCTCTGACAAATCAACATTGACTCGATTAATCACAACTTATGCATGCTAACAGATGCATACCATGTTATCCATGTACATGATAAATTATAATATCATCTAACACGCTTCTGTTTACGCACATTTAGTACAGGTTAATACAATTGTGAACGCCGACATATAACTTTATTCAAACCCCCAATTCTTCAGTCACACATCTAGAATCAAACAAGAGTATCATCTGATAGCCATTTAGTTCATGTTACAATTGGTTTTGCATCAATAAATGAGTCGTACTACACTGCAAGAATTACTATACTAAAATATGCATATTCACCTCTTGGCGTCACTGTTTTATGAAAAACTAGGTAAGTTAAATGCAACATTAGTCGGTTCAGCCACCAGTGACCAGACATTGAAAAAAATGAGAAAAGACAACGAACATTCAAATCAAACCAGTACCCATCACAAGTATTATGTTTGTAGTATTAAAATACAAGAACCATGCATTCCGTAAAATGTTTCAATACTGGACGAACAACACTGCATATTTTTCATCAGCATTAAAATGGCAGTTATATAATTGTCCAATGGTTACAATGACTTGAAAAGCTAACCAAACAAGAATTAAATTACAAATAACTGTATGATTAATCCATAAGATTTTGCCATCAGTTGTTTGAATACTATTATATGTTGCACATATTATGAAGACAAATTATTGTGAGCACTATAATAATAGTACAGTATATGTACATAACTGAAATTTACATGGCAGAAAAATGACTTGCACACTGTGTATGTTCAAACCACGAATGTTTAAATGATCTCATAACAAACAAACAAAGACGTGTAGCAGTGCAGTATCTCCGACTCATTACATACAATCATAGCAGAGATCTAAGGTTCATGAGACATGTGCATTATTTTAATGACAATGCCGCTGACCAACCAATGTCTAAATAAAACCTGTTGCCAGAAGTCCCAATGCACAGACTGTGGTTTGACTGAAGACGTGGGGGCATATAGCTGATCAAACGAAACATGCTTTCCCACTGTTATTTAAGAATTCAAGATCTGTATTCATTGGACAAGTCTGGCAATTCCAGCGGTAGGGGAGAGTGGGGTAAAGACAGCCTCACTGAAGTATGGGAAGTCACGTGGGAACCTTAGGGGTCATCCTGCTAGATGTATCAATATGTATAACTTAGTCAGTCTTGTACGTGGACACTTTGACGTCATCTGACCATGCGACGTACACAAACATGGCAAGTACAATGTGCAGTACAACAATTGAGACGATCGCTGCGTAGAAGTAGCTGTTGAGGTTTGTCATTCCAAGCATCCCTGCAAGATGACGGCAACACAATGAGCACAAAGTGGTGACAGACAAGACTGAATTATTGCCGACATTCAAAGGTAAATGACTAACTACAGGATATGTCATTTAAATGTATATTTGGTTACGTTGTGACATTCGAACATGAATGGCTCGTACAGAAATCAGAATATATTGTTTATTTTGTTTTGTTGTTTACATTCACAGGTATGCAGCCCTGTTACTGTATTTTGTTCTACATTGTGTATATTAAAATTACTGGCTATTTACAGAACATTCCACTTAATGCTATATTTGGTTACATTGGCAACAGCTAAATTCCATTTTCCATGTGTACACAAAGTATAGCATTGTATGTCACCTTTGGCAATCTAAAAAAATACAGGTACTTAAAAATGCACTGATAGCTTAAATCAGATTTTAAACCCATCTGTATCGCGATTGCCGCAGAGAGTTGATAGTTTCTGAGCTAGGCGATCACGCGGTATTGTGACGTCAGAAGCGCGAATGTCATTCAACATGCCAGCACTTCCAATACATTCAAAGTATGTTTACAACAAATGATGTTGAGTCAACGCGAGCGTCAGAATAAGTTATGTGCTATTCCGGTGTAATACAAACACTAGTCACAATAATCTATTTTACGGTTCCACACAAATCCAACTTTGTTGACAAAATGAAGCGAGATAACCTCCATTCAACCTGACAAGGTCACAAGACAAGCCAACTGCAAAAACCTTTGCCGCTTCCACTCATTTTTAGAATAATGGTTTCGATTACGACCCAGAGGAACCAATCTGCATCAGTAAACATACACACACATAAAATATTGTATCCAACTGCAGAAAGCACCGTTATATAATGTAGCATTGTATGAAAGAAAGCTATACAATTTAGCATAATCCTGGCTGAGTGGTTAAGTGCATTGGCTCAGCGCACATCTGGTTTTACTACTGACACGGGTTCAAGCTTAACACCAAACTTTTTAAGTGTATTTTTATTTAAAATAGCGAAAAAGAAAGAGTTGTACCGATTGGTAATGTGTGCTTATTGCACTGTTTAAAATTGAAGATTAGTTATTTTTATATATACTATACAGTAGTTTATCATAGTATATATGTGAAGGCAAACTTGTTTGGATAAATGTAAATAAAAAACATACATGATAGCAGAAATTGTACATTCCCGGTAATATAATAGTATTTTTATTTGTGTTGTGAATATATAATTACTACAAAACATTCTATATATTTAATTATAAACAGTGCATTATAATGTAAAAATGGCTTGGATTATATTACTTTGCGAAAAGATAAATAAAATACACCTTTTAAAAAGTTTGGTGTTAGGCTTGAACCTGTGTCGGTAGTAAAACCAGATGCGCGCTGAGCCAACGCACATAACCACTCGGCCATAGAGACTGACGGAAAAAGAATGAACTGAATTCAGGGTTATGCTAAATTGTGCAGCTCTTCCTTCATGTAATGTTATGACATCATATAATGTTACTTTCTGCAGTTGGATACAATACTTTCATGTGTGTGTGTATGTTTACTGATGTAGATTAGTTTTCCTGGGTCACAATCAAAACCATTTTTCTCAAAATAAACTGAAGCGGCAAAGGTTTTTGCAGTCGGCTTGTCTTGTTGACGTTGTCAGGTTGATTGGAGCGGAGGTTCTATCACTTAATTTTTTCAACAAAGTTGGTATTCGCGTGGAACCGTAAAATAAATGCTTGTTTCTCTATTATGACTAGTGTTTATATCACATCGGAATACCACACAATAACTCATTCGGACGCTTGCTTCGACCCAACATCTATCGTTGTAAACATGGTGTCAATGTACTGAAAGTGCTGGCATCTTGCGCGACATTCGCGCCTCTGACGCACACCTAAGCATACCGAAAAGATCGCCAAAAATATGCATATTCGAAGAAGACCAGTTGCACAGTATAAATTGTGGAATTATTAATATACTGAATTCTGGCAAAAATTATTGTCTTGGTAGAAATATACAGGAATATGTAATATAACATATGAATTCCCTTTAAAAGATGAATGACTTGCTGCAAAAAATTTATTTAACGGTATATCTGGTTCTATGTTGCTTACATTCAAAGATTAATTATTTGATACAGAAAATACCATAACATTAAAAAGTATGTTTGGTTCTATGTTGCTTACATTCAAAGAAGATTGACTTGCTGCTGAAGTAGCAGCTGATCGGAGCTATTATGATGAGGAGGCTGAAGAAGAGCAGCTTCTTCAGAGCTGAACTTGTTGCGCTCGTGTTGATCTCTCTGTAAACAACCATCATTCTAATGACTGTCAATTTAGAAGGTACATGTTAACAATTTACCAACTGATACACAAAGGCCATACTATACAGGACTGCTCAACATTACATGCAAGTAATCGCCAAACTCTGCAGTCAGTCCATGATTGGATTTCTGGCAATGAAGTGAGAGCTTCCTCATACGTAAAGAATTAATATATATACACTGTAGTCATTATATTAAAATTATCAATTTATCTAGGTTAGTATTATATTTTTATTCTGGATAACTTGCAAATTAAACCATTTTGTTAATGGCATGTATTGTACCGCATACATCACGTATTGGTACTGCATACATCACGTATTGGTACTGCATCATCATGTATTGGTACTGCATACATCATGTATTGGTACTGCATCATCATGTATTGGTGCTGCATACATCACGTATTGGTACTGCATACATCATGTATTGGTACTGCATACATCATGTATTGGTACTGCATACATCATCATGTATTGGTACTGCATACATCATATATTGGTACTGCATACATCATCATGTATTGGTACTGCATACATCATGTATTGGTACTGCATACATCATATATTGGTACTGCATACATCATCATGTATTGGTACTTCATACATCATGTATTGGTACTGCATACATCATGTATTGGTACTGCATACATCATGTATTGGTACTGCATCACTGTGTATTGGTACTGCATACATTATCATGTATTGGTACTGCATACATCATCATGTATTGGTACTGCATACATCATCATGTATTGGCACTGCATACATCATGTATTGGTACTGCATACATCATGTATTGGTACTGCATACATCATCATGTATCGGTACTGCATACATCATGTATTGGTACTGCATACATCATGTATTGGTACTGCATACATTATGTAAGTTTGTCATTTGTGTCACAACATCACATTGGCTTTGTTGCTTTGGCTCTGCATAGCCTTTGCCTATAAAATACTTGATTGAAGACTTAGAGCATTATCCAATGTTCATTAGTCTACTTTTTAAACTACAGCACATTCATCATTGGAGAATTGTGACTCCTCAGTACCTGTGAAGAACCAGAGCACATTTGAGATATCCATGACTTAATTCCTAGACGCTATAAACATTGACTAATGTGGGTTTGCACTAAATTCCTTGGGGCTGTTTGCTGTGTACATCCAGTGACAAACTTGTAGATAAGATTATTATCTTTACAGTGATATAAAACTATATTAAATTCCGCGATTGCAATTTCATGTACAGTCTGAAACAACAGGCTGCACCGCCTATACTAAAGTATAGGGCACGTTCAGCGGCATTGCCTGTGGTGACATCAGTAACATTTGACGGACTGGTTGCTTTATGACACAAAAATGACCATGTTTGAGCAGGCTTAATGACATGAGCTCACAATGAACAGGCTTCATATTTGGCACATTACTTGACATGAGTATTAAGATTATGTATACAAAATTTCAGAGACAGACATTTAAAATTTAATTTCACTTGGTCTTTAAAACATGTATGCATGATGCCAATCAATATTTCATGTATCATTTGAAAAAAATGGCAAAAAATAACTTGGCCCAATTATACCCTTCCAAACAAGCATTCATTTAATGTTGGTGAAATTGTCACTGCCTATAGTACATTCTACAATAAACTTGCTAATAATTTTGCTTAACCAATTGCACTCGGGTCACCTAACGTTTTTTTCTCCAAAATGGTACTATTTTAACTGTGTTCTGATCCCTATGCCTATGCCTATGCCTATGGTCTATGACTATGTGGTACCCCTCAACTCAAGTTTCAACTGTCATTGTCAAATTCTCAACTCAAGTGATTTTTTAAATGATTTCCCAACCATGTTTTAAATTCAACGATATATGTCCACTTATGAAGTTATGGCGTTATGCTTCCAATGTCGCAACGTGCACTGCAGTGTGGATATCCAGAAAGACGTGAATAGTTCACAATAAGTTACTAACATTGGTTAATCTATTGACCCGGGTAGATACAATTCAAAGATAAGAATGACCATTTGGCATTTCTCTCCGACTGCTAGTGAGCGATAATATCAGCAAGGTGAACAACATGACATTTCTCAGCATAAGATACCAAAAATTTTTAAATGCACATATGCATCACAGTTCTTAGAGCTTAGCTATATTTACCCATTATCGATAGGAGCGTATTCTTGCATATCGGTGCCGTATAAGTATGAGAAAAAGTTGCACAAACTGACGGAAGCGGAAATCAATTTAGTATGCGCGTTTACCCAACATTGACGAATTGCGCTACGTAAATATCAAATTAATTTGGTTTAGGGATACACCTGTTTCTAAATTAAATCAGATTTATTTATACACCACATATATCTACAAAGCAGATTCAGGGGTGTTTACAAACTAAAACATGATGTAAGAATACATTACGTTGTCGTTATAATATTACAATACATGTGTTACATATGCTAACACCAACACATTGCCATGGAAAAAAATAACACCCATTCATATCAAGGCTTCGTAAGTTACTGCAAAACATATATCATAAGTAAATATGATACAGAATGTGACACCAATAACGGCTACATCTGCAAACAGAATATACCAGCTGAAGCATATAAATTAGCTGTCTCAGCAGGTGTTATTTTTATTGGCGCAGTCTACTAGTCAAACCATTTTGGTTATGTTCGATTTCTGCAGAGACAGCACAACAAAAAATTACAGCAATTATAATTTTAAACCCATAATTTTATTATAACAAATGCTACTGCTTCACACAGTTCAATAGCAAAAGTACTTTAACTATAAGCAGAAATCTAATATAAATGTTATATATATATATATATATATTGCTATGACAAACAGCATTAGATAATGAGGGCACTGACATGTGAGTTATGTTTTTTTAAAATTCCTATGTCACGTTTAAATTTCCGATGGTATACAGTAAATTGGGGCCAACGTACACAGAGGATGCTTTTTGCTCCACATGACAACCAAGTGCAAAGTGTGTAGGACTGTCATTAAAATTGTATTTTATGTTGTTACTACGGTTCTGCAATTCTAATAATATTTAGATAAAATGAGTGTATATGCGAATGTGTTAACCATTTCTGCCTTAGCTTAAAATAAGTAAACCAAATGGCAAATCGTCTTTGTTGCTAAATTAGCGCGCTTTGCCAACACTACCCTAAATGAAAAATGGTTGGACTCTTCATAAGCCAAAGGCTTCCTCGTCTGTTACGAACCAAATCGGAATAATGGCCCATACCGGTATGAGATATACGCCATGCTCAATACTGGTATCGGACGTCCCAAATCGGAATACTATATTTTTATCGATACATGGCAGTAATTATATTTTGTTGATCACGTGACAAGTGTATAATAATTGTATTGCATATTCCGATTTTGGACATCCCATCTTGGAATTCCGCTTTTGGTCAAGATGGTGGACGTCCGATACCGGTATCGGCCAAATTTCGATTTGGTCCGTAACACCTCGGCCACCTACCATCTAGTTTTTTGTTTTTGGTTGCAATCTTGTACAATTTTTTTTATGAGTACTCTATGCCTACTAGTGAAAGATATACTGTCTTAAAACTTTCTAGACGTTTTAGTCGTTTACCATCAACTCATAAACTAAATTATAATATATCCCCAACCTAATCCCGTGCGTTTGCTGGATAGCAGACATTCATTGGCCAATGTAGGCATGTGGGCTACACTCCTGCCAATGGCGTTCATTGTAACAAAAACATTGACCCTACGAAAATGGCAGTCAAGACGAACTTTTTGGTCAAGGTTGATAGAAACGTGGAGTAGTCATCTCAATGATTAAATGTTATTTTCTGTGTCAACGTCATCGGGAATAAGCGTAGCCATGGGTCGTGATATCGGGAAATTGAAAAAGGAGGGTTTCTTACGAGGTACACAAGCACGTCGCATTAGCTTTATCGCTATTTTCGGGGTGTTAGCGTGGTCGACTGTGTACACCATTTACAAAGTGTAAGTCTACTTCTTGTTTGTTAGTATTACCTGTATCCTATGGCTAGACCCTAGTATTGGAGTGTGATCTGCGCATGCCCATCTACAGACCGTGTGCACACATCCATCTACAGATCGTGCACCCATCTGCAGACTGTGGAACTTTTGCAGACAGCGCATACAATATAGTCTGCAGATCGCGCATCCATCTGCAGATCGCGCACCCATCGGTAGACTAGCCAGTGACAGTGTAGGTCTTTCACTCTAGATATTCTTCTCTTGGCAAAATCAAATTCTACCTCCTTGCAACCCCCCAAAGTCAAAGAGCGGCAGAATAATCAGCAAGTTGATTGTGGCCGCCAAAAGGATGATGATGATGGGACGTGCAATTCTGCAGATCCCGAAACCATCTGCAGTTTACACCGTGCAGCCAACTGCATTCTGTACAGTTGTGCAATCTACACCCATGTGTAGATTGTGCATATTGAGTGCCATCATCATCAGACATCATGCTTCCAACTTGAGAGTCAAGCAGCGGGTGATCACACGTGTACCTCAAATTTGTGTTTCACTCGCTTGGATTTCTCAATCAATTACTTTGTTTCTTGCAACATTTCTTTCGCTATCAGCGAACTTCTTCAGACGACTGAACCGTTTGATGACGGCACAGTAGTCCTGCCATGTGCTGTCACTTCCCAGGACCGCACTGTACAGAGTCAGCAGGATTACCATATCGCCATCTAGCAGTAGTCATCTGAATAAATTTGCTGATAGCAAATAAAACGTTACAAGAAACAAAAATTTATTGACTGAGAAATATGTAAAAAGGATACTGATTTGAATCATCCCATTTGATGAATCTTCACATTATGTGGCCATTGTTTTTCCATTAGAACTGTCGCCCAATATTGCGAAAATGTACAGATATATATTTATATAGAGAGAGCGATACATACATAAATTTGGAGCGCAGTGGTGTAATGGCTGGAGCTTCAGACTCTTAATCATGAGGTTTTGGATTCAAATCCTCATGCAGCCATGTTGAATCTTGGGCAAGTTCTTTCACACCACTTTGCTCCTGTTCACTTGGCTGTATAACTATAAATATACACCTGGCTATATACAGTGGTGAATATAATTTGTGAACAAAGTCTTTGTGCATTGATTGCAGTAGGGCTGAATTCTTCCCGGATAATTCAAGATGGTATTCGATTGAATAGGTCTGTCGGGGGTGAAGTAAAAAGTGCTTTGAACAGTCCTATGGGCTGGATACTGTGCTATATAAGAACATACTTTACAATATTATATATTTATTATATTGTTGCCATGAAATGAACTTATCCTTTTGTGCATTTCTGTCACAGATGCCGCGTAGATTGGGAGACTCATTGGACACATCGGCTGGTACAAAGATTGGACAAACAACTTTCCGACCGTCAGGATCAAGTAAAAAGTATTGAACTGCGGAAGAAATATGCTGCAGCTTATAAAGAAAAGTCGTCAGACACCCCTTGGGACTACTGACTGAGAGGGAAACTCTTTTATTTATGAACATTGTGACTTTCCTTGTGATGTGATACTGCAGATTAGCATGTCTACCCGGTGACTTTCGTAGCGCTGTGATACTGCAGATTAGCAACATGGAAAGAACAGTTTTTGTGGCTGATGGTGCGATAGTTGAAACTGAAAAGTCAGAGGTGTCTACCAAACGCAGGGTCACACGTAGCTCAGGCGAGGCCACGAAAAGTGTACAAAATGAAAGAAATCTGAGGAAAAGTTACAAAAAGAAGGGCAGGGATAAAGTTAACAAGAAAAATGATAAATACAACATTAAAGATGACCAGGGTACCAGACATAAGGGTAGCTGTGTAAAAGATCAAATAAACCGTGCAACAAAATTGAAGCAGATATTCCAGCAACCTTGTGTCTTGCCAAATGAATTGGACGATTTCTCCAGCGGTTGTACACCATTTAGAAAGGTTGTTGAGAAGAAAGGTAAACGGCGACAAACTGAGGTGGTGTCTAGACCCTCAAAGAAACCCTGTCTGAAACGTCAGGTTGATGATGAATGGAGGGCAGGGCAGCAGAAATGTCTGGAGTCTGATTGTGTTATAAGTGATGCCGTTATAGCGACAAGCGTTGATATCGGAGATGGTGGCGTGTGTGACAATAGTAGTGCCGGCAATGCCACAGGGGACACAGTGAAGGATTATGGGTATAACGAGTGCTCCGGTACAAAGAAAATAAGGTTGGATTTGTCAGGGTACAAGTACCCAGGCAGGAAACGAATGGTGTACGAGAATGCAGAGACGTTGTTTAGAAACAGACAAATGTCACCTGAGAGGACACGAAAGTTGCCCGCAGATAAAAAGACATCAGATGAACATAGAACTGAATGCAAGAAGTCATGTGAAATAACAGACTGTGATGATACGTCCACAATGTCATATGATGAAAGGGTTAAACTGATGCACCAACAAGATGGGGCGAATGTGGAGATGACGGAGGGGGTGAACGGAACAACGGGAGACAAGGAATTAGCAGCGAGCCTGCAGCAGAGGGAGGAAGAGAAGATCATGGAAGAGCAGTTGACTGAAACAAAATTTATCTTCTGCGAGATTTGTCAGAAACGGTTGAACTACCTCAGTGTACACCGGCGCCATCTACACGTCAATAATTGTGCAGAACGGGTGTGTATCATTTATCTCGTTTGTATCAATCCACCTCAAAGGCCACTTACTTCGCTTGTGTGCTTCATGTTCCTATTATCTTTATTATTACATCTTGGGGTGGTCGTGTAAGTTTGGTAAATCCAGAAAATATAATATTGACAACATGATGTGGTACATCATTCATCTGATATGACATGACCCTACAATCCGGTTATGATAGCGACAATAGCGTCAGTGTGCATTAATATCTGTTCCATTCAATATGTGGCCCCACTATATTGGTGTATTTTCCATGGGAACTTCCAAACAACCCCTGCCCATATTTTAAGTTTTGAGGGATTTTTGTGAACTGATATAACTGACCCCTCCCCCACAGGAAAACATTATATTGAACTAGAAAAAATTCATATCCTAATAACAGTACAGATGCAGATGCAGAAGACGCTTTCCCTGAAAGAGACCTGATTAGTGAGGTGACCATAATGGCAGGACTAGTTGTATAATTTACTGTTATGGAAATAATTCGGGATTGTCGTAGGTTGAACTTAATTGCAAATTGGCTGTATTACCAAGGTGACCGTAAAATATAATTCAACTGTATTCATAAATGATGTCTGTTTTCAAGTCTTCAAGAATATACTGCTAAAAAGTGATACTGCAGTTTGTAACGTTGGATAAAACAATAAATATATAAGTTAATAAAATAAATAAATGAAACTAAATAAAAACAGGCAGTCCATCATTAAAACAAAAACGGGCATCTATAATGTTAATGATTGGATGACTGGGAGAGTGGCTCTCTAGAATACATTGTAAATTTGAAACAGTGTAACTTTGTGTTGAAGTTTAATGTAATGTTGTGTTAAATGTCTCCTATCCCACACAACTAACATGAAACGTGCATTTTACAGTATGTGTGTGTTTTCTTACTTTCATGTGACGTAACAGCGAGAGCAAGACAACGCAAGGAGACAGCGAGATGCAGCGAACCGAACCTCCACCCACACGCTGGATTGCCCTATATGTGGTGTACCACTCAAGACCGCCGCAGTTAGTCTTACGATCTCTCTCTTCACTATCCCTTGGGAGAGAGTGCATTATTTCACGATGGTTCTGTCACGTTTATTGCATGACTTTCAGTGGACCATTCATGTATAATAAATTCTTAAATCCACAGTTATACAATTCTTTCTTGCATCCCTAAACGCCACGTTAATAGCCACGATCGGTTTCTATTAGGGCCGGAACGATACACATGGCACGGTACGGTACACGATACACAATATCCGTATCACGATACACTGCGATACATGACAGCGGTAGGCAAAACAGTTTTTGCGCCACCTTTGTGAAGCAATAAATGTCCAGCGCAAACCACAACTGTCTGTGTATCGATAACATCAAGTTATAACTTGTAGTACGTATATATTATCTAACTATAATCTATGTAAAATCTTTACACACTATTCAGTTTTCAATGCGCACATACAATTTGGATCTCATAGTTATGAGGGATGACATGACATCTGCAGTATCGTTGCCTTGTCCGCGTGAACACAGACATTCTTGAGCAACAACCTGCTTGCTTGCATTCTAGTCAATGTAGTCTGTATCGCGATATGTATCGTATCGTAACCTGTGTATCGCGATACGTATCATATCTCAAAGTAGTGTATCGTTCCGGTCCTAGTTTCTATGCTGCACCCACACAGCATCTGCAGTGGGACCTTGGGCCAATATCAACTGGTTTTGACATGACATGGCTGCCAAGGCATTACCTACCACTGTCCAATTATGATATTCACGATAGCAATAGTGTGCACTATTCATTCTACTTGATAGATCGTGTCACTATATCCAGTGATTTCCCTTGCGATATGTGGTAACAAGCAGGACACCGTCCACCCTTGTATAATGATTTACGTTGTTACGACTTTGTGAATGTATGTGATCACCATTACCACCTACCTTTTGGACTCGTGGGTCCAAATATGTTAGTTTTTAAAAGGGGGATACACATTTGGGTACTCGCTATTCTCCGATTTGGATTTGAGCCAACGGGTCCAAATGTCATATTGAAATATGGACGCCCCACCTAAGAGATTAGTGAGAGCCCAACATTTGTACCCCCCTTTAAAAAGTTTAATATTTGGACCCACAGGTCCAGGTATCATACTGAAATATGGACACGCACCTATGAGATTAGTGAATGCCCAAATAAGAAATCCTAATATGAAGAGTCCAAGTATCATAATAAGACTGTTCGGCGGGTCCAAATTTCATAATGATATTTGGACCCAGGATTTACGTTAGAAATACAAATTTTTAAAAAGCCCCCAAACCAGCCTACAATGAAATCTTTGGGATTTAGACTACTATGATAATATTTGGCTATGAAATCCTTGACTTTGTACATGTTACTTAACATTTGGGAGGGCGGTTACTTTTATCATAGGGCATGTCCATATATCATGATGATATTAGGACCCGCGGGTCCAAATTTCATATGATTGCGGTCAAAATATCACCGGGTCCATATTTCATATGACACCGGGATGACTAGACCCGCAAACATCACCGCTGTCTACATGTATTAAAATAAATAACACTCATGGTAATGGCTGCATTGGTCTAAATGCGATTTCATAATAATGTACTGTGAGGTTTGTTTAAGGTTCACCAAGTCCAAAGACATCTAGTGTTTGTACTAGTTCAGGCCCTTTGATAAAAGTTCTTTTTTGCCAGTCTTGAATACAAATAAATCAAAAGTGCCCTTTAGCATGGAGACGGATTGCCTGGAAGCCTTTCATGCTGATCATAGCCATTATTGGCCAGTTTAAAAAAAAAAAAATTCAGCGAGACACCTGTGTCAATTGATCCATTTATTTAAATAATACCAATCCATTCCATTTGTTTCACTACACGTTGTGCACAAAAATGGTTATTAATGTGGAAGTATTAGTTAATCTAGTGACCAGCTGGCCCCCTCTAAATTCACCAGTCTTATCAGTTATAATGACCCAACTTGGCCAGTGATCTACCAGTCTTGGAGGCGGGCAGACGGGTATCTGGCGAAGACCCTGCTTCCACCCCACCAATACATGAGTGGGACTTGAGATTTTGAGCATTCCAAAATGGCAAACATAATCACAGCTAATACTCACCAGATTCAATTGACGTGACTTGGTTACCAAGACATTACCCACCACGCTGTCCGCATGTTACATCCATATTAGTGGCAGTGTGCATTAATGTATGTTCCACTCAATGTGTGGCGCCACTAGTTATTCCTCCCCCGATACTTGGTGATAACCAATCCGCCACTCACCCATACGCAGGGCTCGAAATTCGTTAATTGATCTACTTGTCCAGTGGACAAGTAGAATAAAGAATTTGGTCATTCATTTGTCACCCGGAAAACTAACTTTCAAAACCTATATGTTCATAATCAACAGTCAACAAATTAGCCCGTTTTCATTGTAAACTTGTGTCATACAGTGCACACTACATTCTAACGTAGTTATGGCCCAAAATATATTTTGAATTTAACAGCTCAGATAATTCCAGGGCATGATAACGTATTACGTGATGCACAATTGCACATATCCATTTTATTAGTAATCGTACCTGAGGTCATGTCTTCGGAAAGGGCACACTGTCATGTCAACAAACTGTTTCCTCCTAAGACATTTCAACATCAACAATGGTACAGTAACTCACTGTTTGGACAGTCAGTATGTTACAACAGAAACAATTTATAACATGATTTTACAATAAAAACGAATGAAAAACCTCCCTTTAATCAGAAATCGCACATATCTAGATGCGTTACTTTGTTGGCGTACAGTCAAGGACATCCCACTTGAAGAAGTGTGCCGCCAAGTACAATATCTCTACGTCTGATCTCGTGAACCTCGTCAGACAGCAGGAGAAAGACCCTAGAGAACAGGCAAGGTCAGAGACGAGGTCAAGGTCAACTTTATTTTATCAGTGGGGTTAATGCAGTCGCCAGTTCTACCAAGTTAGAGTGGTCATTGAAAGGATATTGTCTTAAAAACAACTTCAGATACAGCCTCTTAAAATTGTGAATTGGGCCCCCGGCATAGAATAAAAAAAAACTATTATACACAAGTGTCCTTGTGGGCCTGTTAGTATGAACACAAGTTTGTAGCTACCATTGTCATGAAGTTATGGGGGGAAGACAAACTTAACACGCACACACACACACACACACACACACACACACACACACACACACACACACACACACACACACACACACACACACACACACACACACACACACACACACACACACACACACACACACACACACACACACACACACACACACACACACACACAGACACACGAATCTTCCATTGAAAATTGTGAGTACATTTTAACCCCATAGACCCAATGATATTTTAATGAAATGCATTCCCATTCCTCACAGCATGGTTACAAATTCAACAAGATATGTTTTCTAACTGCGGTTACTCAGAAACATCTAATATAGCCATATGTCAAATACCCCTAGTGTTCAGCAAATAGATGAACTCACTAAGCTGTAAAATGACATATAGCAGCAAATAGACTTAACTCACATTAAAGTACATATTATCCACAAGGAGCAGCTGGGGATTATGACAGATTCACTGTTTGCAGGTGGTTGGGATCTAGAGGCAACTAGATGGTTAAAGAATTAATTGAAAGCTCAAACATCACATGACGTATTTGAAGAACTAATCGATAAGTAATTAAAAAACCAATTACACTTTCACTAATACCAATTACATTAAAATATTGACACCAATTCCAGAATTAGAATTGCCGTTATGATGTAATTTTCTCTGAGATGAAGTTCTGTGATTGATCTTCCGTGGCATTGGTTGCAGGGTTTTAAATAAGAATCGGACAACATTGACAAATGTGACCAACAAACGACAAGTGAGAAACCGCAGGTTGGATCAGCCCAAACGGTAAACCTGTCAAGTTCTTCTTAGGGACCATCCATATGTTATGCAATTTGTAGACATTTTTTAGACATCCCACACCATTGCTGACATGTATATACACCCTAAAGTTATGTTCATTTCAACAACGACTCTTATGTTGCAGACATCTATAATACTTGTTATATTCATTGCATGTCTATGTTGGTTCATTGTGTACTTATGCCCATCGTCCCTCCTGGGGCATAGGCCGTCGACAACAGCTCTCCAGAGTCCCCTGTCTTGGGCCCTTGTTTCAAGCTGTTCCCAGCTGTATCCTGTCTTCCTGGTGTCTGCCTGGAGGTCCCTTCGCCATGCATTCTTTGGATGGCCTCTTTTCCTCTTGCCCTGGGGGTTCCATGTCAGAGCGTGTCTGGTGGTACTTGATGCTGGCTTCGGGATTCGTTGTGTACAAGTAAAATAAAAGTCTGTAAAGTATAAAAACAGTAATACATTGTTTTTTGTTGTAATGCTGTTAATTTCCAAAATCGTAATGCTAAACAGTCCATCGATTGGTCAGGGATATCATACACAAACCGTGTTGCAAAATAATTCAAAAATTTACATTACAATAAACGTACAGCACAAATACCTCTACAATCTTCAGCGTGTGTTTGTGTGTGTTTGTGTGTGTGCATGTGTGTGTGTCTAGCTCCATCCAAACAATCAAAATTTTTTTACTACACATTAATTGCACCTACTTGTTTTCTCTTGAACAGCCTGGACGAGGGACTGCAGCTGGCCGTAGCACTTTCTACCTCCCTCCAGGAAGAGCAGGAGCGACAAGCCCGAGAAGAACGCATAATTTCAGAGACAACCGATATAATGGTTTCTGTTGAGAAACCTACCATCCCAGATGCCTTCAAGGTCCTGATGTCACCCAGTAAATCTAAAGGGGCAAAACGCGACAGACGCCAACCTACAAAGTAAGTCATAGCATCTTCATAACTGTCGATAAATCAACGTTTTAGTGAAACTCCATGAAAAAGTGTCTGTAAACATGTATAACGAAATACCTCTTTTACATTATGTTAAGCCATCCTAACTTTATTCCAAAATGTCTGTTTATTTATCAATCCCATCCCGCTTTATAACCTTCACTGCAGGATAAAAAAAATGTAAATGTATAATTTATGTTACTAATTTGATGTTTTGAAAGCAAGGTTGTCCATTCCATTACGTGCAATCAGTAATGGGGTGGAAATTATTAGCTAAAAGTTTGCTGACGTCACAGTTTGTTGTTAGGAGTGTGGGAACCATCAAACTTCAAAGTTACTTGTGGGTAGTAATGCTTCCACACTAAGTGCTAATAACTACTGTTTACAAGTTTGAATGTTTTGTTTACTATGTGTGCATTTCACTGGCGCCACATTCAAATTTAAGACACTATTTTAGGCTTATCGCATGCAATCTTGTGGGCAGTTCACCTTCAGCGTACATATTCTAGTATTAAGAACATTATATAAAAATGATGAACAGACATCACTTTAATTGTTTAAGTACACAATTTAAGACAACATAATTAATACTGGATTCTGCCTTAGAGCACCGTCAATACTCAAACACAATGTGGAGGAGACGAAACTTCGACTGATGACGAGAGTAACAAGTCTCGTTCTTCCTCAGGTAAATGAACATACTCTCAATGTTTCTTCGGTAGTCAGCACATTTCAAAATTAAAGGAACTAGAAAAAATACCTATCCTTCAGGAAGCATACCTTGGTAGTGCGTATGTTGTTTTAGATAATTGTCTTTGTGAATAAGTTAGGACAGAAACAAACCATCCAAAACAAATGTTCGATATTATGTGCTAGAGGGTGCTATCTACTCACAGACATAGTATCTGTACTGGACGTCAAACGAAGATTGAACAAATCTCTCAGACCATGGTTTAAAAATTGATGGATCTCGATAAGACAAAAGTTTTATTGTGCATTTCTCATCTTGGGTTTTGGCTTTGTATAAAAATCTTGTTAATGGTCTATGGAATGGTTATTTATGTTCAAAAATTCTAAGCGTATGCGACAATGTTTAACAAAAATGCACCATTAAACATACAATGTTTATGAAAAATAGTTTCATTCTAAAATAGTTTTTAGTAGGTGCTTGCTGCTAATGTTGTGAAATCGATAGAGCAGATGTTTACCACTTGGCATGCATGAAGAAAGCCTGTTGGCCCGTGCACACTTACAGAGACATTTAACATAGATTTACATTACTCAGTACAATTGTAGAAAACATGCAGAACTTTTTGGACTGACATCACAATGGTAATTTTGACCAGTTAGAGCATTGTAACTACATGAGTTAGCAAAAACTGATTGGACCGGGGCCAAAAGTACAGAAACATCTGGAAACTCACAAACTGGCCTTTTTGAGCTCAGTACACTTCAAAGTCTTAGGGTAAATACAAATGCAGATGTTTAAAAGAAATAATTATCTAAGCTAGTTTCACTATCATCGATATGACCGAATGTTAAAAAACGGTTCTGCTCACCTTTAAATCTTGATGTTTCATAGCTAGAGACTGATGGCTTGACCACAACAACTGGACATTGGCAGTACAGAGACAGTCAACTGGGAGAGATTTACACCATCGTTTGTACCGCAACAACTGACCCAACTGTGAGTTATTGTGTGTGGACACATGTGACCCATCTTAACGAAATGAGTCGGATGTCGGCAAATCTGATTTTCCGTAAATGCCGTTTATGTGAACAAATCGCGAAATCATCGATTTTGAGATTTCCCCTGAAAATTATTCTTTGGTATTCGTTTTATCGATTGCTACTTTAGCTACCCTCTAATTAACTCTGTTTTGTGTATTTTAAAGCGATTTTTGTAGAGCTGTGCAAAGTGTTCCACTCAATGTCCTTAAAATAATGCTGAAAATGCCAGTAATTGCGCGCGTTTGCAACTGCTAATTTTGGGACACTCCTAACATATGGGATATCACCACGAAGCTTGACGCGTCTTCTTCCTATATATGGGCATAAATATGCTAATAACTACATTCTGTGACCTCCAGAGAGCTTGGAAGATGCCCCCTGTTTACGCCAGCTGTGTAAACGATTTGGATCACGTGGTAGCAACACCAACTGCGTGACCCAGGCAACTGTTCTCATTGGTTCAGTGATGGGTCATTTACATAATCTGTAAACACACGCATGCGCACAATGTATTTCACTGCGTCACTGCTGACCCAGATAACGATTAAGAAGACGTGAAGAACGGCGTTTAACGTGGCGAAGTTGTTAAATTCAGATGGAAGTGATCGCGCACACAGATTGACAGTTTGATCGAGGAGTATTTTTTGGAAGACTTAACGGATGGAGCGAGCCTGACGAGCACAACATTTTAGCTAGATCTGTCCGCGGTAACTAAGGTACATTTCATGAAACATAACGAATATTTTGCATCAACTTTGACGGCCGTTTTCTGGGTTTGAAGGTTTCTACCCCACATGTGTTTGTTAAGCCATAACTCCAGTTAGAATTATGATATCTTCTTACATGGTACACCGTGTGAAAGCAGAGATTCTGCTCTTTCCAACGCTACTAATAACTCAATATTAAAAATTTCCGACATGCGACTCATTTCGTTAAGATGGGTCACATATTAGACATCTTAAAACTTCAAGAAAAAGCACAGTCCAGCAGCAAATCAGTCAGTATTAAAAACAATTATATTTTATTCCCTCGTAAACTCCTTGTTTCTAGTGTTGTTAAACTCTTCTATGTGCTTATCATAACTAACGTCTCTCAGTTCTAGATCAATTTAGTTTCTTTCCTCTGCATTCCATCTAACATATTTAGTATTATGATATAACAATCTGCTGATATGAGGAAATTGTAAAATGTACAAAAATGCTAAAATGCTAAACACAGGCTTGCTACAAAAGTAGTAACAATGTATTTGTATGCGTAAAGCAAGTTAAAAGGACAAGTGAAAATAACATAACAATTTATAAATGTGCATTAAAAGTGCAGGTAAGAATATATCTGAATGCTTCCCAAAGAAGTTGAGTTGGTATTCGATCGAACAGGTCTTGCAGGGAATAAAGTGTAGAGCACTGTAAGCAATCCTAGGGACTGAGTATTGCACTGTGTATCATAATGACTATGTATTCGGACATTTTACATGTCCGAATACATATAGCACATAATGACTTATGCTTTCGCACACCAGAAATATTTTTGTTGTGCTGCATGTTTTTAGACAGCTGAAAGTTTTACTATTTTTAGATGTCCAAATACATACTGTCATTAAGGTAGGAACTCACCTTTTATCACTGTTTTTCGACTGTGTTTGTAGGTTGTTCCCCTGTGGGAGAGAGGGAGTGACGAGGGGGATGTACAAAGGGACATCTCCCTCTATTACGTGTCCCGGTTGATGCCCCCAGTTCATCACTACGTCGTGTCTGCCGGCGCGAAGCTCAAGCGCATGTCGTGTATTCCAGGCTGGGACGCCTGCGATGACAAACGCATGTCTCTGGTAAATATAGCACACTTACACCACTCGTGGTTTACTTGTCACTGTCGTTGTGTAACTAAATCACGTCGGGGACAATCTAAAAACATTGGCGTACAACACAGAGGGTTTTGGATTAAAACACGGTAAACGCCATTTCAGAAATTTCACCCGAACTGGAATGAAATGTTTGTTTAACCATGTTTTGAGCTAGTACAATATATAATTTATACCAAAATGTGACATTCCCCTGTTAAATAGCAAGCACAAAAGCGTTTTTGTTTTTAAAATGCGATTATTGCCATCCGTCTTTTTTTAAAATAAAAACATGACATATCCATTACAACCAATCAGAACCACACTGTTTCTCTTGCTGGCGTAGTGACAGCACTCACTGTTTGAACATATCATGTTTTGATAACAAAGACATATGTCACGTTTTGATACAAAATAATTTCATATCACATTCTGCCCCAAATCTATGACAATATTTCAGCTTTTGCTCCCATTCTCTTTGGTTTAGGATTCGTAATATAACTTCATATTCAAGATTTTATCTAAAACCGTGAGCTTTTCTCAAAACCAATAAAATGGATATATCGCATTTAGCCCTGAAACATTTCAACACCACGTCACTTACAACAACTTAATCTCTTCCATTACTGGGAAGCATCACCTCAAGCCAGCATGGTTATAATTAGGATGAACTTCCCTGAATCAGTTTTACCATTATATTTGATTACGAAAACCAATTTGGTTGCACCAAAATTCCACGAAGTGAAGGTTACAACAGCGTGTCTCCACAAGTTTGTACCATTTTACAAATAGACGTTTTGAGATTGCCCCTAAATTGTGGACGAATTGGTCAGGAATGAGTAAAAATGTTGTAATAAATAGTTGATTTAAGGGAGTATAACATTATATAATGTTCTTCCCTTGTTGTGCTCATTATGTTATTATATATGATTTGTCTTAATTTGATTTGTATTGTATGTATCGTAATGAGTTACAATAAATTTGATTGATTGATTTGATTTAGTCCCACCTTATGTTATGGTGCATATTTTTTTATTATTAATAATAACTTGATTTAAACACCATCAAATCTGGTGTTAATGCCCCATTCACAAGTATGAACATTCCGTATATGTGTACCATATATATATTTATCTATATATATAATAAAAACACAAAATGGAGTAACAAATAATAATAATTTAATTATAATTCAAGATTCCATTTATTTGACCTTGTCAACATATACATTATATGCATTAATGCATTGATAATATGAATAATGTGTAAGGTCGGGGAGACTCCCCACAAATGTAAACAATAACAACATGTATATAGTATGAACAGATTAGTATTTAATTAATTAATAAGTAAAATATTAACCCAGTTGTATTGAATCGACTGGACATGCTTTTGCACCAGTATAAACCGACAAATGGATTGAGTAAAGCCGTCTGATTGCAGCCGCTTGTGAGGGCAGCATCGAGTCTTGACCAATCTTCAGGACTGGCGTTCACTGTCATGTCCAGTCTACCGGACACTCAGACGGCTGCTGTCCTCTCAGAATTGGCTCAAGAAGCCGGAGAGTCTCAGTTGTCACACGATGACACCGTTAAAGAGGATGACACTGGTGACATCAGCCATTGCGTGGAACCTGCTGGATACTGTCAGAAACTACAGGTTAGTTATGATTTAGTTAGGATAACTAGCACAAGTAGAAAGTAGTAAAATAGTTAAAAATATCCATCGACTGAAAGGGATGACCTGGTCGTACTCGCAAGCTCAGTGAGAATACTTTTACGTTATACAGTGTGGATCTAAAGAAGTCAGTTATGTCATCATCATCATCATCATCATCATCGTCGTTTAGAGGCGGTGTCTCCAGGCTCTGCTGGGTTCGCCTTTCTTCCAATTGCCCTCTTCCACTTGACATGGTCCTGTGCATCCAGATGGTCGATACCCATCAGATTAGTGTAAAGTTATATAATGTACAGGTAAAGTTATATAATGTACAGATAACTGACTTGATGCAACACATTTATTTAACAACTAGTTATCATTAACCAACAATGCACCGATGTTGACAGTTAATTGATTTCATGGCATCACTATAAATATATGAAGACAATTATATCTCTTGGACACCTTTACCAGGTTTCATTGAAGTCTGTAATTTGAACAATTTACTCGAAATAGGCTGCAGTGTGAAAATAATGGGTATTTATTGTGTAGGAGCCGAGAGTCGACGGGGCAACGGAAGCTCTGCTGGGGGCGCTTGCCAAGATGGTAAACAACCCTGCCCTCAGTGATGTCACCCTCAAAGTTCAAGATCACGAGCTTCATGCGCACAAGTTCATGCTTGTCGCCCGCTGTCCTCATTTACTGGAGGTGGGTGAGGAACTAGGGCAAGGTCAGGGGACCATTTCATCAAGATAATGAGCCTATAAGGAAAACCCATCATTAAACAGAATTTATGTCAAGGTCAGGGGACCATTTTACCAAGATAATGAGCCAATAAGGAAAACCCATCATTAAACAGAATCTAGGTCAAGGTCAGGGGACCATTTCACCAAGATAATGAGCCTATAAGGAAAACCCATCATTAAACAGAATCTAGGTCAAGGTCAGGGGACCATTTTACCAAGGTAATGAACCTATAAGGAAAACCCATCATTAAACAGAATCTAGGTCAAGGTCAGGGGACCATTTTACCAAGATAATGAGCCAATAAGGAAAACCCATCATTAAACAGAATCTAGGTCAAGGTCAGGGGACCATTTCACCAAGATAATGAACCTATAAGGAAAACCCATCATTAAACATAATCTAGGTCAAGGTCAGGGGACCATTTCACCAAGATAATGAGCTTATAAGGAAAACCCATCATTAAATGGAATCCGTTGTTCAATTTAGGGACTATTTTAAAAAGCAATGTGTCGCTGCCATATCACCAAGGAAACTATTTCCATGACACACTGGCATAAGTGCCCAGTGGCGTGTCCTGGTGGTGGCCGTTTTTAGAATCTGTTAAGGAGCAAAATTCATTTTGAAAAGCAACATTGCTCATAGGAATGTTAGTGAAATGTTGCCCAGGTTGAACCAACACTTCATCTAGAACTTACGGCTGCCACCCACACTACCAACCACTGCCAACGTCCATATTTCCTGATGTTTATTATCTTAAGTTATTGTATTTTAAATGTGCTTTATTTGTATTTTCATTTGGCCTCAGCCCCCAATCCCCCTCACAGACAAAAGTTTATAAACATTGATATTATGATATCAATATATTTTAACAGTATTGGTCCGAAAACGTAAAATGTCGATGTCCGATGCCAGACAGAACTGCCTCTGAGCCCTCGCCCCAAACCAAAGTAATTTCTTCTCGTGACATTTTGTGATGATCCCTAAATGTGTACTTTTTCTTGGTTATTGCTTATTTGAATTTCTCGAGACCAACATGTTTTCTCAGTGTTAATATCTGTCCCCAAGACATCAAACGTACTTATCGGTTTTTTATTTGCATCTGCAGTAACATTTGTGAGACACTAATCCTAATTTCCACTGTTGTCTGATATAAAGCGTTGTATTTTATGTAATACAATAAAAACTTAGAAATTGAAATTTTTGTTGTTATTGTTGCAGCTATTCAAACGTGACGCCTTGTCATGGTTGAACGACTACAAAGAGGACGCCATGACGGCTGTACTTAGATTCATTTATGTCGGTGACGTGTGCATTCCAACATCTGCAGTGCAGCAGACGCATGCTTTGGCTGAACGGTAAGTCTCTGATGTGTCTAACTAGGTGTGTGGTCTATTTCTAATTGGCATGGGACTGAGGGCTAAACACCTGTCAGAGGTAGTCGTATAAGTCCCTCGAACTATTATACATATTAAATATGGGATCATCTCAGAACATCAACGTCTGATATCAAACAAAATTACTTTTCTTTGGAGGAGAGGGGAGATGGATCAGAGGCAGTTTCGTCGATATTGATATTTCATGCTTTGGACTGATACTATTAATCTATTGATACCATCATATCGATGTTGACAAACTGTCATCTGGGGGGTGGGGGGTGGGGGCTGATGACAAATGAAAGTAATTTCATCTGATGTCGGACATCAACGTTGTGAGATGATCCCTGAGTGAGTAGTGGATTGGTCGTCATCACAAAGAAAATAAATCAATATTATGGCACCAGTGGAGTTTATGTAAATGCACATTGGTGCTATTGTAAATATCACAACCGAGCTGTGTGGTGAGTATTGCCTTGGAAACGTCCAGTTGAATCTAGTGGTGTTTGGCTGCAGTTTTGGAAGCCATTTTGTAACATTGAAAACCGCAAGTCCCATACCGTGTTATGTTGGTGGGTTGGGGGTGGGGTGGTTTGGACAATTTTGTAGACTGTGAACTAACAAGACCGCCCCCCCATACTGTTTTACCCTCTAGTCCCATCATAGGGCGAGACAAAATCACATATGAAGTTCATCAACAAATAACAAATACGGAGTGAAAAATGTTTGTGGTGTTTCAAAAGAGCAGCAGGAAGAATCAAACCCGGGTTCTCTTGATGGACAGCCTGTTATTTGAACCACTATGCCACCACTTCCCATATGTGCATGTATGCATGTATGTATGCAGCGTACTAAGCGTGTTTCCTTGTGTATGCATATAATTGTGTGTAAAATCAGTCTTAGCACACACTTGTTTTCAGAACGTAACATTTTAATTTGTAGATTCCACCTAGAAGACCTGGCCGCTGTTTGTAAAGAAATCATCGAGTCCCAAGGAGAGACACCCTGCAGTGAATCGGCGGCCATCAGCGGTGAAAAGGCGTTTGTTGACCTTGAACTTCAGCATATGCTCAAGGACATTTGGGGCAGTGACAGCGAGTATTCGGACGACTCCAACGATGGAGAGAAGGAAGCAGAGAATGAGGAGGAGGAGATGGAGGAGCTCTACGAATACATGTCAACTCAGAGACAGAAACTGAAAGAGAGGCGTCACCATGGTAACACATCATGCCGTGATGTTGATAAGGAAGGCAATGAGAATGATAGAAAAACAGCAGAAGATGTTGAAATGGATATGATTGTTCATCAGCACTCACTCCATTCATGTGAGAGCTTTGATGTTGATGTTACCCTCAAACCAATCGGGGCAGAACTGAGACCTCAGTGGGGTGGACACACTGGGTGTCAGCATTCACCCAATGGGGGCTCAGATACACCCCAGTCAATGACAACGAGATCTCTGTCAGCCAGGACACCTCCTAGGTCAGACCCACATGCTTGTAGGTCAGACAGCAAAACCTCTATATTGGAGAGTGAAACACCAAACTTAAACACCCCCACATCGAGCAACAGAACCCCCAGATCAGACTCAGGTAGTCCTAGATCAAGCACGATTATGCCTGTGTTGATATCAACCGGGTCTAAGTCAGCGCGGCACATGCGACCCTGCCGAGATTCAGGAAGCTCTGTCACGAGTGATTGTGGTTCCACTGCCAGGTCTGTGCACAAAGATTTGTTCAACTGCATCCGGGAAACTTCTCCAAATAGACACAGTCTGGAGACATTGGGCAGAGGTGGTGGGGCTATGGACACAGGTGGTTCCGAGGAGTCTACTACAAAATTGAGTCAGTCCCCTGAATCTCCCAAAGGAAAGTCAAATGAAGTTGGACTCTGTATGGGCAGTGAAGACAACTTGTTAAGCCCTGGTGACATCACAGTGTCATCTGCGACCAGCAAGGATGTGACTGCCCCCACTGTTGGGAACATGGAGGGAGTCCAACTACACGATTCGCTGACCGAAACATCTACTCTGGATAACAGTGGTCTGGATCTATTTGAGTCATTCCTGGCTGACCGCAGCAACGTAGAATCACCAAGTCCACAAAGTGGCAGCTTGATGCATTCTGGGTCGAGTGCAGTGATGCAAAACCCAGATATCGACTCAGCGGAATTGCTGGAAATCGAAAATGAGCTGACTGATTCCATTGGGTTGTTGGAATACCATGAGAACCAGACTGATTCCAGTGTGATTTTGGAAGAGCATGAAGATCAAGGTGATTCTATTGTGGTAGTGGAGAACCAGAACACAAAGCATGATTCCACTGTTCAACTTGATAACCAGGCTGATTCTAATGGTGTGACAGTGAACCAAAGAGTTAGAAAGAACTCAGAAGATGAAGGTGACATCACTGACGTGGTTGATAGGCGCCAGGATCTGACTGGCCCAACTGCATTGTTGGTACGACTGTCATCTCTGCTGAGTGAAAGCAGCACTGATGACAATCCCTTAACCTCCTCTCCTGTTTGTACACGCAGTGATGGTCCCTTAGTCTCTCCACCTGTATGCGTACGTAGTGACAGTCTCGGGTCATCATTTTCTGGGTCACAAATATCTAGCGATACCCCAGATCGTGAAATATTGAGTCATCAACAGAAAATACGAATAACCGACGATAAATCATTACCTACATCGCTGGATCAACATTGCAACATGGAAGACACGTATGGTAGTGCATATATTGGTCCCATGAGGGAGCCACCATCTGCCAGACGATCGGCTCAGTCGCTGTCCCATAGAAGAAATACCGGAGACAGTAGCAGGGAAAGTGAGGCAGTCGCTAGAGAAGAGGCTCCAAGGTATGACACCATAGACTTGACCCAGGACGATGTGTTGGAACAAACGGCTGCTGTGGTCACGCCCTCTGGTGGGAAGAACTGCCTTTACACAGGTAAATTGTTATGAAAGCTTTCGATTTGGTTGTCATTTTTTGTCATACATTGTTATTGTGTATGCAAGAATGAGCAGATTGATCCTTGCTTTGATGAATTCATAAATCGTTCCATTTATGTAAGGGGTGGTTGCATAAGTGTGCAGTCACAAACTGTAAAGCATTATCGAGATCATGGTTTGATCATCATCACATATTAAAGGGAACGTAAATCACTGCGGTGGCATCATCTATTGAGTGGAATAGATACTAATGCACATTGACACTCCCCAGCTCTGTCTCCTGTCCGAACCAATTATGTATCACAGCATGAAGAAATCATCTTCAAGAAAGGGATTCCATTTTTGTATTCTGGCGTTGTTTGCCCAGTCACGCTGTATTTGTAGTGTTCTAACGCGGAGTTTAATTGTGGTTGTTTGTATTCTAGAGGACACCCTGTGTTCACCAAACCACAGTGCAGGTGACAATGCCCTGGATGTGATGTCTCCCCAGGCTCTTACACAGCAGGTACGTAATTTGTTTGTTTGATCAATTATTAATGTAGGAGTTCTAGATGAATGAATGAATGAACGTTTATTCAACAACAACAACAACATCATACATGCACAGTATGGTTTGCTGCTGCTGCTGCTGCTGCTGAAAGGACATAGCTGAAGTCATAGACTTATGTGTTGCTATGCCCTACTCGAACTATGAAAACTGAATAAATACAACAGGAATTATAAATAAATCACAAAATAATATTCACAACTCATATAATTTTATAGACTGTTTGCTATAGTGCTTGTGTTACTATTTCATGGGTTTAACAAAACGTCACCTTCAATTAACAATTCACAAATATGTAGAAAGTAATGACAACTTGATTGCTTTTTTAAATTGTGTTAAACTTGGAAGCTGAGTCAATTTATTTGGTAAATTGTTCCACGTTTTTATACCCTTGACGGTGATTGACAGCAGTCGGAGGGTGGTGTTTGTCTTTTTAACATAGAACAGTTTGCTTTGTCTTGTATCATGTATGTGGATAGCTGCGGTTGGTTCAAATAATGCTTGAACACGACCATTTAAAGAATGGTTGTTTGCTTTATAAAGTATGATCATAGTCTTGTATTTAACTAAATCATGAAATTTAAGCATGTTTGAGAGATGGAAAAATACAGATGTATGATCATGATAATTAAGATTATAAATAATCCGTATAGGTTTTTTCTGTAACATAAATAGTTTTCTAAGTCTAGATTGATAAGTATTTCCCCAGATCTCACAGCAATATGACATATGTGGTTCAACAAGTGAATTATATAATGTGTGTAACGCTTGACAATCAAGAACATGCCTAGTTTTATACAAAACTGCTATGTTTTTTGATTCAACCATTTTTATGTGTTCTCTCCATGTTACGTTTTCGTCAATGGTTACTCCAAGGAATTTAGTATATGATACCTGCTCAATGTTTTTCCCATTCAAAACTATATTCACACCTGTTCTAGGTTGCTTTTTATTGTTGAACATTATAAAATGTGTTTTGTTCACATTAAGTGATAATTTGTTCGCTCGAAACCACAGGTCTAGTTTTTTTAGTTCGTTGTTAATAACAGTGCTTATTTCATCTGTGTTACTAGCGGAATAAAAAATGTTTGTATCATCAGCAAACAAAATAATGTCAAGCAATTTTGAGACTTCACACATGTCATTTATGTACAGAATAAATAATAACGGGCCAAGGATTGAACCTTGCGGGACTCCACACTTGATTTCCTTTTGTTCTGAGTTACTGTTGTTATAGCATACATATTGTCTACGGTTGGTTAAGTAGCTTTTTATCCAGGCCAGAGCCAGACCCCTGATTCTGTAGCATTGCAATTTACTTAGCAGTATGTTGTGGTCAACAGTGTCAAAGGCTTTTTTTAGGTCGATAAAGACCCCAATCGTGCTTTGGCATTTATCCATTGCGGATGTAATTTTTTCGACAAATTCTGTTAAAGCTAGTGAAGTTGAGTGATTACTTCTGAAGCCATACTGCCCATCTGTCAATATGTGTTGTGTTTCAATGAAAGATATATTAAGAGTCTAGATATTAT
This sequence comes from Escarpia spicata, assembly GCA_963995525.1. Lineage (NCBI taxonomy): Eukaryota > Metazoa > Annelida > Polychaeta > Sabellida > Siboglinidae > Escarpia > Escarpia spicata. The sequence continues at coordinate 30,453,849 of OZ023215.1, forward strand.
AGTAGTATTTATTATTGTTTTCATTTTTCAACAACTTGCAGTCAATGCTCTATGTACTGTGTAATATGTTTGTACATATATCTATGTATTGTTGAAGTAAAATTCATTGAGTTATTAAGTCCAGTATGGTATTTTCTTAAAGGTCAGTGAAACCATTATAAAAAAATTGTAAATAAATGTGACTATGTTTAACAAAAAACGACAACCTTCCCCCCATATGTAATGCTTAATGTATTTTGTGACTTTGTGGACCACCAGTAACACAGTGTTCTGTTGAAGGTATTACACAGTGTGAGAAGGCGTCAGTCGACAAGAACGAATCGAGAATGTGTGCGAGAAACGTGTGTTGCCTGGACTACCGGGGATGTGAAGGATCTCACCGGGGATATGGAGCAGGATCCTCCTGGGGATCTTTTGAGGGATCTCTCTGAGGTTCTCGTGCAGGATCCAGCTGAGGATCCCGTGAAGAGTCGAACTCAGGAGCCAACTGAAGATTTCTCACACAATCTAACTGTAGATACTGTGCAGGACCCAACTGAGGATCTGCTGCAGGATCTGCCGGAGGATTTTGTACAGGATCTGACTCAGGATCCAACTGAGGATCTGGTGCATGATGTCAATGATGATCTGGTGCGGGATGAAACTGTGAAACTGGTGAAGGATCTGACGGGAGAGGAGGTGGAAGAGGGAGATAGTTACTATGATCCTCCAACGTTCCTCGGGGATGAGTACAGTGATCTGATGGAGGAGGCTGGGAAGACTTCCCAGAAAGGAATAACCCCTTCCCGGCAGGCGTTTCCCCAAACATCCCTTCAGGGAGGCCCACCGACTAGACACCAACCAGTCACCCCCAAACCCAACCTCACTGCCATGGAGACGCCCGAACTGAAGGTACGGTCGAACCTCATTTCACAGTCACCTTGGTAATACAGCCACCTCGCAATTAAGGTCACCATAGGGTAATCCTAAAACCATTTCTGTAAAAGTAAAGTATGAAAATTAGTCTTACTATTACGGTCAACTCACTATTCAGGTGACTTGCCCAGTCCTCCACTTTGCTGGAAGCATAGACCATCGACCATGGTCCTCCACCTTGCTGGGAGCATAGACCATTGACCATGGTCCTCCACCTTGTTGGGAGCATATACTGTCGTTCATGGTCCTCCACCTTGCTGGGAGCATAGACCATCGACCATGGTCCTCCACCTTGCTGGGAACAAGGTGGAGGACCATACCGCTCTTGTCAGTAGAATGTCATTTTCTCAGTTTCACTCTCCCTGTAACCCATTTTCATTTATATGGAATTCTCTGTTGGAGGCCTCCCTCCCAAGTTCAGTAGAGTTCCTTTTGTCGATGTTTTCATAACAATCTGTTTTTACAGGAAAGGGTTGTTAAACTATCCCACCTCTATTCACATCTGGGCTTGGGAAAATTTTCTCATTAAATTTCTGGTTGTTTGTTGTTGAGATGCTTAATGGCCGGCGTACATGTCATGCCCATTTAAATGTAAATAGATGTTGGGGGAGTACAATGTAAACATAGTTTTAAAATTTAAGCACAATGTACTAATCATCCCCAGTTCTTGCTGCCATCTTTTATTTGGCACAACCATCTTCTTTTAGCGGTAACAAAATAAATTTATTGGAAATTACATGTTAAAATAGTAAATTGTACATTTAAAACATGCTGCCATGTGAGAAGGTTATATTGTTTACTATTATTGTAACTGTATAAGATGTATCCAGATTCAGTTATGTTCATAATTTTGGAAATGTGGCAAGTTACCTTTCTGAATCCTTGTTTGCTCAGACGGAGCTTTCGGCATCCTCTCGATGCCTGCGTCAGCATTGATCTGATTCACTTCACAGTTGTCATGTGATGTTGGTGTTCATCACATGACAGCCCTTCCAAGAAAATCGTGGGAAGATTATTGTCGGTGTCTCTGTTGAGAGTTGGACGCCTCTCTCTGATTTCAATTGCTTCACGAATCTTTCTTCGCCAGAAGTTGTTTTCTCTTTGAAGAAAGATTAGTGGAGCAATTGAAATCCGATAGACACATCCAACTCTCAACAGTGACACTGGCTGTAATCTTCCCGCAGTTGTCTTGGAAGGGCTGTCATGTGACGAACACTAACAACGTCACATGACAACCGTCAAGTGAATCATTTCAATGCTGATGAAGGCATCGAGAGGATGCTTAGAGCTCCGTCTGAGCAAACAAGGATTCAGAAAGGTAACTTACCACATTTCCAAAATGTATGAGATGTAATAAAACAATTTAAAGTAAAAGAAATTGTGAAAGGGTAGTAGTTTCAACATTTGGGTAGACAATTATTGGGTATGAATGTCAAAGGTCATTGTGGTGGACATAATGTGTACTTTTAGGCGGCCTGTCATAAGATTGGAGTGAAAGCCATGCCAAAGAAACGCATGGTTAAACTTCTCAACCATATCTATGAAGAAACCCATGGACTCACTCCAGGTAAGCTTTATCTCACTGTTTGTCGGTGTCTCTTTGTTTTAGGATAATCTGATATCATAAAACATGTTTACCGAGTCAGAAAAAATTAGTATAATTTACCGGTACATAAAATTGTGTTATAATTAAGACGCTGGGACTCTGAATAGTGGTTAAACGTTTAGATTGTAATTGAGAGAAATGGTTTGTAACCTGTTGTTTCGAAGCTTAAGCAGTTGTGTTCATTTTGCAGTGCTTCAGATCACTTAGCTTTATAAATGAGTGCCTGGTATAGACTATGGTGGAAATAAGTGAATGTGGCTGAAAGCTTCCTAGAGGAGTTCAATTGAACAGATTTGCCAGGGAGCAAAGGGATAAAGTGCCTTGAGCAGTCCTAAAGACTGGCTACTGGGCTATATAAGAACATACCTGTTTCTTTTATTTGCATATTACAAATCGAGCATGATTTGTAAACGTTACTAATTAAACGTCATAGTAAATTGTGTTTTGTTAGTTTGGTGATTTTTTTTCAGAAAATGATTGTCTAATTCAAAACAAAGCAACTAAAAGCAAGACTGCTACAGCCAGACTTCAAAAGAAGAATTTGGCCTCAGATACAACTAAGACAAAATGTCGAAAAAGAAATACGTCAACTGTCTCAAGCGAAGATACAGGGTAAGTAGATGATGAACGTTCTGTAGTTATGAAGCCAACCTGTTACTTTATTGAACAATGTATCTAAAAATCCTTTTTCTGTCCATCATGAATGTCGGTTTCCATCAAAATTGAACCTCTAATTGATTTCCAAATTCCTTGGTAGGTGAAATCAGTGTTTCCATCGCATAGTTATAATATAGTTCAATAATCATACGTTAATTTGTTTACTTTACAAGCCCATAGGATGGTTAGTTTTGGGGATGGGTGTTTTTCAATCTGTGACTCAACAAAAACCTCCAACTGCACGCCCACCGAGACCTCCAACTTCACCCCAAGACCTCCAACATACCTTCAACTGCATCCCCCAATACCTTCATCTGCATCCCCCAATACCTTCAACTGCATCACCTAATACCTTCAACTGCATCCCCCCAACACCTTCAATTGCACCCCCCAATACCTTCAACTACATCCCCCAATACCTTCAACTGCATCCCCCCCCCAATACCTTCAATTGCACTCCCCAATACCTTCAACTACATCCCCCAATACCTTCAACTGCATCCCCCAATACCTTCAACTGTACCCCCCCAATACCTTCAACTGCATCCCCCAATACCTTCAACTGTACCCCCCCAATACCTTCAACTGCATCCCCCAATACCTTCAACTGTACCCCCCCATACCTTCAACTGCATCCCCCAATACCTTCAACTGCACCCCCCCAATACCTTCAGCTGCATCACCCAATACCTTCAACTGCATCCCCCCAATACCTTCAACTGCACCCCCCAATATCTTCAACTGCATCTCCCAATACCTTCAACTGTACCCCCCAATACCTTCACCTACATCCCCCAATACCTTCAACTGCATCCCCCAATACCTTCAACTGCACCCCCCAATACCTTCAACTGCATCCCCCAATACCTTCAACTGCATCCCCCAATACCTTCAACTGCATCCCCCAATACCTTCAACTGCGCCCCCCCAATACCTTCAACTGCATCCCCAATACCTACAATTGCACCCCCCAATACCTTCAACTGCATCCCCCAATACCTTCAATTGCACCCCCCAATACCTTCAACTGCATCACCCAATACATTCAACTGCATCCCCAATACCTTCAACTGCATCACCCAATACCTTCAACTGCACCACCCAATAACTTCAACTGCACCCACCCCAATACCTACAACTGCACCCCCCAATACCTTCAACTGCATCCCCCAATACCTTCAACTGCATCCCCCAATACCTTCAACTGCATCACCCAATACCTTCAACTGTACCCCCCAATACCTTCAACTGCACCCCCCAATACCTTCAACTGCATCCCCCAATACCTTCAACTGCATCCCCCAATACTTTCAACTGCACCCCCCCTAATACCCTCAACTGCACCCCCAATACCTTCAACTGCATCACCCAATATCTTCAACTGCATCACCCCAATACCTTCACTGCATCACCCAATACCTTCAACTGCACCCCCCAATACATTAAACTGCATCCCCAATGTTTTCAACTGCACTCTCCAATACCTTCAACTGCACCCCCAATACATTCAACTGCCCCCCCCCCCCCCAATACCTTCAACTGCATCCCCAAATACCTTCAACTGCACCCCCCAATACATTCAACTGCACCCCCAATACATTCAAATGCACCTCCCAATACCTTCAACTGCACAGCCCAATACCTTCAACTGCACCCCTGATACCTTCAACTGCATCCCCAAATACCGTCAACTACACTCCCCAGTACATTCAACTGCATCCCCGAATACCTTCAACTACACCCCCCAATACCTTCAACTGCATCCCCCAATACCTTCAACTGCATCCCCCAATACCTTCATCTGCATCCCCCAATACCTTCAACTGCATCCCCCAATACCTTCAACTGCATCCCCCAATACCTTCATCTGCATCCCCCAATACCTTCATCTGCATCCCCCAATACCTTCATCTACACCCCCCAATACCTTCATCTGCACCCCTAATACCTTCAACTGCATCCCCAATACCTTCATATGCATCCCCCAATACCATCATCTGCATCCCCCAATACCTTCATCTGCATCCCCAAAACCTTCATCTGCACCCCCAGTACCTTCAACTGCATCCCCAATACCTTCAACTGCATCCCCAATACCTTCAACTGCATCCCCCAACCCCTTCAACGACACCCCCTAATACCTTCAACTGCATCCCAATACCTTCAACTGCATCCCCAATACCTCCAACTGCATCCCTAATACCTTCAACTGCACCACCAAGACCTCCAACTGCACCCCCCAAAACCTTCATCTGCACCCCCACCCCAATACCTTCAGCTGCATCCCCAATACCTTCAACTGCATCCCCCAACACCTTCAACTACACCACCTAATACCTCCAACTGCATCCCCAATACCTTCAACTGCATCCCCCAATACCTTCAACTGCACCTCCCAATACCTTCAACTGCACACCCCAATACCTTCAACTGCATCCCCAATACCTTCAACTGCATCCCCAATACCTTCAACTGCACCTCCCAATACCTTCAACTGCACACCCCAATACCTTCAACTGCACCCCCAATACCTTCAACTGCATCCCCCAATACCTTCAACTACACCACCTAATACCTCCAACTGCATCCCCAATACCTTCAACTGCACCCCCAATACCTCCAACTGCACCCCCAATACCTTCAACTACACCACCTAATACCTCCAACTGCATCCCCAATACCTTCAACTGCATCCCCCAATACCTTCAACTGCACCTCCCAATACCTTCAACTGCACACCCCAATACCTTCAACTGCACCCCCAATACCTTCAACTGCATCCCCAATACCTTCAACTGCATCCCCAATACCTTCAACTGCACCTCCCAATACCTTCAACTGCACACCCCAATACCTTCAACTGCACCCCCAATACCTTCAACTGCATCCCCCAATACCTTCAACTACACCACCTAATACCTCCAACTGCATCCCCAATACCTTCAACTGCACCCCCAATACCTTCAACTGCATCCCCCAATACCTCCAACTGTACCCCCAAGACCTCCAACTGCACCTCCAAGACCTCCAACTATACCCCTAAGACCTCCAACTGTACCCCCAAGACCTCCAACTGCATCCCCCAATACCTTCAACTGCACCTCCCAATACCTTCAACTTCACACCCCAATACCTTCAACTGCACCCCCAATACCTTCAACTGCATCCCCAATACCTTCAACTGCATCCCCAATACCTTCAACTGCACCTCCCAATACCTTCAACTGCACACCCCAATACCCTCAACTGCACCCCCAATACCTTCAACTGCATCCCCCAATACCTTCAACTACACCACCTAATACCTCCAACTGCATCCCCAATACCTTCAACTGCACCCCCAATACCTCCAACTGCACCCCCAATACCTTCAACTACACCACCTAATACCTCCAACTGCATCCCCAATACCTTCAACTGCACCCCCAATACCTTCAACTACACCACCTAATACCTTCAACTGCACCACCAAGACCTCCAACTGCACCCCCCAAAACCTTCATCTGCACCCCCAATACCTTCAGCTGCATCCCCAATACCTTCAACTGCATCCCCCAACACCTTCAACTACACCACCTAATACCTCCAACTGCATCCCCAATACCTTCAACTGCATCCCCCAATACCTTCAACTGCACCTCCCAATACCTTCAACTGCACACCCCAATACCTTCAACTGCACCCCCAATACCTTCAACTGCATCCCCAATACCTTCAACTGCATCCCCAATACCTTCAACTGCACCTCTCAATACCTTCAACTGCACACCCCAATACCTTCAACTGCACCCCCAATACCTTCAACTGCATCCCCCAATACCTCCAACTGCACCCCCAAGACCTCCAACTGTACCCCAAGACCTCGAACTGCACCCCAAGACCTCCTACTGCACCCCAAGACCTCCAACTGCACACCCAAGACCTCCAACTGCACCCCAAGACCTCCAACTGCACTGCCAAGACCTCCAACTGCACCCCCAAGACCTCCAACTGTACCCCAAGACCTCCTACTGCATCCCTATTAAAAGCACACATAAACCCAAGCTCATCTATTTAAACAGAATTCTATTATGCATCAGTGGAGGGGTCACTTGTCTTGAAACATGGCGACAACACGAGTGGGCCAAACATTAAATAGCCTTGCAGTTAGCCCAGCCAGCCACTAAAATACCACCAGTTAAATAGAGGGTGTTTACAATTTGAATGTTTTGTTTATGACTTGAACATTTTGTGGGTGCAATATTAAAATTGCAAGCAACGTTTTGGTCTGAACAGACAAAATTGCTATAAAAGTGAAGGATTTCTATAATAGTAATAAGGTAACTTCTATTGCACCTAATCCTTGGAAATCAAGCATAGAAGAGTATCAAAATAAAAGGTTTGGTCAGTTTCAAAATCGATAACGTGTTGTGTCAACCAGGTCAGACTTACGAGAGGACGTCATGATGGACACAAGGACGTCACCACCCTCCTCGCCACACAAGGGGCTACTTAACAAACGACAACAGGTTATTATTTAGTTATTTATTAAACATTTATAATGCACCATGTAGACAGGTAAAATACCTGTGCAAAGACACCAAACAATAGGTCATTGAAATCTTTCTGTCAACAGGGCAGGCAGGCAGGCAGGCAGGCAGGCAGGCAGGCAGGCAGGCAGGCAGGCAGGCAGGCAGGCAGGCAGGCAGGCAGGCAGGCAGGCAGGCAGGCAGGCAGGCAGGCAGGCAGGCAGGCAGGCAGGCAGGCAGGCAGACATACCTATGTGTTTGACTTTATAATCTTTTTATAAATATTAAAACAAATAATATAAGTATGAAGGTCAGGATGAATCCTATTATTATAAAGAATGGTGTTAATGCAGCAACCATCTTTTTCAATATAACAATAATAATAGTTAATAATCGTAATAAAACAGTGTTAAACAAATTAAAGATTGTAAAATATTTCATTCAAAACACATGCACGCACGCACGCATGTACGCACGCACGCATGTACGCACGCACAACCACATGCTGTAACCATGAGCTCTTGTTTCAGATACGCAACTTTATTCTCAGTCATGAAGACATCTATCTGAAAATCCTACACTACGAGGTATTGTACAACACAATATATGAATAACAACCTATGTGGTTAAATTTCATTATAAATACATCTATTCGGTATATTTATTGTAATAATAACTTTATTTATATACTAAAATCCAAAGTAATACTACCGGTAGTTCAGTATTTCATGAACTATCGATTGAAATGTAATGTTTATTTACATTGTTATTCAGCTAGTCTGCTGGACATGTTTGATCATCAAACTTTGATGTTTCTGCTGGTTTTGAAGCATGAATCATTGGAATGCCTACTAGTTGTTTTAAGACCTACACAACTTGTGTGTGTTTCTTTCAGCCACTAGAGAGTGAGGAGTTTCGCAAGCAACTCAAAGACTCGGGTGTCAATATAGGTGCTAGTGTTATCATGGATATCCTGGATGAACAGGTAAGGTGTACTGTATGCATGTTGCACTTCATGGAACAACAAAATACAGTAGTCTCATAATTTACCTATCCATCACGTGACCTCTTGCCTAGGAAATCCTCCGTCAAGCCATCAAAAGATGATGCCAAACATGTGGTCGGTCCAGGCATTCGGTAGTATATTTTGTCGCAATTCTGGTTCCAAAAGTGTTTCTTTATGACAAAAACATATGGCAACGTTTTGAAGTGACAACTGTGTGCAAGACTGTTTGATTTATGAGATGTTATGCAACAATTGTAATGTAATTTACGCATATAACATCAACATTGTTGACAAAGCTTGACGGAGGTCTTGTGCATAATGTTGATTGTGACTTACCGATAAGCAAAATGTGACATACTGGATACTTCCGTTCCTGTATTCCTTGTACAGGAATCATACACAAGAAGGATGTTGAAAGAATATGGCTTACCAAATTGCATTTAATAAGCCCAAAGCATTGTTCACAATTTTAATGTTACGCCCACAAATGTTCAGATTATAAACAAAACAAACAACCACTTAAAAAGAACAATATTGAAATTCCTGTTCTGCCCTGCATTGTTTTACGAGAAATAGCCTCCAGGACAAACATCAAGTGTATGGAACAATTTGGCCATATGTCATGAAGTTCATATAACATAGGAAGACCCAAAAACATTTAGAAGTACCTGGTATGTTAAGCAACGCGAATGTTATTGTATTATTGCAAAATTAATATTCCCTCCAGCAACCACGTACTGTGTGTGCTGAACACAGAGTCACCACGTTAATAATAATGTACCGGTTATAGCTAGTTGTGTTTAAAGGTCAGTTTTCTATTATATACAGTTTTTCCGTTGATCCAGTTATCTGTTATGATTAATTGTTTATTATGGCCAGTTGTCTGTCATGGTCAGTTGTCTTTCTTTCACCGGTTGGCCACTGTAGCATGTTTCACTTTTATTTTAGAGTTTAATAAGAGGCCACTTTGCATGTTCCAGAACATCGCGTTGACAACGAGACAGAACTCAGGCTGGCGACGCAAAGGTGCGAAACACACCAAGAAATGACGACTGTGAGACAATCAATGACACCTGTGTCATCGTGACTCTCCAGTTGTCACATCTGTGACGGGTCAAAGTTCAAGTCGTGATGTTTGTAACAGTCAGTGGTCCAGTTAAGTGCATGATAATCATGATCACTCTGCGACAGTCAATGTCTGTCGTCATGTGTCTGTAACAATCTGTGCGTTCAGTTAAGTGTGACAATTGTGAATTCTTTCAGGCATCCTCGTGTGCCAGAGGGCGCTGTAGGTCGCCTTGTGAAACGCTGAAGTTAAGCTTAGCCAGTATTATTGTTGCCTTCCAGATTCGGCTGTTTTCATTTCCGCCAACATGGCTCATGTTACATGTAAGGTTTGAGAAGTAGAAGTAATTATTTGAGAACACTGTCTCACTGAGCCACCCACGAGAATAGTCAAACGGCTAATTATAGCGGGATTCTCTGGCGTGTTTGATATGGGTGGTACAGTCGCAATTGGTGGAATCATTTACAAGGAAAAAGTCTAACAGACTCAGCTAACTTCCATACATTGCACAAGATATCTGCCTGGGGTAGTGCAGCCAACTACCACCCCTTGTGAGGATGCTATCAGAACAATATTTGTATTTCCTCGGTCATGTTCTCAAATGTTTGAGTAGGTAGGTAGGACAGATTATCTTTCTTACTACTTTCCTGTGATTATAAATATTTTATGGTATTAGAATACATCATCAGTAATATTTTTTTGTAATAATGTCACTCATAATGCACACAATATGAGAAAACATATTTCCGTTGTTTTTACAGCTAGTTTTTTGGCAGAATTTTTTTTTTTTTCTTGTGCTTATACATGTTATACAGGGTCGCAAATAAATTTATAGTCTTCATTTTGTGTCGTCAGATCTTGTAGTGTCGGCTCCTTTTTACAGGATCGGAACCGGAAACACAAATGTTATTCTGGCTGGCCAAGGGACTGTTTCACTAATATAAGGAGCTTATCAGGAAAATCCGTCATTAAACAGAATCCATTGTGAAATATTATGAATGTTTTCATAATGCAAATTTCCCCTACCATATTATCGAGGATACCATTTCCGTGATACACCAGTGAGACCGTCAGTGGCGCACCCTGGTGGTGAAAGTTTTCAGTATACAAGATCACCGTTAAGGAGCGAGATTGATTTTAAAGAACCAAATCGGATTTATGAGCTTGTAACAGTGCTAGTGAAACGATCTCCTGAATTTTCCATGACAGTACACTCCGATTGACATGTATCGTTGTAGTCAATTGGTCAGTAAAATGTGTGACTGTCATCACTACTTTGATAGTCAGTGGTTCAGGTATCACTAGTCATTGACAATCCGTATTGCAATCACCAAGTTACTTAGATGACTAGTCATTACGTTTGATACATAACTTAAGTAGACAATATAACTTACATAGAAAATGCAGTTTAAATTATTTAAAAATAATGTCTTCAGAGCAAACTTGTGACTTGGCGAATATTTGTATGCATTGTGCAGATGTATATATTTGCAAACTGTATTGTATATATATCAACATCTGATTTTGTGTAAATGTATTTATTTATACATCCAGATCAGTTTGTGTATATTTTACGATTCTGTTACAACACAGAATGTAAGACATGTTTAGACACGGTATTCCCAAATATTCCTGTATTTAACAGGCAGGTTAAGAGGTATTAAATGCTAAAGGATCAGTTGTAAAGAGGACTTCTAACATTGCACGCTTGTTGAACTTTTGTGTAAACTTTTTTTGAACTTGTATGGGGATTTGTGAATGTTTTTTATAGGTATATTCCTTGGTGACATCAATGTGTCCCTGTAAGGACTCGCAGAAGTCTCAAGGGAAATAGAAACACTGAATACTAGATATGTTTTGTATATTAATAATAAATAATGTTATCAAATGCAAATCCATTATTGTATTTTGAAGTATCTCATATATCCTCAAATTAGTTAAAGTTGTAATGCATGGTTTTCACCCTCTTATAAACCAAAGATTGTTTGCTCCTCATTTTTAATATAGTGTTCTTAATATTTGAATAAATATGTTGACAGTATACTGCCCACCAAATTGCATTTACAAAGCCCGAAACAATGTCTCTATACACGCGCATCAACCACAGAGCTGTTTTCATATGTGCTTAGCAGTAAAAACATTCACTCAGTCGATTTTGCTACTTTAGCTGTTAGTACCTATTCAAAGTATTTTTTATGCGTTAGCAATGGATTTTTGAATAAATAATGAATTGTTGAATAATGGATCAATTCGCTTTTAACTGATAACAGAGTAAGTATTTTAAACTAACTGATAATCACAAAGATTTGTTCTACTAATATTTCAACAGTGTAGTGTTTCAAACAATACATCTTGTTCCTTGATCTGCAAATACATATATTTATTGATGCACCATTCCATGATAAAAGTTGTATACCGGTAATATTTTACTGTGTATAAATGAAAAACACTTTTTAAGAAAAGGATAGCAGAAAAATTCCACCACACACAGCCACAAACTCAGTATTTAATATCTTTTCTATCTACAATTCAATATGCAAAGCTTATCAACAAACATGGCGCATCACATCCGGTATTTGTTGTGGTGCTTATAGACTCTGGTGTGTATTACCAAAGCTACTACATCACATATAAATCCATATAATCAGACTTAAGTGAAAGTTAAGAAGTAATACAGACATCATCAATGACTACTTGGTTTAAGTACAATGTCTTGAATTTAAAATCATCCATCTTGTTATATTTTCTTTGAAAGAAATCTTATTCTAGGATATATGAATTGTGAAAATTATGTCTTTCTTTATACAGTTTGACAGTAGTTTGGAATAAACATGCTGACGGTATTGGAATTCACTTTATGATGTCATAGGTAAATAAACAGTACATGACAATATGTTTCACTCCGTGTTACACATTTATACGTTATATATAATATACTTAATTTACAATTAAAAACAATAAACAGATCTTATGAATACCAGTTTATCATGATGAGGAAAATTCATCACCATAAAATAAAAAGCATAATTCAAGCAGTAACTACTTATTAGCTTAGCAAATACATTGAGATTTATGACTACATAATGGGTCTATTCAACAGGCCCTAAATGCGTTCTGCTATTCCCAGACACTAGTTGAGAACATTCATCAGTCTGGGGGTATACCATTATGCAGAAATAGAATGCTTCTCCTGACTTGGAGAGCCAGTATTGAAACATGTCAGTCCATTTTTTGACTACCGGGGTAATTACACATCCCAAATTTACTTTGATGAGAAGAATTTTAGTTATTGATTGGCCAGCCAAGAGCTACTATCTCACAACGAAACCTTTTGCACAGAATTCTGCCGTATAATCAAAGGCGCATGACAGAAAGATTCTGGGTAATTTAATATTGATTCTCATCTAGTCAACAGAGAAATTTTAAATATCACATGTTAAAATGAAGTTCAAAATTGATTATTCAGCATCCATTTTTGTAACCAGCGGTAACTGTTGCCACTGACAACACAACTCCAGATGTTAGTGAATGGATTTATCCATCACATCGCCATTTATCTACATAGTAATCAAAATTATGCGGACCTGTCAAATTTTGCGGACTAAATTTTTTATATGTGTGCATTACACTTGCAAGGGTAGCGTGATATCTGCTATCTATCTTGCAAACAGTTCTGATTTGCCCTGTGTTGTTTTCGCAAAGAAAAACACTTGCAGCCAGAATTTCCACAAAATATTTAACAGATTGTGTGAGAGCGATGCATGTTTGGCATCCATTTTGGATGGCTTAATGAATCTAGTTGCTAGGCAATAAATAGGTCACGTGATATGTAGGTCAGTTCCTGGTTGGCTGCCCTTTCCCAATCCCCTCTGTGTCCCAGCCAGCTAGGACAGATATCACAGAAGATTCCATTAACCTGAATTTGAACTATCTTGAGTGCACTGCAGTCAGTGCCACATCTGAGTATTTTGTTGAAATTAAAAATCTAAATTTTGTAGGACTAAGGGGTAGATACACCTCAACCCCATGCACAATGTGTCCTTTTGCCTCTTCTAAAAGTTGGCTATGCACCCCAGTAGAAGCTTGTCAGAACATTCATAGCTGTACACTTCTGTGAATCAGCTGTGCTCAAGCGATCCTCGTACTTTTGACGGGATTCCCCGAGACGTTGGCCTACTACTGGCCGCCGTTGTGTTCTTCTTATACCGTCTTACACCACCGGGGGGTGCACTGTCACTGTTATCGGTGGCGCCACATTCGTTGAGACTTTCCGTCTCCGGTGTGGCAGTTGACGTGGCGCTAGTTTGTGTTTCAGAGTCCGTCACAGATGCAGTGTCTTGTTTTATCACCTCCACCTCCACAGGCAGGTTCTCATAGTGAGCAGGAGTGGGGGCACTCTCGATGTCGTCAATCGGCACTGTCACATCACTCGCTTTGCTCGCTCTGTTGTCACCACTGTTGCTGCTGTGTTTGGGGGACCTGTTGAAAGTTATAAATCAGAAATTTTTTATTTGTCCCGAAAACAACAAACCTATGTAATACACAGATAATTCACATTTATTAACATCACAGAAAAGCCGACAAATGATACATTGTGCAGTGTACATTAAAAAAAAATAGATTTTTCACATTTGTTTTTATTTAATGCATAAATCCACCATTAACCTGAATGCTGTTTCTACAGTTCAGTTATACATTATACGTACTTTGTAAAGTATATGCAAAAGTCCATGCATATTGGACCACCCATCACCATCAACCACTTTACTATATTGTGGTTACGTGACCTACCACCCATAGACTTGGGAACGGGGAGGGTAGCTGCCCCCATTAAATGTGAGCGTGAATGTTTGTTTTTATGGCGAGTGGAAATGTAAATTTTATGAGACGATTAATATGTATTTTTGTCGACTGTGAAAGGTGTGTGCAATTGGAGGGTGGACATATTGTAGTGTATACAGCAGGGCAGCAGCGACAAATTTCCAGCATCACCCCCCCCCCCCATCTTCCGATGTCACAGTCAAGCCAACAGAGACAGTACAGCGACAAGGAAGATGTGAAGATATGCAGCGGCAAAAATTTTTCAGTGGTGCTGAAGCTCCGTTAGCCCCGCAATATGAATTTCGTTCCCGCGCTACTGCTACCACCTGATGTTGTAGTCATGTGACCTACCTGTAGGCGTTACTACTACGACGACTCGATGCCTGTGACGCCCCTTGTAGGAGACTGGACTGACTGCCGACTCGCGAGACGGGTTGAACATGAGTCGATCCATGTTTCTTGTCATATGCCATCTGTATATCACAATGATACCAAGATTACTGTAATGTACTTCTCATACTGATGTGGTAACATTGTTAGGTGTGGTGACTGGTGTACAATTAACAACTGTCACTGCGTCTGATGTTATATACCCACCATCACCCATAGTAACAAAGTTAGATTAGTTCACGTTTATGATAAGTTTAGAAACTGAACTGTTGGGTTTATCTACTGGAGTTCACTGCCCCATGAAACTTATGCTATTTTATAAGTTATTACCTGTAGTTTATTGTATACATTCTGGTATGCATTTGGAAATCAAAACAATATATATATATATATATAGAGAGAGAGAGATATATAAACACAGCAAACCACACACACACACACACACACACACACACACACACACACACACACACACACACACACACACACACACACACACACACACACACACACACACACACACACACACACACACACACACACACACACACACACACACACACACACACACACACACAACACACACACAAAGACACCAATCCTTCACCCACCTGTAATTGGTACAACAAGCCAGGAACTGGGGTGTGTGGGTTGTATTGTGCGTCCTTCTCCTCATTCTTTGGCCGATGGAAGACACTTGCAAAGCAGCAGAGTTGTGCCAACTTCTTGACGCCAATGAAGAGGAGAATACCAAAGATTACCGTTGCCACCACAAAGTACGTTGCTAACACCTCAGTCGTCACCTTGTTTGTATCGGCCTCGATGGGTGTTGTCGAGGTTACGGAAGTATCGCTGTCACCCATGTTTGTTGTGAACTTATGGTTAATGAGCGAACAAATTATTTTCACCAGACTTCCACTTTTGTTTCTCCTTGATGTCTTTGTGTGTCTCTAACGAGAATCGTTGTGAGCATCCTAGCTGAAACCAATGAGAGATTTCCAGTAGTTGTCTATATATTAATATGTTGAGATCTACGCTAGTTATCTATGTGTTGACTTTGGAGTATTGTAAGTGCATCTCCGAGGTGTCCACTTGCGTCTTTCTGTATTCATTTGCTTCTTTGAATCATTGGCCTCTAATCTACCAATTGATGGTGACAGTTATTTATAGTTATCTATTTATGTGGTTTTATATGCGCTTCTTGTCTAGAAAACCTAAATCTCCAATTGAAATTTTAAAACTTAAGTCATATTATTGTTCACATTATCTTATGTTGCCTGTCATAGCAAAATACATTAGATATGTGAATGGACATTTCACTTTTTTTAGTTAAAGTACTGTTGCTATGAAAGCATCCGGAAGACAACTATAATTTATAGCCCGCGACCATCGCACGAAACCGCGACGCGACTCAAACGATCGTTATATAGGCCTACCTGATGGATCGTTTTGTAGGTTATGTAGGCTACTTCACAACGGCTCTACGGCCGTCGTCGACATGTTTTTCATAGCATCGTGTATCGTCGTAGCAACTTATAGTACTTATTACTACAAGTTGCCAATACTCACTCATAGTATAATGTATTCACGCAAGCAATACATAGGTGATCATGGTTGATAGCTGATCACTCCTGCTAAATTGATACTTTGATTAAATGATTGTGGCTACGATGGTTCCATTGCTTTTGGGCACGGCAAACCTCCCTCGTCTCTTGGCCCGGGGGGTCTACGCCACACATTTAATTCAGCCCTCTCAACAGTATGTTTCCATATCTCTCGCTCTCCTGTCAGTTTCCCCTCTCTTTGTTACACCTGTCTTTTTTCAAATTGCTCTTTACACCTATCCATCAACCTTGTATCTAGACCATACAGGCAAACACACGTTCGGCGTTAACAATGCCACTTTCAGTGTTTCTCTGTCCGCCACGACTGTATCTACATTGTTCGATTAATTCGCTGCCACTGTATCCGACAACGATCCTCTACATCCGAATGCCTATCTTCGTTAACCATACTGCCTGGGCACACGAAGCCACTCCTTGCCTTTTCCCATCCCCGTCCAATCCGATGTCTAAAGTGAAACTCATCTCACATACCAACTCCAATCACTACTCTTGCCTTTAGATTCTCATATGTATTGCATCTACCATAATGACTTTTGGCATTACCATCCACGCCGCTGTTGTCCTGCCATCTCCATGTCTTACCCTCTCATCATGCCGTTAATAATTATCAGTAGACGCACATCGTGTTCCTCTGTCCATTTCACCTCGGCCTTCTTCTGGTTCATAAATAACCCGCGCTTATAGGCGGATCCAGAGGGCCCAATCTTCGGGTCTTCGGTGGCTGCACCCCCATGTCAGCCGCTAGGGTCGTGTTAGTTTCACGTCATGCCCTGTATGGCTGCTCACGACGAGATAAGATTGTTCAGGATTCAATTAGTCGCGGTACTGACGCCTAGTTGCGTCGCGTCGCGTCGCGTTGCCATCGTGTAGATCTATAAGGTGTGGCGCGCTTCTTTGAAAGTTGTAAGTACGTCACATTATCTACATAATCTACCATCACACTGGGTGAATGACAGTACGTGATGTCACGGTTTATATACCAAGAAGATCAATTCTACATGGTCACTGTCAAGTATCTTTTTGTGATATGAATGCTTATAGACGGGAAACGCGTGCATATTCCGTGCTTACTATTATTTATTGTATTTTAATACAGAATGTCACAAATAGCATCGAAAAGTAGAGTCCATGTTTTCTGCGGGCGGGATCCTCGTCTGTGAGTGTTGACATGACGGACATAAGTATCTATAACATGACTCTAGACTATTGGCTGCCATGATGACTAGTCAAGCCTGTTCGAGAAAGAGGTTATGTCCTTTACAGAATCTCATCTACACGTACGCAAGGGGAGGGTAGGGCATTTTCCTCGATTTTATGTTTACGATGTTTGTAGATAAACCATTGCCGTTGCCAGACACATAGACGAGCTTGCCGTTCAATCAGCTGTGGACATCACCCTTTCCTTTGTTTTGATATGTTTCCACATCTACTCTCTTTGCTAGTTTGCTTGCATTCATCTTTACCAAGTGGCCTGCCCATCTAACTGCGCTACTTGCCCCTTTCCTTTGGTGGTTCATCCTCCTTCTGTCTATCCTCTTTGTACTTATTATTATTCGAATCCAGTTGCTCACACAACAATTACGTATAGCTTTTGTTGTTGTTTATATCAACGCCATTGTCTCCACACCACATACAGGCATGCTGATGTAACACATGTTCTAGGAATTTTCATTTCATGTTTTTTCCAAATGTTTCTGCCCATCATTACGCCCTCTACCTTTCTCCAAGCATTCGCTCGCGCTTGTGTCCGATGCCGCACCTCTACCTCTGATTGCGCCTTGAAGAGTCTTGGTTTGGCTGAAAGTGGGTTAAACGCCTTGCACAAGGAGCTCCCACACTCCAGTGGAGACGCACAGAAACACCCACTATGACGTCACAACCACAGCATTCCGTGATAAGTTCGTTCACGCAAATTACAGTACATTTCACCCTCCACCCTAAAATGATTATCGTTTCATCACCCACCATTTTCTAGTTAATTAGTCGTTCCGCGTGACAAAGGAGAACAGCTGCTTTCCAATGACGCCAACAATATGATATCATCGTTTAATGTCTAACTTACAGCAAAACAAACATAATTTGTTCGGGCGTTCTTTGTGCAGTGTGTATACCTACATGTTATTAGGTCTACAGTCGACGGATGTGGCTTTGTGTCCGCAAGACGGCGCTCCCATCTGATACAATTCAACTCAAGCTTCAAGTCTGGCGTCTTCCCTGGAGCAAATTTGGGTCTAACACTACGTTACGATGACTTATTTACAGTCACAGTTGGCCAGCCATGCCCCATGTCGTCCGTTGTCACATTAAATTAGTACAGTTGTTCATTGTGACTAAACTCAGCAGTGAACGGTTTATTAGTGGATTCATGCCTGTAAAAAATACGTGTTGGGGGGTAGATATCAGCGTCGGTGTGAACAATGGTGGCGGTGATGCGTGCAGTCTCTGTGTTCCCGAGGTATCTTCCAAAACACGGCCACGGTGCACACACTGATGGTTATGTGCAGAGACAGAGAAGCAGAGAAGCAGAGAATCAGAGAATCAGAGAAGTAGTGTCCTCGCAAGTATACAAAGTATTGTTGTACGTCAGGAATGACGACCGACGAAGGCAACAAGTAGAACACAATACATATGTTTCAGCGAACCTCCGTACATTGCTCAGGTTACGTGTCAGGGGATGGAGAAGAAGGCCTACTACCACCGCTCCAGGCTAGGCGATTATGCAAACCCACTACTTCTACGGTTATACGGTTCTCCGTACACGCATTCAAGCCAATGGCCTCTCGTCTTCAAATGAGTCACACGCGTGTTTGCTTTATAATGCCGACTCGGGCGAGGCGATATGTCATGTAGTGGCACCTTTATGTCGTACAAGAAGACCCTGGAGAGAAGATATTCGATATCGATGCCAACTCTGATCCAAAATAAACTTTAACCAAATTGATGATGTGCTTAGAAACAGGAGGGAAGAACAACAATCGAGCTAGACACCACACGTGAGTTTCATGTGGTAGAACTGTCAGAACAGCGGAAGATATACGGTTGTGCATGGAAGTTGCCAAAGCGAAGACCGCACTAAACAACGCGTGGAAATACAATTCTGGCGTGCACCTCATTAGCGATCGAACGTAAGAGAGAGTCTACCATTCTACAAGACTGATACTTTCTATTGTAGATGAGACCACTGCCACATGTGAATGTCGTAATATGTTCAGCGATGTTGTGCTCCGAGAGTTGTATGTCCTCGACGCCACTACAAATGTGCATAGCTCAGAAGAACAAGTCGTAGGAACTGTTATGGAATGGAGCAATTAATGAGAATCTTAATAGATTTAACAAGATTTAACAAGATTGCCACTCAGAGAATTAACTCTAGGTGGCAGGTGGACAAGGAAGCCCTTTGGCTTATCAAGAGTCCGACCCTTTTATCTATGTGTATCCCGCCCGTCTGAGGTATGTGTCGATTTTATTTTTAAACATATTCACGCTACTAGCACCCACACAATCAGCAGGTAATCTGTTCCATTCATTTACAATTCTTTGTGCAAATGAAAACTTTCTTATATCCAATCTACTCTGCTCCTTTGCTAATGTAAGTTCATGTCCTCTAGTCCTTCTATCTTTCTGAACTTAAAAAAAAAAATTCTATCAATATTTTCATAACCCTTCAATATTTTAAACACTTCTATCTGATCTCCTCTTAATCTCCCGGTCTCTAGTGTTGTTAAACCACATTTTTAGGCGTATTTCGTAACTAAGATCTCTCAGTTTTGGTATCATTTTAGTTGCTCTCCTCTGCACTCTTTCTAGCATATCTATGTCCTTCCTGCGATATGGCCTCCACGCTTGAATACAATATTCTAAATGAGGCCTAACTATTGTTTTTTATAGCGGCATTATTAGCTCTTTTTCCTTATACGTTATGTTTCGCCTAATTAATCGAAGGATTTGATTTCCCTTTGAAGCTGCAATTCCGCATTGCTCTGAAACCTTCATATCAGCTCTAATGGTTAACCCTAAGTCCTTTTCTTTTGAGTAGTACTTAGTACAGTACCTCCCCATCGTATATTCTACCTCTTCGTTCCCATGTCCTGTGTGGAGGCATTTACATTTCCTAAAATTGAACAGCATTTGCCACTTTTCAGACCATTTGATCAACCTGTCAAGATCATCTTGTAAATGCTGTCTATCTCCATCACTTTTAATCCTTCTAAACACTTTTGTATCATCCGCAAATGTCAACACCTTGCTTGTTATTTCATCATCCAAATCGTTGATATATATTAAGAATAATATAGGTCCTAATACTGATCCCTGTGGTACCCCACTCAATACCGATTTCCAGTTTGAAGCCTCCCCATCAACTACTACACGTTGTCTTCTGTCAATCAGCCATTGTTCTATCCAGTTTATTATACCATTTCCTATGCCATGGGCCTTTAGTTTAAGCAGTAATCTTTGATGTGGTACTTTGTAGAAAGCTTTTTGAAAATCTAAGTAGACGATATCTTCTGGTGATCCCTCATCTACTCACTTAGTGATGTCTTCCAAAAAACATAACATATTTGTTAAGCATGACCTCGCTTTAAAAAAAACCATGTTGAGATGGGTTTATCAAGTTTTGTTTAATAAGAAAATCCACCATGTGATCTTTAATTAGTCTTTCTAATAATTTACAAATCACTGATGTTAAACTCATAGGTCTATAGTTCTCTGACTTGTTTCTCGAACCTTTTTTGAATAAAGGTATAATGTTTGCTTCTTTCCATTCTAAAGGAACCACTCTCTCTTCTAATGACAAGTTGAAAACTGTTGCAAGCGGTATGCTAATTTGTTCTACAATTTCCAACAGTAGTTTAGGTGGAATATCATCCACTCCAGGTGATTTGTTATCCTTCATAGCCCTTATTTTCTTAGCTACCATTTCCGGGGTTACAATTAATTGTCCTAAACAGTCTGAATCTGCCCCCTTGAACTTAGCCTCTGGTACTGGCAGTGAACTAATATCTTCCCTGGTAAACACTGAACTAAAGTACTCATTCAGGTCTTCTGCCATTAAGAATCCCTCTGATATTATATTTCCAGCACTATCTTCTAGAGGACCAACCTTATCTTGAACTTTCTGTTTGCTCATTTGTTTATACTTAATTTTTCTAATGGCTTCTTTCGATAAGTGTTTCTTTTTGGACCGTTTTCCTTGTTTTTGAAGGGTACAAATTTATCGACTATGCACTTAACTTCACTCTTTAATATACTCCAGCATTCTGTTGCCGTCTTATTTGTCAGTGTGTTATTCCAGTCTATCTCTGCTAAATATTTCCTCATGTCCTTATACCTTCCTTTGTGGACATTTCTCCTATACTGCTTTTTACTGTTCCTTTCTGATTTTACTTTGATGGTAAAATGTATCTGGTTGTGATCGCTACTCCCCAGTGGCTCACATATCTTGACATTGTCAACTAATTCATTCTGTGAGGACAAAACTATGTCTAACACATTCTCACCCCTGGTTGATTCTAGCACATGTTGAGAAAGGAAAGTATCTTGAACTAAAACTAAAAACTTGTTGTCCTCACTCCCCATACTCTGTAGAGATTTCCATTTTATATGCCCATGGTTAAAATCCCCCATAATAATACAGTCCCGTTTGCTTACTTCCCTTATAGCGTTTTGTATTTTTTCATTCTCTTCTATGCTTATGTTTGGACTTCGATAAACTAACCCAACTGGTAACGTTGAGTTTCCTGTAACTATGTTACACCAAACAGCTTCTTCGCAATCTGCTTCTCTTTCTAATTTTATTTCATAAGCCTGGATAGATTCTTTAATATATAAAATAACTCCACCTCCCTTTCTTCCTATTCTATCTTTTCTAAACATTACATATCCTGTCAGTCCCAATTCAGCATCTGATATATCGGTGGTGGTCCAGGATTCGGTTATACCTATTATATGAGGGTCAATATCTTCTACCATAATGTTTAGTTCATTTCTTTTGTTTACTATACTCCTTGCATTTAAACAAACACATTTATATCCAGCTTCAGAAGAGTATTCCAGACTGTTATTTGCTAATTTATTTGTGCTGCCCTTATCTATGCCTCCATTTTCAGGCTTTTCTGTGAGTCCCCCCTGCGAATCTAGTTTAAATAGGTGCAACCTGTCCCACTGTCAACAGATCGCAGCAGGTTCTCTGAGAAAACTGCAGCCCCCTTTCCACCAAGATGGAGGCCATCTCTCATGTACATATCTTCCCTCCCAACAAAGTATCCCCATAAATATGTGAATCCCACCCCCTCTTCTTCACACATCTGCTCAACTAGTGCATTGATCGCCATCCTCTTGCAGTTGCTATATGTTGCCCCCCTTCCTCCCATTACTGGCAAAATTCCTGACAGAATAACCTGTTCAACTCTTGTCTTCTTTAGCTTCCTTGACATATTGACATATTCAAATCGTCTTACTGCTGTTTTCAAACAGTTTACGTTTACTTCCTGTTGCGTCAGTTCACTCAGCCTTGTGGATATTTATATACCCACTTGCAGGTGATTCAAGACCGTTACAAAACAGCACAAAATTCCACACGCTGAGAACATCTGGGAAGGCCTACCCCGAATCTGAACAACAAGCGAGCATCTGAACAAGGTGAGTGTATTCCATGAACCAATCAAATACAATATGCAAGTGACATAAGATATATATATTTTTCTATCTGTAATATATATATATATATAAATATATATATATTTATATATATATATATGTATCATCAAAAATAGATAAGCGAGCGAAAAACGAACAACTCAGAACACGTCTAAACCATGAAATTCTACGGTCGCTAGCACCCTCACGGCTCGTCCTGTCCCGACGATCTTGGTATCATTTGAAAGGATGCACTTTTTGTTATTCTAGCGACATCTAGATTTCCCGGTAACCGTTCAAAGAACACCGACAAATGGACCTACAATCATGCCGTTTTCGGTGTTCTGTACGGTTCCGAACGACGTTGGCGGCGGGTACTCAGTACACTAATCTTCCGATTGCGGCGCTGTTTTCCTCATTTGCATAGGTTCAGACATGCGCACTTCACCATTTCTTGATTTCATGTTATAAGCTCCACCCACGTTTAAACCGCGACGAAACTAATGTGCTTTGATCCCAGCGAAACCGATATATCTCTACGTCGGCGTGACGTCACAATAAAGTACGTCACACAACGGGTCTAAATTCGTTGCGTTGGTTGGTTGATATACGTGATTGTGACGTCACGCCTACTTCACGTATGTCATTTTAGCAGCCGTTTGAAAGTGGGTGGAGCTTATACCATGAAATCAGATAGTGGTGTCTCAATCGGTAGATTGGTGAACTGTGTCGACGAAACAACATGGTTCGCAGTGTCTAAGACACCGGAACGGGCCCGGTTGTAGGTCCGTTTTCGGTTAATTTTAGGATTGATTATCAGGAAACCATTTATATGTTTGAATAGCAGAACGCTTAAACTTTCAAATGACATCAATATTGTTGGGATCCGATGAACCGTATTGGTACTAGCAATCATTAAAAAGGCATTTTTGGAACGTGTTTGACAGTTGTTCATTTTTCGCTCGCTTATCTATTTTTGGTATCATATATATATATATTACAGTTAGAAAAAAGATATATCTTATGTCACTTGCATATAGTATTTGACTGGTTCATGAAATACATACATGATATGAAAGAGGAATTAATCATTTTATTACAGAATATGACATTCCATATATATATATATATAAATATATATATTTATATATATATAAATATATATATATATATATATAAAATGTCATATTCTGTAATAAAGTGATTAATTCCTCTTTCATATCATGTATGTATTTCATGAACCAGTCAAATACTATACGCAAATGGCATAAGATATATCTTTTTTCTAACTGTAATATATATATATATATATGATATATATATATATATATTTATATATATATATATATATATGGAATGTCATATTCTGTAATAAAGTGATTAATTCCTCTTTCATATCATGTATGTATGTCATGAACAAGTCAAATACTATATGCAAGTGACATAAGATATATCTTTTTTCTAACTGTAATATATATGTGATACATACATATATATATATATATATATATATATATATATATATATATATATATATATATGGAATGTCATATTCTGTAATAAAATGATAAATTCATCTTTCATCTCATGTTGTTTACGTGTGACGTCGCAGTAGCCCCGTCATCGGCATGGGAACGCCCCCATGTCTGTATTCACTGATTGTATATTGAGTATGCCTGTGAAGACGAAAAACGCAGATGACGTGGACGTCAAAGACGACGTAAAAACCGGTGGCCGATTGACTCCAGATAGGAGCAGACCTTTTCCATAACGAGAATCGCTTCATCAATGAAAACACACATATAGACAGATGTTATCATCCATGTGTTGACCTCTGCACATTTATCGGGCACACGTCAGTTATGCATGTGTACCCGATAAATGTGCAGGGGTCTAATGTTTCTCTTTGGTGAAGAGAAACATTGGGCCATCCACAATTTGTTGAAATTTCCCTATTTAATCTGTTAAGCCGCAATGTTTTAGAGTGACCGTTTAAGCGTGGAAATTAGTTTAAAAATAATGGGTGACTATTTATAAGTTTGCAGATGGCATGCCATTAACATATATGCACTGTATATGCGCCATAACCGGGCATGGGCAAATTCTTCAACATAAACACCGACATACATATACAAAATCCCCCCCCCCCCCCCAACTAAGTAGAAGTGAGACCGTACGTCACGAAAACTTTACCGGGTAGACCTACTGGGTTGTAACCCCCAACAATGAGTTGACCCTAAATGTGCTGTATCTACGGTGAAGGCAATAGTAAACTCAGCGGTTACTATCAACGCCCATGAGACTCATGACAGAACGAAGAGAACCTATTACCAAACATATAATAAACTATCGGTTACTGAGATTCCACACGACGTACATGAGTCACACACAGGTGAAACACCAATAACGGTTTGCTCCTTCTTCCTTGCCACCCAAATAGTTTAATTAACACACGTAAGTACGCGCAACTCACCTTCATAAACATATATCCGTACTCTGTGTTAATGACTAAGTCTTCTTGTTAGTTGTTACGTCCGGTGAGTCATGTAGGGTGTACCACACCGTCTGGTGGAACTGCTCGTCGCTGGAGAATCGGTTTTCAACTCCGCGCCAACCACACCGTAGCGAAAGATGTCACTGCGAAAACTTGTTCACAAGTTTCGCACCAACGCTGTTCATATCTAGCTCGTTCCATGCCCAACACGCGCTGCACTTAAGTCGTTCTGTACCAAATGCGCTCCGTACCTAAAACACCCAGTACTTGACTGTTGTATGCGACAAACAACGGGAATTGAAAATAAATGGGAATTGTTTTAATAATATATATCTGACTCATGCATTACAATAGCATGCCATTGGCAATGAAAGTGCGCGCGCGCGTGTGTGTGTGTGTGTTTGTGTGCGTGCGTGTGCGCGCATATGTGTGTGCGCGGATGTGTATGCGTGTGCTCATGTGTAGTGTGATGCAGAGTGTGAGTGCGTGCGTGCATGTGGCTGTGGTAATGCGGTCTCGAATTTACACCAAGCATAGTTCCACTGATGCATAGACCTACTTGTGGAGCGCAGTAGCGCAGCGGTAAGATCTTCGGACTCTCGACGTAGAGAACCCGGGTTCGAATCCTATGCGGCGGTGTCGAACCTTGGGTAAGTTCGATTACTCTACATTGCTTCAGTTCGCTCAGCTGGCTATAGACAGTGTTGGATATTTGTGTACGAATAGTCTTCGTGCATTAATTGCAGCGTGGCTGGATGCTTCCCAGAGAAGTCGAGATGGTGCTCGATTGAACATGTCTACCAGGGAGTAAAGTGTAACGCGCTTTGAGCAGTCCTGAGGATTGGATACTGCGCTATACAAGAACTATAAGAACTTACTTGGGGTCTATCCCTCAAACTAGATGTTCAACTGTTTCTACTTGCCTTGCTTTCTAAATGGCTTAGGTGCGAAGGGGTTTGGTTACGAAATCTCTAGGTACGGAATGTGTTGTACCTATGTTGTCAGACATGCGCAGACTTACGTGTTGTTGCGGTGGTGGCAACTAAGGTCACGACGTCAGCCAGGCGGAACGCACGCGACGCACTGATTTATGAGTCTTTACCTAGTGCTATACCACCGAAGCGTGACCGGGTAATTGGGGTAACGAAGCCGCCGGACAGGCGGGCCGCCGCGCCTCCCGTGTCTAAGGTGCAACGATAATGTTCACACAAACACCGATTTTTTCTTACCAAAACTAGGGTGAGTAATTTTTGATAGCAGTATAGCCGGTAACAGAGATATTCCATACACATTGGATACACTTAATTGGCACATCCTCGCAAGCCAGGAGAAGTAGCTGTGTACAAATGGGGAATGCATTTACCCATTACCCAAATGAGGTTCACCAAAGAACCCAACTGATGCCAAAACGGGGGTGTGCACCCCAAACACACCCCTGGAATACGCCCTCATCGAAATCACTCAAAACCCGAGGCCAATGGATGGAGTCTGCGGCGCCAAGCAACTGGATGGGACGATCGACGCTGAGATACGCCTACAGCAACTTCTTAAAAATTAATATACTGTGATAATCAATATAAAATATATGAAACCCATAAATCATTATGTTGCTAATGGGTATTTATTGTACAGCTTTTACTGGTGGATTGTGCTCTCTTGTTTTGTATGATTTTCTTCGCTCTGGTTACGGTTGAACTTCTGAGATGAACACTTGACCACACAGTTCTAGCACTTCCTCTAGAAGTTGGTGCATCTCACCAGATACACGGGAACCTTACGCCATAGTTGTGTCAATCGCGGCGTAGAGCAGCAAGCAATTGAATTCTTGACTTCAACAACAGCCCAACTTTTTAATGGTGATTTTGGTTGGGAAAAGAAAAACGAGATTGAATTGGGATTACGGTATGTTTCTGGCTGGTCTGACACTAAACACTTCTTTAAGCAGACCAGCTTGTGATATAAATTAAGCCCTATTCACACTAGAAGTAGTGTTATATGGTTTAAGTACCTATACTTACCGAAATGGAGTGTGGCTATTATTTTTAAAGTCTGGCAGGTATTCCTGAAACGGTGTAGGTGGATATTCACAGTTTATCACGCAAGACCTATGTGAACTTTAACAGAATTGAGACCATCTCCACGTTGTTCCACGTCTCCTGTGTTCCATGCTTCATAATGCACAAATAAAGTCTAATTAAACCTGATAAATGAATGATGACAGACAATTGTATTGTTTCATCCGACATCTTTCAACAAGAAACCAACAAACTTTCAAAACTAAAATATAACATGTACCATTTTAGCATAACCACTATGCATGTTAATTGCCCAATGCATACAACGTTATTTGATCTAACAGAATTACACGAATTATATTTACGAAAGAAGAAATAATCACATTCATTCAAAGAAGTACATGCCTCACGTTTTGCATAAGACGTTTCCGATGAAAGAATGACCCGTTCCAAATGATCCAATATTTACTCCCTCTCTCCCTCCCCTCACTCTCCCCCTTCATCCCTCCCCTCACTCTCTCGCTTTCTTCCCTCCCTCCCTCCCTCCCCTCACTCTCTCCCTTTCTTCCCCCTCACTCTCTCTCCCTTTCTTCCCTCCCTTCACTATCTCCCTTTCTTCCCTCCCCTCACTATCTCCCTTTCTCCCCCCTCACTCTCTCCCTTTCTTCCCTCCCCTCACTCTCTCGCTTTCTTCCCTCCCTCCCTCCCCTCACTATCTCCCTTTCTTCTCTCCCCTCACTATCTCCCTTTCTTCCCCCTCACTCTCTCCCTTTCTTCCCTCCCCTCACTCTCTCGCTTTCTTCCCTCCCTCCCTCCCCTCACTCTCCCCCTTTCTTCCCCCTCACTCTCTCCCTTTCTTCCCTCCCCTCACTATCTCCCTTTCGTCCCTCCCCTCTCTCTCTCCCTTTCTCCCCCTCACTCTCTCCCTTTCTTCCCTCCCCTCACTCTCTCCCTTTCTTCCCTCCCCTGACTCTCTCCCTTTCTTTCCTCCCCTCACTCTCTCCCTTTCTTCCCTCCCCTCACTATCTCCCTTTCTTCCCCCCTCACTCTCTCCCTTTCTTCCCTCCCCTCACTCTCTCGCTTTCTTCCCTCTCTCCCTCCCCTCACTATCTCCTTTTCTTCCCTCCCCTCACTATCTCCCTTTCTTCCCCCCTCACTCTCTCCCTTTCTTCCCTCCCCTCACTCTCTCGCTTTCTTCCCTCCCTCCCTCCCCTCACTCTCTCCCTTTCTTCCCCCTCACTCTCTCCCTTTCTTCCCTCCCCTCACTATCTCCCTTTCTCCCATCCCCTCACTCTCTCCCTTTCTTCCCTCCCCTCACTATCTCCCTTTCTTCCTTCCCCTCACTCTCTCCCTTTCTTCCCTCCCCTCACTCTCTCTTTTTCTTCCCCCCTCACTCTCTCCCTTTCTTCCCTCCCCTCACTATCTCCCTTTCTCCCCTCCTCTCACTCTCTCCCTTTCTTCCCTCCCCTCACTATCTCCCTTTCTTCCCTCCCCTCACTATCTCCCTTTCTTCCCTCCCCTCACTAACTCCCTTTCTTCCCTCCCCTCACTCTCTCCCTTTCTTCCCTCCCCTCACTCTCTCCCTTTCTTCACCCCTCACTCTATCGCTTTCTTCCCCCCTCACTCTCTCCCTTTCTTCCCTTCCCTCACTATCTCCCTTTCTTCCCTCCCCTCACTATCTCCCTTTCTTCCCTCCCCTCACTATCTCCCTTTCTTCCCTCCCCTCACTCTCTCCCTTTCTTCCTTCCCCTCACTATCTCCCTTTCTTCCCTCCCCTCACTCTCTCCCTTTCTTCCCCCCTCACTCTCTCCCTTTCTTCCCTCCCCTCACTCTCTCCCTTTCTTCCCTCCCCTTACTATCTCCCTTTCTTCCCTCCCCTCACTCTCTCCCTTTCTTCCCTCCCCTCATTATCTCCCTTTCTTCCCTCCCCTCACTCTCTCCCTTTTTTCCCTCCCCCTCACTATCTCCCTTTCTTCCCTCCCCTCACTCTCTTCCTTTCTTCCCTCAAAAGGCTCCTTGACATTCAAGGAGCCTTCCATATGAATACAGCGAAACAGTTTTTTGAGAACCAACGAAGTCGTGTTATAGTGTCTGATGATTCAGGATAAGATATAGACTTTTCAGTATCAAAAATAGACACAAACATAATGCTAGATAACGTTCTATCAACACAACAACCATCCAGTGTGTCTGAACCCTTCCGCGTGTTTGAAATATTGTTTTGCGTACACGGACAAACCAGCTTGTAGGTTACAAAGAAATTCCTGCGCATAGTTACACTATAGCCGATGAATTGACTGGTTAAATCAACCATGTTTACGGCAGCAATCTCTTGATAGAGTTCAAATGGTCCTGCGTCAAAGCGTCCGCTCTAATGGTCACCAATCGTAGTGACTATATCTATCCGCTTCCAAAGAGGTCGAACGATTATATCTCAACAGGATATGTAGCCTATAATGATAACAATGTCTATGCATATTTGATCACTCCAACTTTAAAAGGGAGAAACGATAACGTCAGGGGAGGCTTTATCAGATGGTTTACTAGGTCAACAAGTTCGTGTTCATTTCATGCAAGGCAGTTGATGGATGTCATCAGCGTACCGGAAGGGAGGGAGAGGGGGACGGGGACGGGGATGGTGAGGGGGTGAGGGGGGATGGGGGGAAGGGGGAGGAGGGAGGGATGCGTAGGGAGGGAGGGAGAGAGTGAGGAAGGATGGGAGGGAGGGGTAGAGAGGAAGGGTGAGAGAGAAAAAGAGATATATGAACGGAGGGAAGGAGGGAGGGAGGGATGGCGAGTGAGGGAGGGAGGGAAGGAGGGAGGAAGGGGGAGTGAGGGGTGTGAAAAAAGGGAGGATGAGAGAGAATAAGTGAATGAATGAGTGAGTGAGTGAGTGAGTGAGAGGAGGGGGGAAGAAAGGAAGATAGTGAGGGGAGGGAGGGAAGAAAGGGGGATAGTGAGGGGAAGAAAGGGAGAGGGTGAGGGAGGGAGGGAGGGAGGGAGGGAAGAAAGGGAGATAGTGAGGGGGCGGGAGGGAAGAAAGGGAGAGAGAGTGAAGGGAGGGAGGGAAGAAAGGGAGAGAGTGAGGGAAGGGAGGGAAGAAAGCGAGATAGTGTGGGGAGGTAGGGAAGAAAGGGAGAGAGTGAGGGGGGAGAGAGTGAGGGGAGGGAAGAATGGGGGAGAGCGAAGAGGGAGGGAAGATAGTGAGGGGGGAGGGAAGAAAGGGAGATAGTGAGGGGAGGGACGAACGGGAGAGAGTGAGGGGGAGAAGAAAGGGAGAGAGTGAGGAGAGGGAGGGAAGAAAGCGTGAGAGTGGGGGAAGGGAGGGAAGAAAAGGAAATAGTGAGGAGGGAGGGATGAAGGGGAGAGAGTGAGGGGAGGGAGAGAGGGAGGGAGAAAAGATAGGGAGAGAGGAAGAGGGAGGGCAGGGGGATGCTGTTGGATATTTTGTTGGCATATCAATATATTGCCTGGTGTAGGTTGTTAAGGACCGTGGCACTGATCTAGAATATTGTAGCCGTTCGTGGTGCACAACAAAATATGTATTTTTGTCGACAGTGATGAAATCAACGACATAATGGATGGTACAACTCACCCTGGCACTGTGTGGACCGCCTCGTCAAGATAGCATATACTTCATATACAGGCCCGTAGCCAGCTTTTCACAATGGGGGTTCACATTTTTACCAATTCAGACACACCGGCGCCACAAGTTCATGTGGGGTTATATTTTTCACAAAGCAGAGGCCCACATGTTCACGTTGGGGCTCATAATGCAGAAGGTTACATTTCTAACTTGAAGAACAATTAAGTGGGTGTGAGATTGGTGGACCATGTGGTTTCGTCTTATATTCTTTCATCTTATATACAAACACGACATTACCATCCCAGCACGCCCATAACGAGGTCGTTTGGGGTGCGTTTTCAAACAAAGTGGGAGTCATATGTGGTCTGTGGAGATTGGTCCCATTTTGTTGGCTGATTAAGCCTAATTTACACCCAATTGTATTCATAAAAGCCAACACGCAGTGATAGTATGTTGTTAATATAACTGAATTATTTACTTGAAACCCTTCGCCGTGCGTGCAATTGTTTTGAATATGTTCATATTAATATTATAGACAAGGCACCGAGGAGAATTTCAGAATTGACAGTTAAGTGTGACATTTACAATCTGGTTTTCACTCAATTAATGCATTATATTTATCTGATCTGATGTATAAAAGTTCCATATTTTATTATAAACATAATTAAGTTAGTCAATTAACAAACCTTTATTAAAACATGCACATCAATAGAAAATTAAAAAGTCATTGTCCTCTTGTGGAATTTAAACTAAATTCTAGTTGTCAAATAGTCAAGTACCATATCCTGTACACCATACTGACTCCAGGAAACACAAACTGTATTTTACAAATATACGGAACACACAATGGACTAATAATGGATAATAAAGGCCCTTCACACATTCTTGCCTCCTCATCAGCGATGAGGTTCCCCCTTCTGATGTCTACAAACATGCAACCAGCAACCACAATATTTCGGCAACCATACAGCCACACAATTACACGATTTCTCATCAGCACGCGCATTTTAAAAGTCAGATGAGTTTGTCTACCGGGTTTACAGCTTGTAAGAAATACACTCGCTACACATCTTAAGTTGTTGATTGTTGAGATAGACTCTTGGACAGTCGGTAGTTACCTTAATCAGCATACTAAAAATAAAAAGCCGTTCGTTCACTTTTTAACAGAGTTCTGATGAGAAATATTGCATTATTTTATATGGCTTTATTTATGTGCTCATAATTGTTAAATCATCGTCACCCCGTTTATTCACCAGTATTTTGTTTGCATCTGTCACCTCTGAGTGACTACAATTAGGACTCATAATTTTACGTTTGGTGTAAAACTGGCTTCTTGTGTATTTGTTACCCCATGCGTTTTCATAACTGGACTCCCTGGAAAAGTGTGAAGTCCTTCTGCATGGCTAATTGGATGCAATGGTCCTTTGACACACATTCCTCTAGTGACTGCCCTTTTCACACATGGCATTGGGGACAGACCCCTCAGCCAGGCTCCCATACATTCAGTGATGATCACGTAATAGATAACGATTCTCCCTTTAACATCTGCACAAATCAGGCTTACTTGGCATTCCTTGTAATGCTTGAACACTATCCAGCAGCTTTTAGGAGGGGGGTTAACGCTTTTGAGAAACATGGAATACAATTAGTGGTTCACATTTTAAAGATGCAATTTTGAGGGAGGTTCACTTTTTTGAGAAGGGGGGTTCACGGCCGGTTCACGTGAACCCCCTGGCTACGGGCCTGATATAAGACTACGGTGGTCAGTAGTGTGGACTGTAACTGGAGCGCACCTGTTTTGATGGAAGGTGTCTAAGTAGTCCCAATACACTACGACGACTTATAACACACACTGTCAATCAGCATCCTTACCCGTCCATGACTAATGCCGTGTACCCAGACTCTAAAATGATGCGTCATTTGTTTCTGGCTTCAATATAGTTTGAGGACGCGTGCCATTTTCACTGTAACAAAACGATCGGTTACATGCATTCGAACCAACACTTAACTCCGAATTATAGACATAAGTCAGACACATAAACAAAACAAATGAATTGCAAACGATAACGTTTAGGTCGAAGGTTCATATCCCCAAATAGTAAACTGTTTCGAATTTTTTATTTTGGGGTATCTTTTATTTTCTGTAAAATTATTGGCTATATAATTGCATTATCAAAATTGCTTATAATATCGCAGTCAACAGATTTTAATTATGCGTTTAGATACGTGTCAATCTGATGTGGTAATGGGTTTCTATGTTGTTCGTACGTTAGTCCGAGCATGTTTGAAGTCAAACTGACATCCTATTACAATCAACAATGACGTGGTCTGTTATTTATGTTGGTCGCGGTTTGTGTTTGCACAAGTCTAGGCGCCCTTTTGTGTTCGCGGTCGATGTGCGCATCAAACGCTTCGCCAGTCGTCTCTCTGCGTTGCAATTACCTACGCTAGGACCAGGTGGAACGATGACTACAGTACAGAGGATTTAGTAAAACAAAAAGTGGACATAGTAGCTATAGTGTGTAGGTCTCAGTAGATATAATATTTAAAAAAAACTTTAAACACAGTGAAATGGTGTCACATTAACCTGTTTGACTGGTAAGTTGTTATGTTCAATTATGTAACTTAAGGCAGTGTATGGAGTCAATGCAGTCTGGTATGACGACTCTTCTCATGTAAACGTGGCGCATCGGTGAAACCTTTGTTACACTACATCAGACACACACACACACACACGCACGCACGCACGCACGCACGCACGCACGCCACACGCACACACACACACACACACACACACACACACACACACACACACACACACACACACACACACACACACACACACACACACACACACACACACACACACACAAAATGTCGCAACTCATTTCCGCCAAGTCACACAACGGAAATGTGGTCGGCGCAGAGCATTTCGGGACATCGCGGAACGGGACGTAGTGCTATTAATTAAACCAAGGATGAAGGCCCCAACCGTAGCGATATATATTATCTAGTTCATTCATTTAATTTAGATAGCGGTCTACTTCTCCAAGACAGCGTGACTGGTGAAAAGTGTTTCATGGATGAAACAAACAATAAAACATATTTTAATTGCCATATTATTTTTGTTCACGAAATGTTACACCAAGTGTTAAATCGAGTGATGAAAAAGGCACCGTCTGCAATCGGCCAGTAATTTTCTTTGTTGTGGCAATCAATTTACCGAATCAAACGTTGAAAATTATTGACAATTCAAGACGGCGAGCTAGCCATGGAAGGAATC
Organism: Escarpia spicata; assembly: GCA_963995525.1. NCBI lineage: Eukaryota > Metazoa > Annelida > Polychaeta > Sabellida > Siboglinidae > Escarpia > Escarpia spicata. Next base: position 30,488,460 of record OZ023215.1, read on the forward strand.
TGCAAGCCGGCCACCCAACTTCAAAACCTTGCTAGGGGAAGGAGGAGGTGTGATTTGCCAGTTAAGTGCTATAAACAGCGAAATGAGTTTATTATCATCCCGACCACAGTTACCTAAAATAAATTACGCCGATCCGGATCTCTCTGTGCATTAACTAGTTACATTACATTAGTAGAGGAGCAGTGTAGATTAGACGTAAGAAAGTTCTCATTTTCACAAAGGACTGTGAATGAATAAAACAGATTATCTGATGATTGTGTGGGTGCTACTAGTGTGAATATGTTTAAAAATAAAATCGACACATACCTCAGAAGGCCTGGATATATGTAAATAAAAGGGTTGGACTCTCGATAAGCCAAAGGGCTTCCTTGTCCACCTGCCATCTAGAGTTAATTCACTGGATGGCAATCTTGTTAAATCTTGTTAATTACTAACGTACAATAATTATTACTTATGTCACAATCCCCATAAGCCGCAGCTTCTTCAACTTGAACACATTCGACGTTTCGTCTCTTTCTGTCGAAAGTTCGCGAATAGTCCTTCTTGCAGATCGTTTTGTCATCGTTGGGGGCGGTCGCTCGGAACGAAGATGACATCGGTCAAGGGTCGGTCGTGACTCAAGAGCCAGATTACTGTTCCGCAGATCTTCGTGGAGATTCCAGGTGGAACTGTTATCTACATGTCAAAGGCGCAATAAACTTAAAATCCACTCATTTCGATGTAATACATACAACTGGTTATCATGCAGAAATAATGAACGTCACGTGATGACAGTCCCGCACCTTTTGAATGGTTAACATGTCAAACTTATATCATAATAACCAAGACGATAAATACATATTTACTTCTGCCAGATGAACTGTTTCGAGGAGTGAGGACACGCTTGTATTTCATTATTAAAGAATAATATACAATGCATGCTACCGTCACAATGACATCATCACACTGGAAACCTAATTATAGCTAACCATATCCAACTATAGCATGCTACTGACCCTAACTCTACAATCAACTCCAACCCTAATAAGGTTTAATAATAAACTCAATCCTAATGAACAATCGGGCCCGTAGCCAGCTTTTCATAATGGGGGTTCACATTTATCAAATCAGACTCCAAGGGGCGCCACAAGTTCACGTGGGGTTATATATTTTCACAATGCAAAGGGCCCCACACGTTCACGTGGGGCTCATACTACAGAAGGTAACATTTCTAACTGGATGAACAATGAAGTGGGTGTGAGATTGGTGGATCACGTGGTTTCGTCTTGTATTCTTTCATCTTATATACAAACACTACATTAGCATCCCCAGCAGGCCCATAAAGAGGTCATTTTAGGGGTGCGTTTTCAAACAAAGTGGGACTCATATATGGTCTGTGTAGATTGGTCCCATTTTGTTGCCTGATTAAGCCTAATTTACACCCAGTTGTATTCATAAAAGCCAACACGCAGTGATAGTATGTTGTTAATATAACTGAATTATTTACTCGAAACCCTTCGCCGTGTGTGCAGTTGTTTTGAATATGTTCATATTAATATAATAGACAAGGCACCGAGGAGTGTGGGTAAGTCCAAGTAATTTTTCAGAATAGACAGTTAAAGTGTGACATTTACAACCTGGTTTTCACTCAATTAATACATGATATTTATCTGATCTGATGTGCGAAAGTTCCATAATTGATCATAAACATAATTAAATTAACAAACCTTTATAACACATGCCCGGGAAATAGAAGATTTGAAAAATTATTGTCCTTTTGTGGAATTTTAGTTAAATTTGAGTTGTCAAACAGTACCATATCCTGTACACCACATTGCATGACTCCAGGAAACACAAGCTGTATTTTACAACTATACGAAACACAAAATGGACATAATAATTGATAATAAAGGCTCTTTACACATTATTGACCCCTCATCCGCGACAAGGCTCCCCTTTCTGAGATCTGCAAACGTGGAACTTGCAACCACAATATTTTGGCAACCATACAGCCACGCAATTACACGATTTCACATTTAAAAATAGGTGAAGCTAAACTTTATTTTGTATTGGTTAAATACAATTATGAGATTGACACTAACTATTATTCTCGTCGTATGATTGGTTCCAACGATAACATTTACGCACTCGACCCAGGTGTTCCCGTCTATTTCAATTCATTTCAAGATAATGGTTACATCGTGGAAGGCTGGGCAAATGGATCTACTTAGAGATCACTAAATGCAAAGGCTGAATAGAACTACATTTCCTATCTGTCACAAATTATGGATAAATAGGCCTATATTTTTTATCCCCTATTCATATTGAATCACGACACTAATATGGTAAGGCAGCTGAAGGAGCTGTCTGCTGTGGTGACCCATGTAAACGTGTCACATCGCTTCACCTGTCAAGCACGCACGCACGTGCGTACGTATAAATGTATTTTTCACCAGTAATTTTCGACCTCTCCACTGTGAACCCCATAAAACGTAAACTATCATGGAATGTTAGTATCAACAAATACCAACATTAAAACTTTAAAATAGGGATCAAGCTAGGCAAATAAGACGAACCATTCTCAAACATGTGACAGAGTAATCACATATTTTATTGCACACATCCTGTTGGGGCTAACTGGGACACTTGTGGTGGGGCTAACTGGGACACTTGTGATGGGGCTAACTGGGACATTGTCCCACTTAACAGGCAGGCAGGCAGGCAGGCAGGCAGGCAGGCAGGCAGGCAGGCAGGCAGGCAGGCAGGCAGGCAGGCAGGCAGGCAGGCAGGCAGGCAGGCAGGCAGGCAGGCAGGCAGGCAGGCAGGCAGGCAGGCAGGCAGGCAGGCAGGCAGGCAGTATCTATTTTGACCATCATAAGCACATAAACTACAATATAATATCCATTATAAGGTCAGGGGGGCTCCAATTAAGACAATTATATGCCGCTATCATGGGAGCCACCCTACTGACGTAACATAATTATATGATTATCACGTGATCAACTATATATGCATACATATATGTGTATATATACATAAATTAGTTTAAACAAATGCTAAATTATGTCTAGTTTAAGAATGACTGATGTAACAGTTTTAAATATGACAACATGATTCATAATTCTTGATAAAGTAATTTTTTGCATAAGTGGAAAAAATATATAAGCTATATGTAGAAATTGAATTAATTATTAAGGATGATATTTGGAGTATTGTTAACAGTTTGTATAAAGTTGTGTCTGATGTAGTTTTTTGCATATTGATGATTAACTCTGGGAATAAATAAGTTGTTTTTACTACGTGTGTTGTATTGGTGAATTGCAAAGTTGTACGTGTATGGAATACGACTGAAGTATTCTTGTATAAGCTTGTTGATCAATTTGTAGTAAAATTTGAGCTGTTGGAGTCTTGTTAACCCCGGTGACATTTCTGAAATAGTATGTCATCACGCATATATGCGTTTTATCATATGCGGACATCAACGGAACATCGAAAACACAACTTTATTACTGGGCGTACATCGGCTGGAAGCGCGTTTTGACTCGCCAGGTGGGTTAAGCAACGGGAAATTTTTCGACCAATGAGCAACGAGTATGTATACACGTGGACAGCCAGTGTTTACACGAAACACGTGACCATGTATCTACATGGACTGCTAGCCTCGATTATCCAGGCGCCGTGAGGTGGCAGCGTTGGCCCCTCACTACGGCCTGGATTATTATGCTCCTGCCAATGTTGTCGGTAGGGGGCTTTATCCCAGATTCGGGTAGAGACGATGATTGGCTCTCAGGCCAACTATGAAATAACAAATTAAATAAGGATACACTTTTATCAGGTAATATTATACTATAACAACTATTCAACATTAAACTTACATTGAAACATGTCACACACAAAATAAACCGACATTAAACTTTTTTTCGTAGTTTAGTGCCTTTTAATCACATGCATATTCACTAGCTTGTGTTTACAGTATGTAATCCAAGATCATACTCCGCACATTTTATTTGCACGAACTGAACAAAATATTAGTATTGTTGCAAAGCCATTTAAATGTTTTGCTGAATATATGATACACATTTATTTGTATCTACTTTGGAGAGTGTCACTTGTAAGTTTAATGAACACGCCTGTTGTGAGATAGTACTTGCACTTCAAATGAATGACATGTGTAAATATGGATTAATATATGAGTTAAATATTACAATGTCTTGTGTCTATAAATGTGCTCATTTTACTTTAAAACATTTTTATTTAGGTCAGGCCACGGACAATTTTCTAAATTGATTGATTTTACTATCTCCATTGAATGGTGTATCCCCGCTGTCTCACATGCTGTTCGATTTGATATTGATTCCTTGTGTGTGTGTTTAATTGCACTTTACATGCAAACATGACATGACGTCCGTCACGTGCACATTTAGCCGTGATGTCCGTCACGAAAGCTGTTGTGATCACTTGCATGTGCATATTTACACAACTCATCGTACTTGGTAAGTGTACAGTACCTTTGCAAGAGTTTTCCAGCGTCATACTGTACCTTCCAGATCAGTTCAGCTCAACGGCGCTTAGATATATGAAGTGTGAAATAAAATATTTCTGTATAGTAGTCAAAATGTTTGTGAAACATCTTTTTTAGGTTTTATGTATATCTACCACTATTTTAATGTAGTGCTTTATAATGTGGGCCTTTATTTAGAATGTATAGGCTAAGTAAACGGGGCAATGTTTAAGACCTCAAATGGCCCACATTTGTTTGTAAATATTTGCATGTTATAACTCATCCAATAATCCGGTGAGTAATAAATAACTGTCAGAAGGTTATTCTGGCCATATTCTACCATATCTGTTGTTGACTTGTTGCATTGCGTAAAAAATATTTCTGTATAGTAAATGTGATATTTTATTGCTAATATGTTGTAAATGCTGTGGTTAGCAAAAAATATACATAAGTTGCGTAGTGTCGACGGTTTTTGTAAATAAATATGCATGTGTGCATCACAATTGTAGGCATTCATTGATGTTTTAGCGCCGGCTGATATTGTGACGGACATCACGTAGATATTGATACTGTTTAATTATGAACTAATTAGTGACCATTTATTAAGTTAAGCCATGATGAATTCATCTGTTTGTGAGCTGTCATTCTGGTGACTAATAGTTATATTCATAATCACAACCGTTTTTGCTGAATTTGCGTGACGGACATCATGCTTACTGTGATTATGATATTTTTCAAATTGTTAATATTATGACATATAATCCAAACTCTGCATGTATAATATGTAGATAACATCGTATTAACTAATTACTACGCTTTTAAGAATGCTAATTTATGTTTGCTGATTTTATCGGTACTGATCTTCCAAATAAAAAATGCCGGAAAATTAAGGAATCTGACAGTGAAGAGATTCATGCAAAGCTCTAAAACATTAAGAACATGGATGAAGATGCATTTTATTCCGATGCTAAGTAGCAGGCAACAAGAAGGACGCCATGAAGTATGTAGCTGTTATTTAATGAAGTGACCAGTAGGCCAGACCGCGGTTGCACAGTGCTGAAATACATATATATAGGGAGTGGAGAAGGCGACACACTGCTAACGTTGCTGATGCGGAAATACTGGACGTTTGAGCGCAAGTTATCCCATGCCAACGTTCTAGTTCATTACAACGTCAGAATGTAGCGACCGTCCCATGCACAAACATTATCAGCAATTTAGTTTCCTCAACTTCGCCAACCTACGTGGTGGTCACCAAAAAGCACAGCATTTGTGCGCCAGTCATCACTGGTTTTTAGAAAATACGTGTAGCCTACCTGTAATAACATGATCATATCTGCTTACGTACATTTGCCATTTGAGCGATTCCTTTCTGATGCAATACAGGAACATTCGCATGATTTATGCCATATCCTAACACAACGACCTCTTCATTGCTTCGTTGAAGCTTCATGGATTTAATTCGCGGGAGAACACGGGAAAACAGTAATGGTGGCATTTGCGGATCAACGATACGATCAGCTTCTAATGTTGACATGACATGACTAAAGTAATAACAGATGCTGAGCGATTTGTCGAAGTGCTCAACTGTTGAAAGAATACCACCCCCAAGCTTACACCCTACAGTCACCTGAAGCAGTGTACGTATAACACAAGCTTACACCCTACAGTCACTTGAAGCAGTGTACGTATAACACAAGCTTACACCCTACAGTCACCTGAAGCAGTATACGTATAACACAAGCTTACACCCTACAGTCACCTGAAGCAGTGTACGTATAACACAAGCTTACACCCTACAGTCACCTGAAGCAGTGTACGTATAACACAAGCTTACACCCTACAGTCACCTGAAGCAGTGTACGTATAACACAAGCTTACACCCTACAGTCACCTGAAGCAGTGTACGTATAACACAAGCTTACACCCTACAGTCACCTGAAGCAGTATACGTATAACACAAGCTTACACCCTACAGTCACCTGAAGCAGTGTACGTATAACACAAGCTTACACCCTACAGTCACCTGAAGCAGTGTACGTATAACACAAGCTTACACCCTACAGTCACCTGAAGCAGTGTACGTATAACACAAGCTTACACCCTACAGTCACCTGAAGCAGTGTACGTATAACACAAGCTTACACCCTACAGTCACCTGAAGCAGTGTACGTATAACACAAGCTTACACCCTACAGTCACCTGAAGCAGTGTACGTATAACACAAGCTTACACCCTACAGTCACCTGAAGCAGTGTACGTATAACACAAGCTTACACCCTACAGTCACCTGAAGCAGTATACGTATAACACAAGCTTACACCCTACAGTCACCTGAAGCAGTGTACGTATAACACAAGCTTACACCCTACAGTCACCTGAAGCAGTGTACGTATAACACAAGCTTACACCCTACAGTCACCTGAAGCAGTGTACGTATAACACAAGCTTACACCCTACAGTCACCTGAAGCAGTGTACGTATAACACAAGCTTACACCCTACAGTCACCTGAAGCAGTGTACGTATAACACAAGCTTACACCCTACAGTCACCTGAAGCAGTGTACGTATAACACAAGCTTACACCCGACAGTCACCTGAAGCAGTGTACGTATAACACAAGCTTACACCCTACAGTCACCTGAAGCAATGTACGTATAACACAAGCTTACACCCTACAGTCACCTGAAGCAGTGTACGTATAACACAAGCTTACACCCGACAGTCACCTGAAGCAGTATACGTATAACACAAGCTTACACCCTACAGTCACCTGAAGCAGTGTACGTATAACACAAGCTTACACCCTACAGTCACCTGAAGCAATGTACGTATAACACAAGCTTACACCCTACAGTCACCTGAAGCAGTGTACGTATAACACAAGCTTACACCCTACAGTCACCTGAAGCAGTGTACGTATAACACAAGCTTACACCCTACAGTCACCTGAAGCAGTGTACGTATAACACAAGCTTACACCCTACAGTCACCTGAAGTAGTGTTCGTATAACACAAGCTTACACCCTACAGTCACCTGAAGCAGTGTACGTATAACACAAGCTTACACCCTACAGTCACCTGAAGCAGTATACGTATAACACAAGCTTACACCCTACAGTCACCTGAAGCAGTATACGTATAACACAAGCTTACACCCTACAGTCACCTGAAGCAGTGTACGTATAACACAAGCTTACACCCTACAGTCACCTGAAGCAGTGTACGTATAACACAAGCTTACACCCTACAGTCACCTGAAGCAGTATACGTATAACACAAGCTTACACCCTACAGTCACCTGAAGCAGTGTACGTATAACACAAGCTTACACCCTACAGTCACCTGAAGCAGTATACGTATAACACAAGCTTACACCCTACAGTCACCTGAAGCAGTGTACGTATAACACAAGCTTACACCCTACACTCACCTGAAGCAGTGTACGTATAACACAAGCTTACACCCTACAGTCACCTGAAGCAGTATACGTATAACACAAGCTTACACCCTACAGTCACCTGAAGCAGTATACGTATAACACAAGCTTACACCCTACAGTCACCTGAAGCAGTGTACGTATAACACAAGCTTACACCCTACAGTCACCTGAAGCAGTGTACGTATAACACAAGCTTACACCCTACAGTCACCTGAAGCAGTATACGTATAACACAAGCAGGTGAATATGTGACAAGATTTGAAGCACAACGCCAAATCTGTATTCCATGCAGAACATGCAGTTTCATCATCGGAGCCAGGGAAACTTCATCATATGTGCAACGTGTTTTTATCAAGGAGTGTTGTTTTTCTATGAGTAACATCAATTGGCTGTCCTGCGTTGAAGAAGTACTCGCTTCACTCGCAACATCCAGCATCACACCACCAATGCAATATGACATGGACATTGCTTTCTAAATTGCATATATATATATATATAACTTATACCGATTTTAATGATACCACCGTCATACAAAACCATGCTTCTAGCAACAGGGCAGTAATGAGCCATTGTGGAATTGGAGAATATATGGCGGCATTGTACGAAGATAAATGATACGTAGGGAAACGTGTGGGTCCAGAAAATAAATGGAACATCGATGTAAATAGTACAGAGCCTGCCAACACAAATTATGTCAAACATTTCCAATAGTCAGTTCTCAGAGATCAGTATAACACACCCAAAGGTGACCTTTTTATATTAACATAGCGACACTGATCAAGGAAGACACATCAAAGCGCACGTGACACAGACTGCGCTTGATTAGGATAAAATAGCCACATCGTGCAAATGGCTTAACCAATTATGTCCGTCACGTAATTCGTTCATATTCTTTGTACCAACGATGCTGCCCGCAGTCTACGTTTTCATCATCTATTTTTCTTATCTGCTCAGTGCGGACACGATTACCTATAGATATATTGTGCCTTCTTTCTGGACAATGTCAGCGAAAATTATTGAATTGTAGCAAACAAATGCACAAGACGTAAGTGTAAACATCAATGATGTTGCGATACAGAGAATGGCGAGAGGAATTGTCAGCACAATGTGCACAAAACTTTAATATTGCAATGTTAAAATTTAAATTTAAGGCAAATTGCATCTACATCTCACGCAAGCCACTGTTCGGTCAATATACGCTATACACCTTTTGTTTTTTTGCAAAAGAGCCTAGTGAAGTAATCTTTGAGTTGATATAATTATAATAATATAATGTGGACCATATTTTATGGAATGGCTGACAAACGAAATGTAATGTGGCACTTGATGTAAGTCACATGCAGAACAATTGCAAAACATTTGCTCTTTTACAAAAGCTGTATCAGTTGTGATTTTCATTGGTTATGTACTGAATTGCTATATTTGTATGCGCGGATACTTCCTCTGTCAGGAACACGTGGAAATGAGTGTGTTAAAACAAATTTTTATGTCTTCATCAAAAATTTCAATGGGAACATTTTTGTTATAAGAAACACCATTCGTTGTTTGCCATATGATCATGTTCGGTGGCTGAAATAAACTATCAGAAATAAAGTGTATATTAATACCTTGTTGTCTTGTGTGACTTTCTTCATAGGCTGTATCACAAGCAAGGAATATGTTAGATAACTAGATACAATCAGTAGATGTCTCTGTTGTACACACTACACAGTTTTATTAGCGTGAAATGAGAACAGATTGTTTCAACAATTAGACAAATTATATTATCTACTGCTGATTGCGTTGATTAGTGAAAATACAAATTCGACATCAACAAAGAGTATATTTACCTTAACTGTAAACATGTCCTGACAGAACTACAAGCTGCTTCCATCCGTCCCACATAAAACAGTGTCTTATTTAAAACAGGCACCGATGATAGGCTTTGGCCTCTTGCAGACTTTCAACAGTGTAATTGCAACACAATCAGTCTTGTATTGTATTCATGCCATACTTTAAACACTCATGCATCGAGACACAAATGTGGTGTTAAACAAAGGGCCAGACATTTGTAAGATAAGCCAGGAATCACGGTGTCCTGTCAACTGTGTTATGTAGTCTATTGCAGATCCACGACAGTGCAACACAACGATATTACCAATAGCAACAAGTTCCATCGAGACACAAGACTTCACGTCATGGAATGTGTCTTCATAAAAATGACATTTCGTGACATACATTCTGCCAGGCGTGTCGGCAAGTGTTGGGCACTTGCGACAAAGTTAATTTTCTTAAGCAGTGCGTGGCCGTGACGGTGCTGCATCTGTCTTGATTTTGTCGCCTTGGTCAAGGTATTGTTGCAGGGCGTACATGACCCCAGAGTTCTGACGTACTTTTGCAACGATGCCAACATTGAAAGTCGGGAGCGCGGCTAGTGTAGTGATTAGCACATCCGCCTGGCATGCCAGCGCTCTGGTATTTGGTGTAAAAACCTGGCTCTCAACATTGGGGACTGTCTATCCTTCGTGACTTGGAGATCACGTTAATGTCAGTCCCGTCTCAATTTTGGACATAAAAGAACCAATGAGGACGATAAACACCATGGCGGAGACCATCCTCATTGCCAGCATATAACGATCGGTTTGGCGATAATATTTTGAAAAAAGGCTGACTAGTTGAATGAGACCTCATAAGATCATTACATTGTAACCACAGTATATACAGACTTGTCAGTTAATAAAACGTTACCGAGCGCTGGAAACAACTAAAACGAGAACTACTAGAAAGTGGCGAAACGTTGTAGCAGTTCGTCACATTCATCGCTATCTTCCTCTCTTGTAGCCTCATTCTGATCTTCGCCGTCTTGATCTTCATGTCCCTGAACCCTGTTGCCTTCATGCTCCTTCACACAATCTCCTCTGGCTCCCTAACATCATTTCCAGCGACGGGTAAAATTTTTTGTTCATCCTGTTCGTTCAGGGAAGCGAAGAAGGATTGCTCTAGAGCAATAGCGTTTTCTGTTGCCACACAGTGAAAAAGGTGGCAAAGTTCGGGTGAACACTTCGGCATTTGGTTGGTTGTTGACAGTTTATATTTCGACGCAGCAGCAGCCTGATGCTTGCACCATGCACCCGTCAAGCCCCCTAGGCAGGAGCACAGCTCTGCGTGCGCCTGCTGAAAAATCATTGGATTAACGATTCATTTATACAACTCCGCCGACTACGCATTCAGTGTATTCTTAAAGATTGAATTGTCAATTCATGCCTCCTACACAAAAAACGCACACGCAGCATCGAAGTACGTGTTCATATTTACTGGTTTTAGGCTCACCTGTTACCGTAACCTACAGGATGTGATTCTATAGCTAGGTAGGTGTCGGTCGCTTAAATCCAATGTTTTGGTAGATTGAGGTCACTGGTGAAATTTCAGTGTCACTTCGGAGAGGGTAAAGACATTTGAAAAGTTTCGACCTGTTCTTGTGTGTTGCCAATAGTGCTGTTTTGTGCAAACCTGTGCAAGCAATCGATTGATACATATGTTAGATAAGAAATAAATTGACAGTAGCCGTAGCCGTGATGTTACACTCGCAAATTTAGTCGGCATATTGTAACTTTGTCGCGGCTTTCGTAGACTGAGACACCGGCGTCGGTTGTATGGCATACAACACAGGTGGTAGTTCCGTTTGTTTGATAACACAACCACACAAGTCCAACAACTCTTGTCAGTCGCACGCAAAGACGATGCATATTATTACATCCACACATAGCCATGGAGGTACTGTGCTCATCTGTAGTGGATAGAAGGTCACCCCGCCAATAAAACTCTTTAAAAACCTGCATCATTTAATTACCTGTCATTGTCATATATACGTATTCATGCACACTCAAATTCATGTCTCCTACATAATTCATCTCATGCAGCATCGAAGATGGCGTTGATGTTTACCAGTTGTAGGCTAACCTGTTACGGTATAAGTTGTGGTGTACCAATGAAGTTCCTCTCAGTGGCACTTGGACTAGGTAGGTGTCAGTCGTTTCTTGGCTAGGTTTGGATAGATCCATGTCACTTTTGTGATTCTGGAGAGGGAATCGATATATAACAGTTTCTTTCTATTACCTTATGTTGCCAAAGATGATGTTTCGAGCAATAGCGCCTAAAAGCGCAATCAAATCAATTATACATATGTTAGACAGACCGAAGTTAAATTGACAGTAGCCGTATCCGCGACGTAAAAGTCGCAAACTGAGTAAGCTAACATGTAACCTTGCCGGGGCTTTCGTCGAGTGAGACGCCGGCGTTGGTTGCTGGGCACAGAGTCCAGTTGATATTTCGACTTTCACAAAATCACACACCCCAGCTCTCTCATGTCGCACGCACGCACTATGGCTACAACCTACTTACTACCATGCAGTACTGTGGCCACGTTTGTTATGAATAGATAGTCATGTCTTGCTCTCTCACGCACCGTCACTCATCTTGATTCTTACACAACTCGGCTCTTAGTCACAGACAGTTACGTTAATCAAAACGGCAACCCGACAGAACAGAATGCGTCCGTCAATGCTGGCTGCGCTTCTGATTACTTGCGCCAGTATGACGCAATAATGCTAGCCCGAATATTATCATCACTTCCTGCAACGTTTTCAAGTGCCAGGCGTTTAAAAATGGCGGTTCTGAAGCGTACGGAATATAAGTTGCACAGTCTGATGTACATAGACTAGCTCGCATACACGCCTCTCGGTCTATTGTTCCGCCGGAACGTTAAGCACGTTTTCTGACAGTCCTTCCATATGTCGAAATGAATAACTTCCAAAAAAATAAACTAGGAACGTCAGCGCAACCATCCAACGACCACGCCTCCTATGCGTCGTTCACTCGATCAGATCTGATCGATGGCGCTTCTACTGAACTGTGCGGTACGGAGTGTTTTGACTTGAAGGCAAATTTGCCCGGCTCACAGCCGCAGTCAGTCACCACAGTAAAACTGTTACACTTCCAATAGAATACCAAAAAGATGAACGGGCGTCTTCTTCTCTTACAAGCCGCTGAGTTTCTGATGGCCCCCGCCTTGCAATGTGACTACGCGGCATGACGTCACACATAACAACAGAATATCGACTGTCAACGTCATATCCGGTACCGTCGTCACGCAACTCTGCTAAACTGGCGGGGCGGTATCGAAGCCGATGGAATAAAACGCGAATGCTCTGGTGTTCCTAGGCACGTTACCGTCCTCGTCGCTCGTTAGTTGTTGAGCCGCAGCGTCGGCTTCGTTTCGCCTATCGGTGATGCGTCGAAACGAATAACAACTCAACATATTAACCTAGGCACTGCGCAGCAATGGTAAGTCATGCTAGTCGCTGATTGTAGACCTCGGACGTCCGATCGACGCCAGCCATGAGCGATATCGCACTAACTGGAGGAGAGAGGCGTGAGACTGGCTGTCCCCTGGCAGCCACCCGCCTATATGACAATGTCCGTAGCTGAATGTAATTGCTAGACATACCTGCATCTTCCTTGTTCATTGAAGCATGTGAACAAATCTTGCAGCTTTGATATGCGATTAACACGTCTGCTGAAAACAATGTTGGATTAACGATTCATTTATACAACACCGCCAACCATCTAGTATATTCGTAAAGATTCAATTGCTAATTCGTGCCTCCTACACACAAAACCCACACGCAGCATCGTATAACATTTTGATTTCTACTGGTTTTAGGCTCAACTGCTACCGTATACTACAGGGTGTGATCTCCTGACAAACTCGCATCCAGTGGCTCTATGGCTAGGTTGGTGTCGGTTGCTTCTTTGCTGTATTTTGGGAGACTCGGATAATTAATTGTTTCATTGTGACATGTTGGAGTGTAATTACATTTGAACAGTTTCTACTTGTTCTCATGTGTTGGCAACATGTTTCGTGTAAACCTGTGCAAACAATCGAATTACACATCTGTTAGAAAACAACTAAATTGATAGAACAGTAGGCCCGATATTAAACTCGCAAGTATAGGATCTAGTCGGCATTTTGTAACATTGCCGCGGTTTTTCATCGACTGAGACGGCGGCGTCGATTGTTGGACGAAGAGCACAGTTGATACTCCGACTTTGTCCAAATCAGCACACCACCAGCCCTCTCCTACATCGCACGACGCCCACTACAACTACTGACCTTCTATCCATACCACGTGTGTACATTATTGTGTGGCTACAGAAATAGCCACACAATAGTGTACACACGTGGTATGGATAAAAGGTCAGTCTGCCATTTACGCATTTTAAAACGGCATCATTTAAATGCCAATTCATTCAACTACTAAACGTGCTGCTATTCCCGATCAATGGCGCGCAGTTCACATGAAACGTTTTTATTCAACAGTCTTATACATTACAGCTGTCTACGTTCTTCGAAGGTTTGTCACCTGTGCAACTGTGACTGCTGCATTTTGGTTACTAACCAGTGCCGCTTCCTGTTGGGATATCCTTACCCAGTGTCGTTTTGAGTTTGAGCGTAGGGAGACCTATTTGATCTGTGCTGCCGGCGGGTGAGCTGACACCGCACGCTTCTCGAACCAGCACATCCACTCATTCACATGGTACTATCACACAACCATTCACCATATGCACTGACCCACTCACAGGTCTTGCAATCGCTCACACGTCTTGCACTATCACGCACAGTCACTCATCTTGGTTCTTCCACTGCCCATCTCACACTTATAGTCACTTACGTTAACAGAAACGGTAGCCGAACCCGATGGAACAGGAAGCAGAACGCTTCCGCCCAAGCCTGACGGCGCTTCTGAGTACTCGCGCCAATATGACGTTAGCCCGAACACAAACGTCACTTCCAAACCTGAATCAGATTATTATACAAATATGGTCATAAATAAGTCTGATAATCCGCGTCAATTATGGAAGTGCATCAATAACATTCTACATAGACGGCCTGCTCCGTCACTACCTGATAACGTGTCAATTAAGTCTCTATGTGATTCGTTCTCTAGTCACTTTAAGAATAAAATCAGTATTATTCGGTCTGCTTTCCCATGTCATGTTTTAAGTAATGACAGTGTGGACTTTCCACAAGTAAATTCTCTACTTGTATCATTTGAACCTGCAGCAGTTGATAAAATTAGGAAAATAAGTATGTCCTCCCCAAATAAGTCTTGTGCACTTTCCAACAATACTGCTAAAAGCATGTCTCGATACATTAATTGGACCTATAACAAATATTATAAATGCATCACTTTGCTCTGGCTGTTTCCCTGATGATTTCAAATACGCCCATGTCACTCCACGAATTTAGAAGTCATCTCTGCCTAAACAAGACCTAAACAGTTCTAGATATATTTCTAACCTCAGCTTTATTTCCAAAATACTAGAAAAGGTGGTAACAGGTCGTCTAAGGTCTCACATCACAACTGTCTTAACTAATGTGTCACAGTCAGCATATTGACAGTTTCATTCAACAGAGACTGCCCTCTTAAAGGTTCATAATGACATTAACTTGAACATTAATAATGGTAAATTGACTGCACTTACCTTACTAGATCTCTCTGCCGCTTTTGACACGATCGATCGCAACAATCTCACTGAACGCTTATTAAAGCGGTACGGCATATCTAGCACAGCTCTAAGCTGGTTTTCTTCATATCTAACTGATATGTACCAAACTATAACGATTGGGAACTGCTTTTTGGATTTATTGCCGACATATTTGGTGTTCACCAGGGTTCTGTTCTTGGGCCTTTGTTTTTTTGTCTTTACACTACGCCACTACGCTCTGTTGTACAAAGACATAACTTGGAAGCTCATCTTTATGCTGATGACACTCAGATCTACATTTCGTTGGCTACTCCGGATACAAATCGCTCCCTTAACCAACTTAGTGATTGCCTTCAAGATATCTTCCACTGGATGACTGACAGCAAGTTGAAATTAAATGCAAATAAAACTGAATTGATCATTATTGGTACTCCAATGTAGTAGTAAACTTGATGTTTTTTCCCTACGCGTATTCTGAATCAGAATATCACTCCAGCAACCGCGGTGCGGACTTTAGGAGTGATCTTTGATGATAGTAATTTCAATTTCTGACAACACATCTCAAACCTGTCGCTGCTGTTTTTACCATATTCGTGATCTTCGCCGTATTCGCAGGTATATTTTATTTTCTGTTGCTAAAACCATTGCAACAGCGCTTGTTAGCAGCAGACTTGACTATTGCAATTCCCTCCTTTATAATATCGCTAGCAAGAATATTACAAAACTTCAGCGTGCCAAAATTGTCTAGCAAGGGTAGTTACAGAATCTTTTTCTCGCTCTGTACCACTTTTGAAGTCTTTGAATTGGCTTCCTGTACGATATCGTATAATATTTAAGATATGTACCATTACATACGAGGCACTGTCCAGTAAGCAACCATCTTATTTGCATTCATTGCTTACTCCTGTAAGAAAACCTATCCGGCTTCGATCATCTAGCTCTGACCTATTTTGTTGTTCCTAGAGTCAACACCAACATTGGAACTAGGGCTTTTTCTGTTGCTGCACCAACTCTTTGGAATATGCTCCCTCTTAGTGTTAGATCTGTTGAAAATAAAAAAAAATTCCGTCGTCATTTAAAAACTTATTTTTGCAACCTTGCTTATCCACCTTAGCTCCCTAGCGCCTTGACCCATCCGTTGACAACTGAAATACTGCTTATGGATTTTGAGATTGACCAATCCTTTCGTCTTGATGCGCCTCTGAGCTTGGTTTCCAAGGATTTAGGCGCAATAGAAGTTATCTTATTATTATTATTCTCTTACCTGCATCTGTGTTTCTGATGGTCGCTGCCAATGTGACGATGCGGCATGACGTCATATATAACATTAGAATCTCGTCCGTCTACGTCATATCCGGTAGTCACCAGGTAACTCACTTAAATGGCGGTGCGGTACCGAAGCCGATGGAATAAAACTCGAATGCTCTGGTGTTCCCAGACACGTTAACGTTCTCGTCGCTCGCTCGTTGTTGAGACGCTGCGTCGCCTTCGTTTCTCTGATCGGTGATGCGTCGAAACGAATAACAACTCAACATATTAACCTAGCCTAGACACTGCGCAGCAAAGGTAAGTCCGCGACTCGCCGATTGTAGACATCGGACGTTCGATCGCCGAATGACTCGCTCACTCCGACCCCAACCATGAGCAATGTGGCATTAACTTGAGGAGAGAGGCGCGAAACTAAGCTATAGGGCCTACTACTAATTACGACTATGTCCGTAGCTGAATGTAATTGCTAGACATTCCTGCAGCTTTCTTGTTTGTTGAAACATATAAACAGCTGATGCCCTATTAATAATCTACCATAGTAAGGGGTACGTACACTAGGCCCTATCGGTATAGAGGGTACGTACACTAGGCCCTATCAATGCGAATTTCTATGTACGGCAACTTTCAAATTGTTTCCGTCAGTTGAATGCTTCTCAGAAATAGCTGTCTGCTTCTTTGTGATATGTCATTGAGCATAAAATTAAATACGGTATGATCACTCGTATTCATTTCAAAAAAGTATATCCTCGTCCTCTTGAAAACTGACATCGTCAATATGTATTTCGCTGTATGCATACATTAAAACAGTTGCCTGGAAGCGAATTCTCCCCGGACTTCACTTTCTGAATGTCTGTGATATGCTATTGAGCTTGTTATATAACAGTATACGATCCATTGTATATCTAAAAAAAGTCTAACCTCGGCCTCTTGAAGACGGACATAATCAATGTGTATTTCGCTGTATGCCGACATTAAACAGTTGTTGGAAAAGCAATTTTTGTTCAGAAATTGCTTCGATTTCACAACACGAATTAATAAATTGTACATTTCCGACAAATTATATTATATGCTTGTAGAAAATTCACATGCCGGTAGGGTAAATATTGTATAATTGTCGACAACTCCGAAAACAGTTGCCGGGCACCGAATATTGCATATACAATGTGAAAACTGCCTATGTCTACCCTAATTCCCAAACCACGACAATGTGACAATTCTACACAATCGCGACTACGGCCTATCGATGGAAGCGAACTTCACTTTCTGTCCGATCCTCATCATTTTGAGCATACAATGAGTATTTCAGAACCTGCGTTATGCGGTTGTATACGTTTCACGTGCCCGTTAGGATGTTTATATAACGAATAAAGAAACAAGCCGCCGAGGCCGCGAAGAGCCAAGTGAAAATTGTTGGACAGGCACAAAAACCTCCACTGGTGGCCGAACCAAATGGCGTGTATAACATGCTACATGTTACACTGCCGCGCCGCCATCAGCTTCTCCGCTGTCTCGGCTGTAATCTGAACGGAGGCACATTTTACAAGGGTCTGGGGTGCACGGTCTCGTGGGCCCATTCAACAATGTCTGGGGACACGAACAATTCAAAAGATCTGGGGGACCCTCCCCTACACACGCATATGCCACGTGTGATATCCTGGGATGATTTGGTCGTCGTCGTATATTAGTTTATACTGGGGCACATTGTGGAACCCTCAGCTATTAAAACTGCCCACCAATGAGGACTTTAGGCACTGTGTGAAATTATTAAAGCCATGTTTGTTTTAAAATAAAAATTCTCAAAGTAACTAACTTAATCTTGATTTAACCTTTCTATATTTATACAGTTTCAGTGAATTGTTATGATTTATTTTCTTCAATATAATATTTTAATCAATTGAGGCTTTTTATTTTTAACAGTTTTTATCGAGTTTGTTTAGTCTTATACCTGTTCTGTAAACAAATTGTATTTTTAAATCGTGTAACCAGTTGCGTAGTGAGGGTTGTCGGCGCCCGTGTTTAAAACATAACTCCCCCTCCTGATACATATTTTACATGTTTCATCTCGTAGCAAACTGGGAATACAACCGTGCAATTGAAAATTACTTACAAATAAAAGGACTTCTACGGTTTGGGTTAATCTACAGCGCTTATGGGGACCAGCAGCCTCCCGTCTTACACCAGTGGTAAAGCCAGCCTCACACCTTCCATAAATGACTGATTTTTGGATGGGTTCGTAACCTCCCATATCCCTTGTGCTTTGTGCGCTACTTAGCAACCTACCTACCACGCACTCGCACGCTCACGGGAACACGCACACACACGCACACGCACACGCACACGCACACGCACACGCACACGCACACGCACACGCACACGCACACGCACACGCACACGCACACGCACACGCACACGCACACGCACACGCACACGCACACACACACACACACACACACACACATACGCACACACACACACACACACACACGCACGCACGCACTCGCACATACACGCACGTATAGATACGCACATGAACAGACGCACGCACGCGCACATACACGCACGCACGTAGACATACGTACATGCACAGACGGACGCACACACAAACACACACACACATAAGAGTATATTTTTTATAAAATGTGCATGATACTGTGAATGGGACGGACATTCCGTCTTATATTTCGTGGAAATTATTGCATAAACCTAAATTATTTTCTTTCCGACAAAAAACATAAAACAAACTTGTGCGCGAACTCTAGGCATCTGCAGAGTTTAAAATTAGTTCAAGGGAGGGTATATACAAAATGACGGGTTTCAAAAATATCGTCCTAAGATATACTAATACACACTGTCCTAGTGTCCAGATATAAAAAAAATTATCCAGTGGATAATTTTTTTTCTGTGAATAACAAGTCATTTCATATGAGCGGCTTAGTGACTCATATATTATGTTATAATGCGATTCGCACAGTTTAAAACGTCAGCATCCGGCTTCCGTGACTAAAACATCCCGATGACGTCACGCGCTTACTTTCCCCCAACCTAGACGGCCACCTGAAGTTGATATCCCAACTTCGGGGAACGTTATTATGGTAAGTGCGCCGGTGTGCTCATATTGGGTCGTAGACGGGAGGGAGGTGGAATGAAGGTACTGGGAGCAGGCTGTGGGGAGAGGTTATCGTACGGGCCAGGACAGACGCGTTAATGGGGTTACGCGGCCGTGTGTTAGAACCAGGCGCGGTGGTGAAGGTGGGCTCGTACTAAAGCGAGACCCGTCGCCAATGGTTTGGAAACGGTTATCAGATGGGCATATGGAGTGTTTGTTTGTTTGTTATGGTTGTTGTTGTCGCTTGTGGTGGTGGTGGTGGTGGGGGGGGGGGGGGGGGGGGGGGGCGTGGAGTGATTCCGTGCATATGTGTGCATACGGATGTACGTACGTGTCTGCGTCATGGCGTGAGTGCGTCATGGCGTGGTACACACAAACAGTCACAGAAACAGACAGAGCGTCAGTCAGAGACTACAAACATTCACGCTCACATTTAATGGGGGGGGGGGGGGGGGCAGAAATATATGTCTGCCACCCAGAGAAATTCCCCCCTGTTCCTGCGTCTATATTAAGAACACTATATTTATAAACGAGGAACAGACTAGGTCGGCTTAAGATCGTGTACATAACGTCGACATTCCAATATGGGTTGGAAATTGTCGCGTAGACAGAGCAACAACTACAGAGGTGGAACGTTTCTGAGAAAAATTAAGTCTGAGGAGTTACAGGAGCAAAGGATTTTTGTGGGAAGAGAATGGGAAGCAGCTGAGCTCATAAAGAAGAACAGTTACCGTAGGAAGCCAAATATGTATGGAACTTTATGGTGCGGATCGAGGCAGGATGGCTGTCAAAAGAACGGAGGCGGTGAAGCAGCGAGGCCGCAGGAAAAAAAGCAATTCCATTCAATTCAATTATTTATTTCCAATTGAGAATACAACATACAACGTATATACATATTACAGTTGACACAGTTCAAAATGGGAAATGGTTAGTTTAGACTTGATCATATTTATATCATCTTTCCAGCTACGCTTATTGTCTACTGAAACACCTACAAACTTAATAACATATACTCTACCAATAGTTGTATTATCGAGTTGTATATCCATATTTTTGTCTTGCTATAGTTGGTAAACAACATGAAGTTTGTCTTAGCAACGTTTAAGGGTAATTTATTAACTGAAGACCAGATATGTAGCTTTTGTAGTTCGTCGCTGATAATTTTGCTTAACTGGGCTGGATCTTTCCCAGAACAAAATATATTCGTATCATCCGCGAAAAGAATGAACTTTAGTACATCTGAACAATTACAAATATCATTTATGTATAGTATAACTAATTTTGGACCCAGAATGGAGCCTTGCGGTACTCCATATTACACCTGTAATAAGTCTGAACTGCAGTCATCTATGCTGATATACTCTAGTCTGTTATGCAAGTAACTTTTCAGCCACTCGCTGGCCATCCCTCTCATGCCATAAGCCTCTAATTTTCAGAGTAATAAATTATGATCAATTGTATCAAATGCTTTTTTAAAATCAATAAATACACACCAATTGTGCAATTCTTTTGGTCTAAGGCAGCAGTAATATTTTCAGTTAGTTCTAACAGAGCCATTGAAATTTAAAATGTCATACTTTTCTATAATTTTATCTAGCCTAAAATTAAATATTTTTTCTAAAATTTTTGAAAATGGCGGAAGTAGACACACTGGTGTGTAGTTAGTAAAACATTATTTTCCCCTGCCTTAAATATAGGAATTACTTTTGCAGTTTTCATTTTACTGGGAAATACACCACTACTAAATGATTTGTTACATATATGATTAAATGGTATTACAACATTGGAAATTACCTTTTTAATAATTATCATATCAACATTGTCATAACCTGTAGACTTTTTGTTTTTACAACCGTTAAGAATATCCATCACTTCCTGTTCTTCTACCCCAGCTAAGAACATGGTGTTGACGTTTGTATTTTACAAAAAAAAATCAAGCCCACTTGTATTTCCATTTGGCACTCTTATTTTTTTGCAAGATTTGGTCCAACATTTACAAAAAAAATCGTTAAAACGATTAACAATATCTGTCGTACTTCTGGACAATCTACCATTGCTAATGAAAGAGTTTGGATAAAATGACTGTAGTTGTCGTTTCTTTAGAATAGAATTTAAAATTGTCCAAGTACCCTATACATTATGTTTTTCTTTGACTAATAATTTATTGTAATGTTCTTTTTTACAAAATCTAAGAATAGAAGTCAGTTTATTTTTATAAGTTGTATATTTACATTTAGATTGTGTTGTTCTATACCGCAAACACTGTTTGTACAAATTATTTTTCTTTTTATAAGAATTGCGCAAACCTCTAGTGAACCAGGGTTTGCTCCTCGAGATAGGTGTATTTGTGCACATTTTCTTAATTGGATAATTCTTATCATACAAGCATGTGAATATGTCTATACAATTAGTGTAGGTTATATCTGCAACGGTTTCATTTAAAACCGCATCCCAGTTTACTGCAGAAAGATCACTGTTAAAGGATTCTACACAATCATCACTCAGTTTTCTGATACATCTGTATTTTTGTCAGTGATTCTATTTATATGTGAACAAATACAAAATACAGGTAAATGATCACTAATATCATTTATAAGTAACCCGCTAGTAATACTATTATTCAGTTCATTTGTGAACATTTTATCAATTAATTTTGCACTGTAATATGTAATTCGGCTCGGTTTATCAATTAATGGATATTATTATACCGAGACTAAACAACATATCCACAAAATGTGTTGTACCATTGTTGGGGTTATACTTTAAAAGATCTATGTTTAAATCACCTCATATAAATATTGTTTAGTTAATGTTCCTAACTGTCTCGATCATTGATTCGCTCTATATATACAACTAACGATGATGTTTTGTCATATTACCTATACGTAATTCGACTGTAATACTGTGACATTCTCGTAACGACACGATTTAATAATGGAAACAGGTTTAATCACCAAGCCAACAGCAGGCAACCCGCGTCACACCTCTCCTCGTTCGCGCTCGTGCACACCGCTCTCCCGTGCCGGAGTCCCGCAGGGGTGTCACAATTTGTGCAGACAGGGGGATCCATATCACATTCCCCCTCCCTTTAACACGTTCGCCCCCGAACGAAACTCAGGGATCATTTCAACATCACGATATATAACAAGTATATACAATTATGCAGAACAATTCGAGAAAGAAAGAAAAAAAAAGATTATGCTACGTCCTTCATAAAATATAAATGTTCATCATTGTCCGGAGAATGTTCGCATACGTAGGTTAACTGTCCGTTAACTAACACATATCAAGCATCGTTGATGAAAGTAACTGCACCATATACAGCGAATTGTCTGGGGTGGTGGTGGCGATATAAGCAACGTCCAATGTCATTTTCTTGACTGTAGCAGCACCCTCGCAAACTGTGACGACGCACGTGATACGGCAAATGTGTACCACCATGGCACTACACTTTCTGGTGCTGGGATATCTTCAGTATGGAGACATCTCGCCATGTGTAACAAGTTTGAACTTCCTTTTTCCCACATCAGCATGAGTACGAGCGTAGGGACAAGTTGATCGCCAGACGTGTCGTCAACAATTTAGTGTCAGTTAGGGCGGATTCTTCCTCCAGATGACTGCCTCGTGCTCTGTCAACAGTTACTAGTGCAAGTAGGCAACCGTACTAGAGATGGCCGTGACACTAAAAACAAACTAAAATACATGGCATAGAACAATGTTTTTAAAAAGAAAAACAATTCAACAAGTACATCCACACCATATTTGGCATGGCACTCTCAACCAAGCTTACACACGACAGTAATGTACCAAACAAAATTGATACATAGGTTACTGTTTGCCTGGAAACCAATAACACGGTATTCCGCAGGCGAATGTGTTTCAAATGTGGAACTGACAAAGCAGAGCACGGTTACTGCATCATCATTCTACCATGTTGAGTGCAACAGATTCTTTCAAAACACTGAGGCGACCAAACTATTGCGTGAGTATCTTTCTTCACTGCTGGCGAGTGATGTCAGACTGCGTGCAACTGCTAACAGAAATCTGCATATCCATCATGTCACCCACAGTTTCTGAGACATCGCTGGAGAAAGTCATACATCTGTCCTAGCACTCGTTCGAAGACTAATACATTTACTTTGTTTCGCCCAAGATTACGAGCATGTACTCAGCGATGTGTTGACCTATAGGTCAAGCAGAGTGGGTGGGCGACGTGTGCGTAGGTCACGCCGAAGGTTTATATCATCATCGGAAGCCGCCTCTGGGGGGCTGACTACCCCGCTATCGTCACCAACAGTACGATCATCCGGAGCCTGTACTCGAGGTTGGGCAGCAGGAAGCTCTGGAGTCTGTGTCCAGCGTCCTGGGTCTGGAGAGCATACCTCGGTGTCCATTGGTAGGTCATTGGTCAACCAACTGGTTAGTGGAAAATCATTGTCCTCCACATATTCTTTTAGATGGTCGATGTGGTGGACTATTGTTCGATCCCCCGCAGAGCGTTGTATCGCAACAGTCACTCCAGAAGGGCGACCCATCACTAGGTATGGACCAGACCATCGGACTCCACCTTTCATCTTAGCTGTGGCTGTGATGTAACGCCATACCCAGCTCCCTTTCGGAAAATTTACTGGAGTCGCCTTCATGTCATGTGCGGTCTTCTGACGAAGGGAGGTCTTGCGACTTTCCCGTCGAGCTAAGCTGTGGCTTAACTCAATGGCGTCACGAAGCCATTCGCAATACTGAGTTGTACATTGTGGGACATGTGCCCTGGGGGGTCCCTCGATTTGTAGATCGAGTGGAAGGACAATCTCATGACCCAACAACAACCGGTATGGGGACACCTTAGTACTGGTGTATACCGTAGCACGGTATGCGCACAAGGCATATGGAAGATGATCTTCCCAGTCTTGTGGGTGTAGCCTGGCATATGTGAAAATCATATCTTGGAGGGTACGGTTAAAATGTTCAACCAATCCGTCTGATTGCGGACGGTAAGGTGTAGTTAGCGTCTTATCGATTTGCATCATGCGACACACCTCCTGAAGAATTTTACTGTCAAATTCCCTTCCCCGATCGGAATGAAGCTGTCTTGGACAGCCAAATCGACAGAATACCTCTGTGACTAGTTTATCGGCTACTGTGAGTGCTTCTTTGTCGGGTACGGGGAAGGCTTCAACCCATTTCGTGAAATAATCATCGACGACTAGAACGTATTTGTTTCCGCTTACCGAGTTGGGCATTGGACCTATAAGGTCCATAGCTATACGTTCCCAAGGAACTCCTACTGCCATCTGAGTCAGAGGAGCGCGGTGTGGTGCCGATGCCGGTTTGCGCTGTCCACAGTCCCTACACAGGGTTAGCCACCGACTGACGTCCTCTGACATCCTAGGCCAATAGTAACGTCGTTGCAGGGAGGCAAGTGATTTGTTATGACCCATGTGCCCTCCAAGGCGGTCGCAGTGTACCGCCTGGAAAAGTCGCCGTCTCATTGGCGAATGGACCACAAGTTGGATTATCTCTTCGGTGTCACAACTGGCTTTCTTCTTACGATAGAGAATGCCATCCACTATGGTCAACCTGTCCCATTGTTGCCATAAACACTTGGCCATGTAATCTTGGTCCCTGATTTGTGCAAACGGTGGTCTCTGGGTGCGGGTATCCTTGTGGCGGAGCATACAATCAATTAGCCATTCCGCCACCTTTCTTATTTTTTCTATTTCTGTAAATAACATCATAAATACAATATATCAGAGCAATCTTCAGAATCTAACCACGTTTCAGTTATAGCAATAATGTCAAACGGGGTGTTTAGTTCAGTTATATAATCTCTAACTTGATCAAAATTTTCCGTAGGACTGCGAAATTGAAAAGAATGAAGGACAAGCCTTTCTGAATGATTTCACTCTTAACAAGTTGTTAAACAGTGTAATAGTCATTGCGTGTAGAAATGGTGTTAAAGAAATTGTTGTTTGGGTCAATGGCACATTCAAAATCACCACAGTTGTACTCGGCCGTGCTAAAAGATTCAAAGCTGAAAACTGAGCATTGATCATATATATTGTATATATTGGCATTAACATTCATATCATAGTTAATCAATTTAAATATATCATCGCTAACAGCATGGAAAATGTATATACACATGTTAAAATATAAATAAAAAGAATCTTTTTCTTGACATGAAATTTGATTTTTAAAGTTTGCTGACCTCCTGTGATGCACATTCTGGCACAACGAGCAGTTCAGTGCTCGTCTAGCCATGGCTAATTAGCGTTATCGTCCGATAGTATTGTTCGGTTGGATGAAGTTACTGCCGGTCGACATGTCTGTGGTTATGGAGACTTTCCTGCCACTGGCAAGCAGGCAGACGATATGGCCGTCAGAAGACCAGGTGGCAGTGACGTTGGGCAGCGACTTGGCTTTGGAGAGCAGCTCGCTGCGGCGTCTAGTGAGGTTTTCCGTGATGAGTAGTTTGATACCTTTCAGTCGCCGTTTCATCGAGAACACTTTCTGGCGTGTTTGGTAGGTTGTGAATTTCACAGCTCGTGGTCTCGAAGTTGTTGAGTTGGCGGATGTCCCGAGCCGGTGACATCGGTCAATGGTATCATGTCCGATCGAAACGCCGAGTTTGTTTGTGAATATGTCGAGATCTGCAGACTCTGGGTCGGCAGTGTCCGGCACAACGTGGACGATTAGGCAGTTTCGTCTACTGTACTGCTCCATCGCGTCTAGATCGTTGTGCAGTTTTGCAATAACCGTCTCAAGCTGTGAGACTCGAGCTGCCATCTCCGCTGCGTCAGCAGCAGCACGCGTAGTGTCCATCTGGGACGCCTTGTATAGGTCTTGTTTCATGTCAGCGATGATGTCTGTTTTGAGAATTTAGTCAACGATTTAATAATAATAATGTATTTATTTCAGACAATCATCATGTCCATACATAAAAATACATAAATAAAAGTATGTAAATAAATACAAAAATACATCGATAAGAACAACATGTTTAAACACTATATAAATCACGGACCCACTGGTGCCGCAGTTTCGAAGTACAGTACATGTCGCTAGTTTTAATGCTATAAATAATGGGATTCAAAGACATGTCAATCCTATTCATTAGGCTAAAAATAGTCTTTCTGATTACACATTTACCCGAGCTGACATTAGCTGTAGCAAACATGTAGCTAGCGCTACATCTCATGGGCAAATTGTTCAATATCCTTAAAGAGTTGTTATATGCAACGTCGATCTCTGTGTATGGGATCTTCTTTGAGTCTAGCACTCGTCGTATGTGGTCATGTTTCACCTTCATCTGCAACGAAAAAGTCACTTCCGGTCAGTGTATTGACGTCACTACCGGACAGTGTATTGACGTCAGTATATACCAGTCAGTGCATTGACAACACTACCGGTCGGTGTGTTGAAGCCACAACCGGTCGGTGTATTGACGTCACTATCGGTTAGTGTATTGACGACATTACCGATTAATGTATTGCTACATGTCGTCTCGGATAATATGGATATCATTCTGATCTATAAATGGAGTATGCATGTGTCGGTATTATAAAATAGGCTCTTGGTCTTTCTCTTTGTATGTATCTAACGTATAACTACTACAGTTTTACATGTAAGTGTGGTGTGTTAACATTGTGTAGGTGTGGTTTGCTAGCGGGTCCGTTGGGGTAGTTACTGTGTTTTTATATCGCCCGGATGGCCCCGGTGGAGTGGGAATATACGCGGGTTCAACATAATGTTTGTCCATGTCTGTCCATATCATTGTAAGAATAATAACACCACCTACTTATTTGTCGCATGGAGAGAATAGCATGAGTTCGGGATAGGTGGAGACGACTCAATGGGGGAGGGGGGGGGGCAAAACAGACCATGTGATCAAGGGGAAGATGTTGAAGAAACAAAGACGAAGAAATAACGAACGAAGTCACGCATAACACACACCGATACTCTACGTGATAAATAAGTTTGATGGGGGGAGGGGGGGGCTTAAGATAGGATTAGCCCCCAATATTTAGCGATGGTTAGTGGATTTCAAGGTGCAAATTAATGCTTGTGGAGAACCTGAAGGTGTTTTTGGCGAGCCTCGGCGGAGGGTCAAATTGAGTTGATTGGAGAGCCTCAGCCTCCCCGTATATTCAACACTTTCCCATTTTACGACGACAGTGGTTATGCATATCATAAATATATAAATGGGACTCCACGATCGTCTTGGACTATACACGTATCCTGTTTTGTCACCTCTGACATCTGGATAGACCCTGAACAAACTCGGCCTTCTAGAATAGTCCTGTGATATATACGGGTCTCCCTAAGTGCTATTACAGGTGAGAACAGCTGCAGACTTCGATGGCGTTATATTTGCCATTGTCTATCTCTAACACCTGCCGCGATATTCAGGGATCTTGTTCGGATCTTTATTTTGAATCGCAGTACATGCTGCTGCGCTTTTTTGTATCTACTGTGGCCACATTAAATGTTGAACACCAAATCAATTTATCTATGCGTAGGAAGTATATCGCTATCCACATAAGCCTCACCTTATGTCCATCTGGGAATTCGTTATATCAGAAGTTCATATATGCTTGCAAAGTGTCCTCTTTTACGCCTTATTGGTTACGTTATGTCTTCATAGTATACTTCATTTAATATATCGGATGTAATATACGCGAATTCTTAATTTTAGTTTGTGTGTTAACTGTTAACACACAAGCACACACTACACGCACGCAAACACACGCACGCACGCACACATTCACACACACTCATACTCTCTCTCTCACACACACACACACGCACACACACGCACGCACGCACGCACACACACATGTTACACTAGAACATGTGTGTTTGTGTGTGTGTATGTGTACGTGTGTGTATATGTGTGGACGTGTGTGTGTATATGTGTGTGTGTATGTGTGTGTGTATGTGTGTGTGTGTATGTGTGTGTGTGTGTGTGTGTGTGTGTGTGTGTGTGTGTGTGTGTGTGTGTGTGTGTGTGTGTGTGTGTGTGTGTGTACATGTATGTGGTTGTGTAGGTGTGTGTGCGTACGTGTGTGTACATGAGTGTGCGCGCGTGTATGTACATGTGTGTATATGTGTGTACGTATGTGTGAACATGTGTGCACGTGTGTGTACATGTGTGTACATGTGTGTAGTTGTGGGTGTACGCGTGTGTGTGCCTACGTGTGTGTACATGTGCGTGTGTACGTGTGTGTTATACAGGCAAACCCTCCAGCTTGCGGTGCAAGTTACTGGACACTGATGGTCACAACCCGGGGTCACATCCAGGTGTCACATACCCGGGGTCACAGACTTGGGTCACAGCTCAGGGTTCACAGTCCGCAGGCACAGCCCGGTGTAATAAATTGAAAACATTACCCCTTGAAAGCACTATGGTTGTGTTTTGAGCGTATTTTCAAAACACCACCTTAGTGTTTTGAACGTACCCTGAAAACACTACTGTTAAGTTCAAAACACTACCCCAGCCATAGCTAATGGTAATTACATAAATGTAGTTAATAAGGATTAACAATATTGTATTTTAAGCGCCTTTGAACAGGTTCTTATACCCGGAGACATGCATGGCGCTATACAAATTAAATTTATAATAATAATAATAATATTATTATTATTCAACGTCTCCAGCAACAGACTCTAAGAAGTAGCTATAATTGGACTAGTTTTAGTGCCCGCATAACTATAGTCTCGCTTAACCGACTCTCGCCTGGCTGCGTGACTTCGCCAGAACGATACTCAGGCTCAGAGTCGCGTTTTGACTGCCCACTTGTTGACAGACATGAGAGCTGCCACCTAGTGAATATGCATGTTATTAAAAGGCACTAAATTACGAAAACAAGTTTACTGTCGGTTTATTTTGTGTGAGACATGTTTCAATATAAGTTTAATGTTGATTATGTTTTTTGTAGTATAGTATTATCTGATAAAATTGTATCCATATTTAATTTGTTATTTCATAGTTGGCCTGAGAGCCAATCAGCATCTCTACCCGAATCTGGGGTAAAGCCCCCTACCGATAACATTGGCTAGAGCTTAATAACCCAGGCCCTAGTGAGAGGCCAAGCGAATGTTGCCACCTCACGGGGCTTGTATAATCGCGTCTGGCATAACTACTCCTCTCATCTGTTGTTGCAACGGGATAAATGTAGCTATAACGGGATGTATGGAAGTTAGCTATAACGGACCTAAGCCTGACAAACCCTCCACCTTGCTGTTCAAGGTTACTGGACACTGATGGTCACAATCCGGGGTCACATCCTGGGGTCACAACTCGGGGTCACAGACCTGGGTCACTACTCAGGATTCAGAGCCCGCAGGCACAGCCTCGAAAACACTACGGTAGTGTCTTAAGTGTACTTTCAAAACGAGCATACCCTGAAAATATTACTGTTAAGTTCAAAACACTACGTTTACATTTTTTTCTCAACATTTTTCAATTTGATTGGTTCCAATGATTATTCTAACCCCAGTCATAGCTAATGGTAATTACTTTAATCTAATTAGGACAAATCCAGACCCTGAATTATAAAAAGCTAAGGGTAGGCCTAATAAAAGGGTGCACAGTTTTCCCGAACGACACCAGGTGGCAGGACGTACACGTATTATATAGGATATATATATATATGTATATATATATATATGTATATATATATGTATATATATATATATATATATAAATATATATATATATATATATTATATTATATTATTGTGGATGTATATATGCATATTAGCCGGAGCCCGATCTTCATGACATCGCAATTCGCAAAACGAATGGTTGGTTCTTTTGGACTTATTTTTGTACCATCTGTCGCCATCACAGGAGGTGCCGTCCTCCTCGAGATTGCCGTACTCTAGACGGGAACGCCTGTCGCCATCACAGGAGGTGCCGTCCTCCTCGAGATTGCCGTACTCTAGACGGGAACGCCTGTCGCCATCACAGGAGGTGCCGTCCTCCTCGAGATTGCCGTACTCTAGACGGGAACGCCTGTCGCCATCACAGAAGGTGCCGTCCTCCTCGATATTGCCGTACTCTCGACGGGAACGGCTGTCGTCATCACAGAAGGTGCCGTCCTCCTCGAGATTGCCGTACTCTCGACGGGAACGCCTGTCGCCATCACAGGAGGTGCCGTCCTCCTCGAGATTGCCGTACTCTCGACGGGAACGCCTGTCGCCATCACAGGAGGTGCCGTCCTCCTCGAGAGTGCCGTACTCTCGACGGGAACGCCTGTCGCCATCACAGATGGTGTCGTCCTCCTCGAGATTGCCGTACTCTCGACGGGAACGCCTGTCGCCATCACAGATGGTGTCGTCCTCCTCGAGATTGCCGTACTCTCGACGGGAACGCCTGTCGCCATCACAGGAGGTGCCGTCCTCCTCGAGAGTGCCGTACTCTCGACGGGAACGCCTGTCGCCATCACAGGAGGTGCCGTCCTCCTCGAGATTGCCGTACTCTAGACGGGAACGCCTGTCGCCATCACAGATGGTGTCGTCCTCCTCGAGATTGCCGTACTCTCGACGGGAACGCCTGTCGCCATCACAGGAGGTGCCGTCCTCCTCGAGATAGCCGTACTCTCGACGGGAACGGCTGTCGCCATCACAGATGGTGCCGTCCTCCTCGAGATTGCCGTACTCTAGACGGGAACGCCTGTCGCCATCACATATGGTGCCGTCCTCTTCGAGATTTCCGTACTCTAGACGGGAACGCCTGTCGCCATCACAGATGGTGTCGTCCTCCTCGAGATTGCCGTACTCTCGACGGGAACGCCTGTCGCCATCACAGATGGTGCCGTCCTCCTCGAGATTGCCGTACTCTAGACGGGAACGCCTGTCGCCATCACAGAAGGTGCCGTCCTCCTCGAGATTGCCGTACTCTAGACGGGAACGCCTGTCGCCATCACAGAAGGTGCCGTCCTCCTCGAGATTGCCGTACTCTAGACGGGAACGCCTGTCGCCATCACAGATGGTGCCGTCCTCCTCGAGATTGCCGTACATCTTCTCGTTAAGGGGGATGTCTTCTGGCCACGTATGCCGCCTGTGGCCATCCTGTAGTAGGCCGTGCTCAATAAGCGTACTGAGAGAGTGGAGGCACAGTCAAGAGATCTCCATAATATTATTGTGTCGGTCTGCAGCTTCATTTGGTGCCTGTCAACCCCCCTCCACAGTTATTCTCTAAGTTGAATGGGTCGTCCTACAAAGCTGTCTACATTTAATAAAAACTTGAAACTAATCGGGGGCTATGCCGAATATTAAAAAAATGACGCCGGGCGTTACAGCGTGAACATCTTTGCACTTGTACGTCAGATGAGGACTTTTCGAACTTATAAGCTAAGTGCATTGCCACCAGTGTGGTGTCCTGCCATTTCCTGCCCGATTCATGTGTCCCTGCATGCTTTATCCTCGTAGTATGATCCGTGTTTTCTAAATTAAAATGGTAACCAGTCGCTGTTAGGTATACATCGCAGCAGCCCGTTTATATAGTAAACAAGGCTCATACCGGGCCTTCCTTGCCATTATAAGGCAAACAAATAAAATTGGCCCATGATAGTAATTTCCCCCAACGATAGGCCACATATGCCTATATATCTTCCTTGTAAAACAATTGCACCTTTGCAGGAGTGGCTGATATGAGTGGAACTGCGTGCTTGTGAGCCTATGCATGTGCGTAGAGCCTACACAAATGATACATACAACATAGGCCTATATGCGTACGAATGGACGGGATGGCTCAGCCCCCAAAATATGTTTGAATTGATTTGCTGTTTTTGTGAGTGCTTCTGGAGGCTCCAGAAAAATCTGCAACCACAGTCCATCCCATCAACGGAGTTGTACATAACGTAACCACACCCCATCCCGTCAACCGAGTTGTATATAACGTAAACACACCCCATCCCGTCAACCGAGTTGTACATAACGTAACCACACCCCATCCCGTCAACCGAGTTGTATATAACGTAACCACATCCCATCCCGTCAACCGAATTGTACGTAACGTAACCACATCCCATCCCATCCCGTCAACCGAGTTGTACGTAACGTAACCACACCCCATCCCGTCAACCGACTTGTACATAACGTAACCACACCCCATCCCGTCAACCGAATTGTACGTAACGTAACCACATCCCATCCCATCCCGTCAACCGAGTTGTACGTAACGTAACCACACCCCATCCCGTCAACCGAGTTGCACGTAACGTAACCACACCCCATCCCGTCAACCGAGTTGTACGTAACGTAACCACATCCCATCCCGTCAACCGAGTTGTACGTAACGTAACCACACCCCATCCCGTCAACCGAGTTGCACGTAACGTAACCACACCCCATCCCGTCAACCGAGTTGTACGTAACGTAACCACATCCCATCCCGTCAACCGAGTTGTACGTAACGTAACCACACCCCATCCCGTCAACCGAGTTGCACGTAACGTAACCACACCCCATCCCGTCAACAGAGTTGTACATAACGTAACAACATCCCATCCAGTCAACAGAGTTGTACGTAACGAAACAACATCCCATCCCGTCAACAGAGTTGTACGTAACGTAACCACATTCCATCCCGTCAACAGAGTTGTACATAACGTAACAACATCCCATCCAGTCAACAGAGTTGTACGTAACGTAACAACATCCCATCCCGTCAACAGAGTTGTACGTAACGTAACCACATTCCATCCCGTCAACAGAGTTGTACATAACGTAACAACATCCCATCCAGTCAACAGAGTTGTACATAACGTAACAACATCCCATCCCGTCAACAGAGTTGTACATAACGTAACAACATCCCATCCCGTCAACAGAGTTGTACATAACGTAACAACATCCCATCCCGTCCACAGAGTTGTACGTAACGTAACCACATTCCATCCCGTCAACAGAGTTGTACATAACGTAACAACATCCCATCCAGTCAACAGAGTTGTACATAACGTAACAACATCCCATCCCGTCAACAGAGTTGTACATAACGTAACAACATCCCATCCCGTCAACAGAGTTGTACGTAACGTAACCACATTCCATCCCGTCAACAGAGTTGTACATAACGTAACAACATCCCATCCAGTCAGCAGAGTTGTACATAACGTAACAACATCCCATCCCGTCAACAGAGTTGTACATAACGTAACAACATCCCATCCCGTCAACAGAGTTGTACATAACGTAACAACATCCCATCCCGTCCACAGAGTTGTACGTAACGTAACCACATTCCATCCCGTCAACAGAGTTGTACATAACGTAACAACATCCCATCCAGTCAACAGAGTTGTACATAACGTAACAACATCCCATCCCGTCAACAGAGTTGTACATAACGTAACAACATCCCATCCCGTCAACAGAGTTGTACATAACGTAACAACATCCCATCCCGTCAACAGAGTTGTACGTAACGTAACCACATTCCATCCCGTCAACAGAGTTGTACATAACGTAACAACATCCCATCCAGTCAACAGAGTTGTACATAACGTAACAACATCCCATCCCGTCAACAGAGTTGTACATAACGTAACAACATCCCATCCCGTCAACAGAGTTGTACATAACGTAACAACATCCCATCCCGTCAACAGAGTTGTACATAACGTAACAACATCCCATCCAGTCAACAGAGTTGTACATAACGTAACAACATCCCATCCCGTCAACAGAGTTGTACATAACGTAACCACATTCCATCCCGTCAACAGAGTTGTACATAACGTAACAACATCCCATCCAGTCAACAGAGTTGTACATAACGTAACAACATCCCATCCCGTCAACAGAGTTGTACATAACGTAACAACATCCCATCCCGTCAACAGAGTTGTACATAACGTAACAACATCCCATCCCGTCAACAGAGTTGTACGTAACGTAACCACATTCCATCCCGTCAACAGAGTTGTACATAACGTAACAACATCCCATCCAGTCAACAGAGTTGTACATAACGTAACAACATCCCATCCCGTCAACAGAGTTGTACATAACGTAACAACATCCCATCCCGTCAACAGAGTTGTACATAACGTAACCACACCCCATCCCGTCAACCGAGTTGTACATAACGTAACAACATCCCATCCAGTCAACAGAGTTGTACATAACGTAACAACATCCCATCCCGTCAACAGAGTTGTACATAACGTAACAACATCCCATCCTGTCAACAGAGTTGTACGTAACGTAACCACATTCCATCCCGTCAACAGAGTTGTACATAACGTAACAACATCCCATCCAGTCAACAGAGTTGTACATAACGTAACAACATCCCATCCCGTCAACAGAGTTGTACATAACGTAACAACATCCCATCCCGTCAACAGAGTTGTACATAACGTAACCACACCCCATCCCGTCAACCGAGTTGTACATAACGTAACAACATCCCATCCAGTCAACAGAGTTGTACATAACGTAACAACATCCCATCCCGTCAACAGAGTTGTACATAACGTAACCACATCCCATCCCGTCAACCGAGTTGTACGTAACGTAACCACACCCCATCCCGTCAACCGAGTTGTACATAACGTAACCACACCCCATCCCGACAACAGAGTTGTACGTAACGTAACCACACCCCATCCCGTCAACCGAGTTGTACGTAACGTAACCACACCCCATCCCGTCAACCGAGTTGTACGTAACGTAACCACACCCCATCCCGTCAACCGAGTTGTACGTAACGTAACCACATCCCATCCCGTCAACCGAGTTGTACGTAACGTAACCACACCCCATCCCGTCAACAGAGTTGTACGTAGCGTAACCACATCCCATCCCGTCAACATAGTTGTACATAACGTAACCACATCCCATCCCGTCAACCGAGTTGTACATAACATCCAACCTGCAGTGCAACATCTCGTGGTTGATCCCCACAAACCGCCCCTCGAACCGCTAAATCTCCAACACTTACCCCCACACCCCCGACGTACCTGGACAAATCTCCAACACTATTTCGCAAATTGCGAAACATATCGCCAACAAAGCCAACCCTTCGTTTTGCGAATTGCGATGTCATGAAGATCTGGCTCCGGCTAATATGCGTATATATACATACACAATAATATAATATATATCCTGTACGATACGTGTACGTCCTGCCACCCGGTGTTGTTCGGGAAAACTGTGCACCCTTTTATTAGGTCTACCCTTAGCTTTTTATCATTCATGGTCTAGATCTGTCCATGATTATGTGAAATTTGATTTGGTCGTGAAGGTCACTGCTAACATTACATAATTAACGCACTATTTGTGGCTAAAATCACTAGTGATGTAGGTACTCGTCGTAGCAGGATATATACCGAAGTTACAGTTGCTTCCTTGTTGACACAGTCGGTAGTCAAGGCTTGCCGGCTGCGCCTTGAAGCGTGACCCAATTGGGTTAACTTACATGACGGACTTTCATAAATTACAGAAACTCAATTCGGCGATGAAGAAATGTTAATTCATTTTGAAAACATGTTTGAGAGCCCCTTACTGGACATGTTATCATGCTAAAATCTTATTTGAGAACGGTTTTGGTATTATGCTGAATGCAAATACAGGAATGAAACACCTCATTTCCACCAGTACAATTGATGCATAATTTATATACAAAGGTTTGATGCAGTTATTGTGGGAGGTCTGGAGTAGTGGGTTATCTTCCAATTGAACTCAGTCCATTGCATAACTTTGACCTCTTTTTAAGTAGTACAAATAATAAGTGTTCCCCGCCGATGGGGGCCTCGATATTTCATATTGTTTGTGCTGTTGCGACAGCCGAATTTTAATGTTTTTATATTATCGTTTAATAATTACATCTACAAACTGAATGTCCATACAAATTTTTAATAGATTTCGCGTTAGTGCCATTTGAAAATCGCGAACGTGTTACCACGAATCAGCTCTGCCAGCTGTCAATGTAAGTAAATAAGTAAGTAAATTTATTTCCTCATCCAGATAATATACAACACAATTCAAGAGCAATGTAACACAGATGAGGCGGCTATCAGAGAAGTATAACTTATCGAGCTGGTAGCCAATTAAATCTAACTCATATAGTGTACTCCCACATACAGACATATTGCGTTATACAACGAAGGTGGTTCTATGTTATAGAGTAGTAGTGTAGCTAAGCATAGTATCATAATAGTACAACGACTAAAGTATCGCATGCCTTTCTAGCATACATACTAAGCCAGCTGATGCTGTGTAGAAAACTTATTCCATAGTGAATTGACCCCCCCGTCGATTTACTATGAAGAATTCTGACCGGGAGGGAGGGTCGAAATACTATTATAGTATTTTTTTTATACCGCCAGTGTTATTTTGACCCCGTTTGTGGTAACACCCCCTTTTGACCAATACTTGTTATTATATACATTTGGTAATCATCATTTTATGTCGCACAGCTCGCATGGCATTGGGTGAAAATGTTTTCGTTGTTTGCTTTTCTTAGTAGACGTAGGTTATATTATCCATTATCTCATTTTATAACACGTGCAACCGCATGAATATGATTTTATTACAATTTATAACTCCGACACCTTTTCTGTATCGCTGCTGAGCCTGAGCATAACCATAGTTACATGTGCAACCGGCTTCACCGGAGGAAAGTATTGTCTATTAAATATTAGCATACTAATTAAAACAAATTAAGTCCTTTTATAATTACCACAGCGCGTGTACGGCATTTATTCCCATTCACTCGGTAATTTTATTGATATCATAATAATTTAAACCCCGCTCTTCGATCGTGTGTGTTGACAATGACAGTTCCATCTGGGGGGAGGGTGGTGATGCTGCACATCTTTCGGCCCTTACTATCAGTCGCTAAGATGGTGTATTTTTAGAGGGAATCAAAATGCTATTTTTTATTGTGCACCAAAGGGTTAATGCAAACCAAACATTTGCAACTACAATCACATTGAAGCGTTAGTTAAGGAAAGACATGTTTGAACACACAACTACCGAATGTCATGGACCGCGCCATTGTTGGGCAGAAAACACGTCACCAAGTGCGCGTAGTTTCTACAAACTACACACAGAATAGTTTTTCCAAAGTCCAACGCTAGGCTAGTCTTTGGTAGTCTCATTTATCCGACTCTTGCCAGGCTGTGTGACATCACCGGGATAATAGACACCGTGAGGTGGCGCCACCGTTTGTTGAATAAATTCCAGTTTATCGAACGAATTGATCGCAAATAACACTGGATATCTGGAATAGTGTTTATTGACATTGAAAATCTGCAATGCCTGTCAAGTAAGTAATACAACATACGTCAACCTGTTTAGAAACTACACGTGAAATGTAACTAATTAATTTAGTATTCGTGAAACAAAATCGCACAACATATTTGTGAGGGTAACAAGTTGACAAGCCACAAGCCTGACAAGGGAATCCGGTGTGGCGGGACCAGATAACGATGTGTCCAGATTCTCCGCCTACATTTGGCCTGCGACGGTATCGGTGTCGCGCTTACTTTTATCCGGGCGTTAAATTTTATCCGGGTGATGTTTATGTGCATATGTAAGGCAAAATATTTGATACCAGTAGATCACGTAGTAATAAATAATATCCAGTAGTTAAATATGTTTCGTTTGTTATCGTAATACGAGCGTTATAGTTAGAGTACATAATTATAATTTTCTGTTTCAGATTTCTGACCAAGTTAAATTCATTCCCCTAGATACGCGCAGAAACGTCACCCGGATATTATTTGCCTAGTTGCCTAGTTGTTTCCAGCACTCGGCAATGTTCTATTAACTGACTATAGTCTGTATATATTGTGGTTACAATGTTATGATCTTATGAGGTCTCATTCAACTAGCCAGCCTTTTTCAGAACATTATCGTCAAGCCGACCTTTCTATGCTGGCACTGAGGGTGGTCACTGCCATGGTGCTTGTCGTCCTCAGTGGTTCTTTTACGTCCCAAATTGAGACGGGACCGACATTAACGTGATCTCCGATTCACGAGGGATACACAGTCCCCAATGTTGAGAGCCAGGTTTTTACACCAAATATACCATACCTGCCCGGTCCGGGTATTGAACTCGGGGCGCCGGCATGTCAGGCGGATGTGCTAACCACTACACTATCGCGCGCCCCCTATTTAAGTTCTAAGTGGATTACAAGCATGTCCCACATGAACACATATTTAGGATGAAAACGGTTGTCAAAGTAGTCTTCATTTGCAATGTAGTAAATGTACCATAATATCTCTGGGTTAAACAAGACTGCTCATAGGCAATAACAAGATAAAAATAAGTACATTATTGTATACAATTAGTTATGTTAAAAATAAAATGTGTCTAAAAGACAATTAAACATGTTAAATTAATAAGTTAAATAAATAATTAATTAAATTTAAGCCAAATAATTGAAATGTAATTTCTACTATAATTATAACAACATGAAGCAAAATCACTACATCAAAATATTATTATTATAATGTTAGTGGTAGTTTATTGTATTATTACATAGGCATATTGATCTTATTGTTGTTTGAATACACGTACACACATTTTACATTAATTAAAACGTGCATTAGACTACTTGTATATATTATATAGCCACTGGTGTGTCAAAATAAATTTTACATAAATAGAAGTTTAAATGAGATCTCAAAAATTTCTGCAGATTATTAACAGGAACAAAAATGGGTAACTATTGTTGACATATTGCCTACCCTAGCCTAGGTCTAGGACTAGGCGCTTAACTTGGCTTAGCAGTCCAAGTATACAATTGACAGACATTTCATAGACATTGTTTTGTGCTGGGTTGCATTAATTATCTGTTACCATCCAAGGTGATCGCAGGCATTCGCAGCACAACATAATAAAATAGCATTCTGAAGAATTCATCCACGGCGTAGTCTTTGAAGAGTGTCAGTTCGTATTTCACTGTCACTGACTTCAACTTAATTGTTAGCCGTCTTCGAAAATTCGGCCGTGTCGTGACAGCCCGGCTGATTAGACTGTTCTATAGCCACTATCCCAAGTTTCCACTCATCGTGTGCCCATTTTGTTCCTTGTTCTTCACATTGCATGATGTCTGTGAAATAGTTGACCATTATTCTTCATTTGACACGGCTCACAAATTAATTAGTATGCGGATGTGGTATTGTTTACTTGTGTCCTCGTTTAACCAGAAGTAATCAAAGCTCCACGGAGAAAGGATATGTGCAGTAAGACATGTAGTGTCGATGTGGGGGATTCTACATATCTAAACATCAGTCGACTATCCAAATATGTTAAAACGACCAAAATTGGTTGAGTGCACGAACTCAAATGTAAGCCAGTTTAAATGTCAAATTAATTACAACTTTTTGTCAGTGGATTACCGTGATAATTACAGTTGAATTTTCCTTCATTATTCTTTGTCTCTAATATTTCAAGTTGGAAGATCTCATTACAATTATCCCGCAAATCAATGAGATAGACAGGGCCTATCAGCGGGATTCATAAACACCGCCTAAAAATCTGTTTTCATCACAGCAGATATACTTATTGGCATTATTACAACAAATGTATATTAATAAACAAGCAGGTAGCTTGCATACTAATAAACCATTGTCACTAAACGGGGTCCCTGTCTCCCATGTTAGCAGAAGGGAAAGCAAATCGGTCTACACAAATTCTATGCATAGCTGTGCCACATGTAGTCAAGTTGCTGAATGTAGTGGCAGAGTTGA
This sequence comes from Escarpia spicata, assembly GCA_963995525.1. Taxonomy (NCBI): domain Eukaryota; kingdom Metazoa; phylum Annelida; class Polychaeta; order Sabellida; family Siboglinidae; genus Escarpia; species Escarpia spicata. The sequence goes on from OZ023215.1 coordinate 30,529,000, forward strand.
ACAGGCCAAAAATGTAAGTACCCAGCATCCGGCATAAGCTAATGATTATCTTATAGCTTGACATAATTTAAAATTTTAGACAGTCCCTGGGATAACGTGATTTTAGATAGTTGGACTAGGTCTAGCAATGCACTGGTCAGTATTCTTCTTCACCTTCTCTAGCTTGTTAGAGTGCTGGCCTCCTGTATGAGTACTTATGTACTTTGTGCTTCACAGCAGCGAGGATTAAGTTAATACAAATCTTGGCGAACAGCTTTAAAATCCAGTGTGAATCATTTACAACAAAACTACCCTTGTCTGCACAGAATCATACATCTTAAATGTTCAGACTATAGGTCTCCAACAGCATGCTGTGGTAAATAACCAAACAACCTGTAGAAATTGAAATAAAGACGGGGAAAAGGCTCCTTAGGGCACACATCATCAAGAAACAACACCTGACAATCACCCACAAGGAACCCCCAAGGGAGGAGTAGAAGAGGAAGGCTCATAAACAGGGAATATGAAAGGAAGAAGATAGGTTGCACTTGAGGAAATGGTGAGAAAGAAACAACATCGGGGAACCACATATGGTTGATGGCCTGTGGTCCCACAGAGCAAACGGGATAAACCAAGTGAATACTTTTTATGTCATCCACTTAACATGGAGACATTTATAACGATTGTTTCCACTGTGTTCTGTCTGACATTGTGGCAGCCAGACAAGTCTCACTGAGACCAGTGTCCCTCTGAATGGTGTCTCACAGGGCCACGTCATGTCTCCGAGGCCCCTTGGGTTTCCAAAGCAGATCTGGGTTAGTAAGTGAATAGTGTACAAAACTTATATTTCCATCTTGTATTTATTGTATTGTGTTTATTTTCCAGAGACCTCAACAAGCAAGAGGCCAGTGTGTGACAACTGTGTCATTAAGACAGAAGTGCAGTTGACATCAAAGAGAAGATTGTAGTGCCAGTGAAATATGACAGAGTTCAGTATCATACTCACAGAATCACGTGAACAACTTTTGTCAAAGACGACGTGTTTGTGAGAGAAATCACTAGCAGAAGTGTTGGAATGTTTGTTGATTGGGAGACTTTGTGGGGGTCCATGGAAGGATTACTCCAGACAGACTTCATCCTGGTTGAGTCATACTCATATGACTCAGTTATGAGTGTCTACACTCATCGGTTGAGTCATACACATAATTATGACTTGGTTATGAGTAAATAGTACAATATCAACAAAGTTATATTCATCTTATTTATAAGAAGATTCTACCAAGAACAGAAGTCACAAACATATTCATATTTCTGGCTCAACTTTGGATATACAAACTCAATGTTGGATATAAACAGGCTCAACATTGGATATAACTAGGCTCAACATTGGATAATGACAGGCTCAACATTGGATAATGACAGGCTCAACATTGGATATAAACAGGCTCAACATTGGGTATAAACAGGCTCAACATTGGATATAAACAGGCTCAACATTTGATATAAACCGGCTCAACATTGGATACAAACAGGTGCAAAATTGGATATAAACGAGTGACTAAACTGAACAGTTATGTCCGTCTGAAGGTGATATAAACTGAAGGCCGTTGCACCCGTCACTCCACAAGTCAAGTTTCTTCTAGTGATGCGCGGTTGTAGGGTAAGTACATTGATAATTTTTATTATTCTAGTTTTGATATTTAAAGGAAAAATAATTATACCGCACCTTTTTATTATAATATAATTAATACTTGTAAGGTTTGCAGAAAGGCCCAAGTCCACTCAAAACGTTTTGAAAAAAACTAATGAAATTGTCCCTGATCTACTCTTATGTGTTTACACATTACAGGTTTTTTTCTTCGTAGTGTAAACAAAACATGCAAATGTAAAAAATGATGATCTGGCGCTGGTAATTCAAATGATATGAATGGATTTAAAATTCATTAATTAATAAACAAAATGAAAGAAATGCTGAGATTTATACCTATCATAACCTATGTGTCCAAGTGTGTCAACGTATAAGGTCAGTTATCACGAAACATCGACAGAATTTGTTTTGGGGGGTAAATTTAGAATTCAGTATATCATGTTTTCCTTTTAGTCACTAATAAACAACATGTCAGGCTAATCTTTAAATAAATTTGAGTAGCTTAGTTACTAAAACTTACTCTTTGGGATCACTTTGAACTTGTGAGTCTGTGTTTACATGCACATCATATATATTTAATAAACTTATTATGATATTTCAAATTTCTGCTATTTCGATTGTATTTTTTTGAGCACATAACAGGCTTGTGGTTAAGAATCGATAACAGTGGCAGCTTTTGTAAAATTTCTTTTGTTTTCATGCGATTTAAAAATTAGGGTACCTTTTCTGTCTGCCGTTTAGAAGAGACAAGAGGTCATGTAACTAAGGGACACTGTTTACATAATATCACCGTAAGTTGAAATATAAAACAAACAATTACCTTTTCAACGGAGCAATGTTTGTGCGGATACTATCGTGTCTTGTCTTTCTGGTGATGTTTATAAAAAGTATACGCTCGGTATCGGAGAATGGAATTTTTCTTTAATATTTTTCAAATAAAAAGTAATGTTGTTAGGTGGAATCTGATTACTGTTCTTTGGCCTCTCTGAGGGTTGCTCGGTGATAGCTAAATGTACTAGTTTCCAAACGTCATCACTTGGGTGAAAATGCAGCCCTACTCTAAGTAAAAAAGTAGTGTCTATAGCAAGAGATGTCTTAAACAACTAAGTATCATGTAGATTATTTTTGTAATATTTAGGAGGACGATACAATCTTCTTTTTGGCTAATGGACTCCGTCACGACGTGTGGGGCATCAAGTGATAGAAGAAAGTTAAATAGAACAGACAGTGCTTCAATAAAACATGTGACATCAGATAGATCAGTTTTATTGTTTAATAACTCGGTAACAGCCTGGCCCAGCTGGCTCGTACATCAAATAACGAAACGAAATGGTCAACCAACGTGCAGATGGAGCGATTTCGGTATTGGGAAGTTGTAGAGTCGGTCACAAAATGGATGGTGTCAAGTAATGGCATGGTTTGTTGGAACTCTGACATCATTGCTTTAAGGAAGGCGAACGTTGAAGGCACCGAGTGGGCTGTCACACCTGACAGGCCTACGAAACTCAAAACTCTCATATTCCCATCTTCATCTCTGTAGTGCAATACCATGGGGTACGCTTTGTTATAGTACACAGACCCTATCTCCTCCATGTATTTGACCTGCCAATTCTCTGCATAATCCATCAGGCATGTGGCTTCCATCATAGGTTTAAAGGAAATAAAAACAACGCATTAGCTAAAATCCGTTTTCCACGTGTACACAAAGTTTAACATTGTATGTAACATTCGAGATCATAAAAAAAATACAGAAAAATACATTTGTAGCATATAAATTCGATTTTAAACCCGTCTGTGTAGCGATTCCCGTGGAAAATAAAAATGTAATGAGCTAGGCGATCACGTGGTATCGTGATGTCACGTATAACCCACACTCCCATTAGGCCGACCCTTTCCATGCATTCAGAGCATGTTTACAAGGATAGCTTTTGGGTCGAAACGAGCGTCAGAATGAGTTATTGTGCAATCTTCCGATGTAATACAAACACTAGTCATCATAGAGGAACAAGCAGTTATCTTACGGTTCCACATGAATCCAGTTTTATTCAAAACAATGAATGTGAATGGGCCTACAAGTCGACTAGGTTTCGCCGAGCTTGGCCTTGGACTCGTTTACAGAATAATTATATCGAATGCAACCAACGTGAGATAATCTACACCAATAACCATACATTGCTAACATATATCCAGCTACAGTAAGTAATGTGTATAATCTCATAATATCATCAGAATATTGATATATATATGAATGAGTTGTGTACAATTTATCATAACAACTTAAATCAGTCAGTGAATTTCCATTTGTAAACGCGTTGGTTTCTTGTAATTTATTTTACAATCGGGCTACGCTTCAATCCTGACACCAAACCATTGATTTTCTTTAGACTTTTTTGTTCATGTTTCCACAAAATAATATAAACCAAATCATTTTAGATACTATAATGCACTGTTTGTAAATATTTTAAATTTTTGTAGTAATTATTTATTTGCCACTAAAATGAAACTATGATAATTATATATAACGATGTTTCAACATTTTATTTATCCAGACAGATCACAATTTGTTTTCACATATATAATTACAATATATTACCGTACAATATATATATACAATTAATAAATTATATATCCATTACATTATATTTGTTTGAATAAATACAATTTTGAAACATCATTATATATAATTACCATATTTTCATTTTTTTGGCGAATAAATAAAAAAAAAAATAAAAAAAAAATATTTACAAACAGTGCATTATAGTATTTGGATTTGGTTTATATTATTTCGTGAAAACATAAACATAAAAGTGTAAATAAAATCAATGGTCAGGTGTCAGGATTGAACTGGCGAAACCTAGTCGACTTGTAGGCCCATTTGCATTCATTGTTTTGAATAAAATTTGAATTATGTGGAACCGTAAGATAACTGCTTGTTCCTCTATGATGACTAGTGTTTGTATTACATCGGAATATCGCACACAATAATTCATTTTGACGTTCGTTTTGACCCGAAAGCTATCCTTGTAAACATGCTCTGAATGCATGGAAAGGGTCGGCCTGATGCGAGTATGGGTCATATGTGATGTCACATCTCGGCATCCCAAAAAGCGCGCAAAAAATATGCATAATCGAAAATGTACGGCTGCACAGCATAAAATGTGGAATTTCTAATTCCTAAAATTTTTTTGCTTTTTTTTTTGCTTGGTGGACATGGAAATAGATAGCAGGATGTAATATAATATGAATTCAAGCAAAAGATGTTTTGATTCCCTTTAAGCTTACCTCTGAGGTGTGCAGATTCTGCCACAATGAGCTCTGAATTTTGGGAGTTCTCTCATGAGTGTTTGACGGAATCTATCAACATTCTCTGCCACTTCCTGTATCTTGACGTTCTTGATGAGAGTGCCCTTGTATTTCACTTCTTTCTTCCATATTTCCATAGGTCATATTTCATTGGCCTTGTGTCATCTCAGTTATTCAGTTTCTACCTTACATCTTCATCACTCATCACGGTTAATTCTGATGAGGACTTTGGCAGTACCTTGGAGGCGGTCGCCTTCATGGACATGTCGGCGTGACACTGGCATAGACACACGTGTCTGCATGTATTGAACAAGCCTGACATTTGATGGTCTCCCCCTGCAGAATGCAGTAAACGACATCTTAATGTCGCTGTATTCCAGGCTGAACTTCTTGTAGATATTTTGCATAGTATCTGTCAAATAGAAGGTACCTCTTCCCCTGACTTGGTCCTTCTTTCCAGGTAACTCATTGCTATTTTCTGATCTCCTCAGAAAGTCAGCTACCATCATCTTTGTGACTTGGCTATTGTCTTCCTCATGTTTCTTCCTTTCTTCTGGTAACAGATGTAGTCCCTCGAAAGGGACACTTTCTTACTGAGGATCTTTCTGAACTTTGTACTTAGCATTTTTTGTTTAACGTTGGGATTTCTGACTGGATCAAACAATGCTTTCTAGTGTGATGTCCTAGCTTGTGGACTTATACACGACATAGTCGTTGAGAAGGGGATTAGAGCATCTACTCTGTGTGGCCTTGGTGAGATGTCAAGTTGCTTGGCCAGCTGCAATGCTGCCGTTGTAGGTGAAGACATCTCAGAAACTACTTCTTGGCTGGGGTGAACTGTGGAACGTATATATTTGGTATACATGTAGGTGTGTTGGAATCAGCCGAGTTGATATGCATCGGCGAATAATCAGCAGATGATACTGAGCTTATACTCGAGTTCAGTGAAGTTGCCGGAGTAGACATGGGGCTAATATCATATTTTGACAACGTAATCCTTAAACGGTTAATTTCGTCCAGTGCTTCACCTATCGTTTTCTTCAGCTGTCTCACCTTAGGCTGACGTGAGAGGCAGCTTCACCACCAACCTACAATATAAAACTTATTCATAATCCGCGATATAATGGTTGTAACATTACTGTATTTGTTGTATGGCTGATAGAATATACTTCACTAAATACATGTACACGTGTCACAATAAACCCATTGTGTGTTTCAAGTGTACAGTCTAATAAATATTTCATTTCTTTCCAAACGTATATATCTTCTTATAATATATTACAATATATTATGTCCTGAAAACAACTTAAAATAAATATCTTGGAGCAAAATGATTAATTAAATAATTAACTAATCATTACATAATGTACGTTAAATGATTAATGACCTTTATTTCAGTTTCAGCAGTTAACACAATAAAACCTGTCCATAACAGTCATCATCGGGACTGCGCAAAATTACCATTATAGGCAGGTTGTCGTTATGGAGAGTTTCATGACTTGGATACACATTAGGTAGATAATAAGATTAGGTAGATAATAAGATAACTTCTATTGCGCCTAAATCCTTGGAAACCAAGCTCAGAGGTGCATCAAAACAAATGGATTGGTCAATCTGAAAATCCATAAGCAGTATTCCAGTTGTCAACAGATGGGTCAAGGCGCTAGGGAGCTGCCAGTTGTCAACAGATGGGTCAAGGCGCTAGGGAGCTACCAGTTGTCAACAGATGGGTCAAGGCACTAGGGAGCTACGGTGGATAAGCAAGGTTGTAAAGATAAGTTTTTAATGAAGATGATATTTTGTAATATTTTCAACTGATCTAACACTAAGAGGGAGCATATTCCAAAGAGTTGGTCCAGCAACAGAAAAAGCCCTAGTTGCAATGTTAGTGTTGACTCTAGGGACAAAAAGTAGGTCAGAACTAGATGATCGAAGCTGGATAGGTTTTATTACAGGAGTAAGCAATGAATGCAAATAAGATGGTTGCTTACTGGTCAGTGCCTGGTATGTAATGGTACAGATCTTAAATATTATACGATATCGTACAGGAAGCCAGTGCAAACACTTCAAAAGTGGTACAGAGCGAGAAAAACGAGGAGATTTTCTAACAACTCTTGCTAGACAATTTTGGACACGCTGAAGTTTTGTGATATTCTTGCTAGCGATATTATAAAGGAGGGAATTGCAATAGGCAAGTCTGCTGCTAACAAGCACTGTTGCAATAGTTTTAGTAAAAACAGCAGCGACATGTTTGAGATATATGTGTTGTCGGAAATTGAAGTTACTATCAAAGATCACTCCTAAATTCTGCACCAAGGTTGCTGGCATGATATACCGGTACTAATTCAAAATATGCGTAGGGAAAAAACCATCCAGTTTACTACGCTGCATTGGAGTACCAATAATGATCAATTCAGTTTTATTTGCATTTAATTTCAACTTGCTGTCAGTCATCCAGTGGAAGATATTTTGAAGACAATCACTAAGTTGGTTAAGGGAGCGATTTGTATCCGGGGTAGCCAACGAAATGTAGATCTGAGTATCATCAGCATAAAGATGATGATCCAAGTTATGTCTTTGTATAACAGAGCTTAGTGGCGTGGTGTAAAGAGTAAAAAGCAAAGGCCCAAGAACAGAACCCCGGGGAACACCAAATAAAGCCGGCAGTGCAGCTGAAAAGCAGTTCCCAATCTTTATAGTTTGGTATCTATCAGTTAGATATGAAGAAAACCAGCTTAGAATTGTGCCATATATTCCGTACCACTTTAATAAGCGTTCAATGAGAATGCTGTGATCAATCGTGTCAAAAGCGGCAGAGAGATAAGGTAAATGCAGTCAGTTTACCATTATTAATGTTCAAGTTAATGTCATTATGAACCTTTAAGAGGGCAGTCTCTGTTGAACGAAACTGTCTATATGCTGATTGTGACACATTAGTTAAGACATTTGTGTTAATGTGAGACCTGTTTAGGTCTTGTTTAGGCAGAGATGACTTCTTGAGAAGTGGTGTGCCATGGGTGTATTTGAAATCATCGGGAAAACAGCCAGAGCAAAGTGATGCATTTATAATATTTGTTATAGGTCCAATTAGTGTATCGAGACATGCTTTTAGCAGTATTGTTGGAAATGGATCAAGTGCACAAGATTTATTTGGGGGGACATAATTATTTTCCTAACTTCATCAACTGTTGCAGGTTCAAATGATACAAGTAGAGAATTTACTCACAAGTCCACACTGACATTACTTAAATTATGATGTGGGAAAGCAGAACGAATAATACTGATTTTATCTTAAAGTGACTAGAGAACGAATGACATAGAGACTTAATTGACACATGATCAGGTAGCCATGGAGTAGGCCGTCTGTGTAGAATGTTATTGATGCAGTTCCATAACTGACGCGGGTTATCAGACTTATTTATGCCCATATTTGTATAATAATCTGATTTAGCTTTGGCCATTTGTCTGTTACAGTGGTGACATTGCTTAGAATAGTGCGACCTGTCTAATGGCGAGTGCGATTTGCGCCATACACGCTCTAAATAACAATGACGCCTTTTAGATAGTATAATTTCGGAAGTCATTCATGGAGCTGGTGGCCTTTTTGACACCCTTTTGGATTTTATAGGTGCATATTTGTTAAGTAATGCATTGAGTACTTGACAGTACTGTTTATATAATTCAGATAGATGTTTTTTTTTATCTGTGATAAGGTCAGATATAAGGATATCAGCCATTAAAGCTGTAATGTCAATTCTGTAAGATACATTGTGTTTAAACTCTAATGGGGTTATAGAAACATTAACATTAGCAATGACAGTATGGTGGTCTGATAACCCATCTGAAACAGTAGGTGTTGGATATTATTACAAGTTGAATAGGTTATCAAGAGGTCAAGCCAATGGCCATGTATGTGTCGAAAAGGTAACATGTTGTTTCAAATCAAATGATGCCAGAATATCATCAAACGTAGTTGTAGTTGTAGAAGGTATCCAAATGAAGATTAAAATCACCAAGAATGTAAAATTCTGAATGAATAATTGCCAGTTTTTCTAACATATCCTGAAAGTCTTCAAAGAAATTTGCCGGATGTCCTGGAGGGCGATAAATACAAACAAAGCATGCGGAGAAAGAAGAATCTGAAATTTCAGCACAGATGGACTCAAAACTGGAATATTCAGGGTTTGAAATTTAACTTTGAACTGCCGTGATAAAAGAAAGCCAACATTACCTCCACGACCGGCTAAACATGGTCGATGGTGAAATGTGTAACCAGAACGGGAAATGTCAGCAATGCACGCAGGTGCATCATGTGGTCTGAGCCAGGTCTCAGTTACAACAATAATGTTTATTTTCTTTGAAATTAATAAATCACAAAGTGAGGCTGTCTTATCTCGTACAGACTGAACGTTTATAGTGGCCACCCGAATGTTTCATCTAACAGCTGGCCCAGGATTGAAACTTACATCTCCTCCTAGTAATAACATTATTGCTAATTTCAATGTTGGCACAGAGCGGGGGACATCTCACTCAAAATATATTTTAGTTTACTTTCCAGAGGCTGCCAATGACTATTTCATGTATTCAGAGCAAACTGTTGGTGTGTTTGTTGCTGTCTTGTGTGAGATAAGTGAGTGTAGCTGTAGAGGTGATGAGATGGTCCCTGTCTTCCAGGAGACTGTCGGATGATGAACATCCCAGGCTATACATTCCCTGTGGAAGAATTCCTCTTGGAAGGTGTTGAAATTATAGGGTATGTGACTTTTCACCTTCAGTATTAATTTCTGTCATACAGGGCAAAGTTGGTGGATAATTGAAAGGATCATACAAGTGGAAGTGATAATATGTGCATGCTGCCATGTGGTTCTTGTATGCATTATTTTACATATGTTGATACAACAGTCAAAAGTTTGTATTATCTTGATCAGTCCTGTAGAAGTATTGTCATTATGTTAAGTAAATCAAGCTGACATTATTACAATTTGCATATGTTCAGTGCTTTAGCTAAAGAATAATTATTATAAAGGTATTTATATAAGTATAACGTTCGATCAATCGAAATTGCTCTTGGGCACTTTACATACATTCATAATAGTACTTTACATAAAGGAAATGCTAACAAAACAAACATGTTAAGGTGGCTGGATCGGCTATTATATGCTTCTTTTGAATTAATCATTTCTAGTATAAGTTTTGAATATAAGCTAACCATTTTTTCTCAGAGTTTGCCGCAGATACTAAACAATACTCCAGACCAAAAAGAATTGATTTTTTTATGTTGTTTAGAGATATTTAAATGTGTTTAAAGACAATTAAAAATATGTCAAAAATCACCTTAAAATGGCATTTAATTTCATTTTGAGAAACTCCTCAAAAGTACAAACATATTATTGACATTCACACGGGTTTTTTTTGTAAACAAATGCATATTAAGTTTGATACAGCTTCATAAACATTTTGCTACAATGTTGAAAGACAGCAAAAATCTGTACTGCATTTTGGCATGACCCCTTCACCAAACATAAAACCATCCTGTTCAATTTTGGGTAAACCCAAGTCGAGTTCATATGCCAAGCTATGGCTTTGTAAGTATTGTAGTTTTTATAAAAAGTTACATTAAGTAATACTTCCTGGTAGTTACCAATAATACAAGTGTCACCAGATGTTTTTTGCTTAGAAATGTGACTTTTTTATTGGCATGTGGCTTATTTCAACACAATTTGACAGACACTTCTATTATTGAGATTTCCCCCAAGGTTTTCCTACCAACTTGTCTCATGATATTGTGTTAGGAAGGATCATGTGTTGAACTTGTTGTGGTAGACAAGATTGATTGACATCTACTGGGGTCAGTCTCCCGTCATGCTAATGGCGGCTGAGGTCGGGCATTATGGAGAATAAACAAAACTACCGCCAGTATTTGGTGATTTGACAGCATGATGCATTTAGGTAATTATAATACAACAGCATAGTGGCATGAGAATAACCAGACTATATGATCTGCATTTATGGTGAACGAATTTATGTTTGAACTGGCCTGAGACACACGTGATCATCATTATGGAAACATCGTCAGTTTCCAAGAATCTGAAGGGACTTTCCACAGACACACTAAAAATACTAGTTTTTAAAGGATAGATTGGTGACATATGGCGCTAGTGCCTTGGTTTTTTTAATAGTACACATGTTCATACTGACACCTACTAATGTTCTAAATAAAGAAAAATTAAGAAATCAACTGACATGATACCCAGTGCAGCTATCTTAAAAGCATTAGTAATACAAGAAAAAGTATATAAAACATAAAACTGCTAACAAATAAATATACTAAAATATTCTAAAACTACTTTAAATATATTAATTTATAGAAGCGGCTCTAAAAGTATGACCATCAATATGCACACAAAAAGAAGAGTGCAGCGTGTGTTTTCTTTGGGTTGTCATCTTCACTACTTGTTGGTGTGCAACTACAACCTGCCACCGAACTACAGATTCCCACGCAAAATGCACGGCCGCAAGAAGTGCGAGTTGATGGAGAAGAGATGAGAGTACGAACTGTGGATCGACAGCATACGTGAGGAGTGCCAGGGAAAAACAGGGACTAGGATTGTGATAATCTAGTTATACGTAGGCAACCTCTTTGGATGACATGTATTGTTTCAGAATCATTCTGCTAACGTTGTGGCAGTTCCACCAGCTATGAGATGGATTATAAACGAGTACCTAGCTGTACACAGCATTGGATATATATATATATATATTTGTAATTGAATAGTTTTCATGCAGTACTTACAACATGGCTGAAAGCTTCCAGAGAGTTGAGTTGGTATTGGAATGGACATGTCTGCAAGGGGGTAAAGTGTAAAGTGCTTTGAGCAGAACTGAAGATTTGATATCATGCTACTGGCTGTATGTAAGAACTTACCGTTGTATTGATCCTGATATTGTCCTGTGTCATGACGTGTGTGCAGGTATTCTCCTCGCACACTCATTGTCCTGCGGTCAGTAGCTGACGACAAGGTGGACATTGATCTGACTGCAGCATTTGTCCAGTACATTGTCCGGAATAAGCTAATCAGTTCCACGCAGGACACCTGTGTTAAAGTGGACAGACACTGTTCTGTTTTTAATGTAAATTATGCATAATATATTGTACCATCTCTAGTGTCACTCTTCCATACTTACATGTCTTCATTAAATGTCATCAAACATTTCATTATAATCAACGATTATCGAATAAATTCATTCTTGTCATGTAAGTTAATATAAATAAATAATTACAATGATTTACAATGAAGCCAACCACTGCATGTAAAATAAACTACAGGCACTATAATGTTAGTGTTGAATATGTACCCTCTCTGAATAATTATGTAAAGTTTTTATTTTCTGTGGGTCTACTTAATTTTTGCTCCCTCTAGAATTGTTTATTGCTTGTGAGAGTATTTCATGTTTACACAATCTGTGGGACCATCTGTTGTTGCCACTGTGTTGTTGACATTGTGTTGTTGACACTTTGTTGTTGACATTGTGTTGTTGACACTGTATTGTTGACACTGTTGTTGACACTGTGTGTAACTGTTGTTGATACTGTGTGTGACTGTTGTAGACATTGTGTTGTAGACATTGTGTTGTTGACACTGTATTGTTGACACTGTATTGTTGACACTGTTGTTGACACTGTGTGTGACTTGTTGACACTGTAGGATGGAGCCATTCTTGTGTTCTTGTCTGGAGCTGGTGACATCAAGGCACTGAATGATGTACTGTGTAGAGACATCGCCCTGCATAGAGGTAGTTATATTTACATTAACAACTTTTAGTACACTGTATATATGTGTATGCATGTGTATGTGCATGTATATGGGTTTGTCGTATATGCATTTGCATAAACAAACTATCTCGATGACACAAAAAATGTGACCAATGTAGTTTTCAGTTCCAGTGTTTGTCCTGTGGGTGTATGAATATCACACACTTCACACACACATACGCACACATGCACGCACGCACACACGCACGCACGCACCCACACACGCACAGTTGACTGTTTTTGAAGTGACAACGGTGGGAACGTCTGATTTATGAGATGTCATGCAACAATTGTAGTTTAATTCATATGTATATACCCGTTACTAACATTGTTGGCATGGCTAAGCTTGATGGAGGTCACGCGCAAAATTTTGATTGTGACAGGCAAACCACGACATATTGGATACATAAATCAGATTATAATCTTTCTGATAGTGGTCAATGAAAGGCCTGAGTAAATGGGATGGTGGGATATTCAACGTGTAATCTCTAAGGCATGGCTGGTGGACATCAATGTGTTGAATTTAGCCATTCTGTTTGTCTATTTTGTTGATGGGGGTAAGATCAAGATGAAGAACTTTGACCCAGCCAACAACATCGCAACCTTGAGGCCTGAGTGGGTGAGTCGGGCCAATGCCAAGCAGCATCTGGGCCAGGCTGGAAGATGAGTCAGGCCACATGTACTCTGATAGCAAGGGAACTCTTGGGGTGTCGTAGTGCAGTGGATAGAACAGCAGACTCAATCGAGAGAAAACAATTTGGAATCCTTTTATTGCCATGTCCAAGCTTGGGCAATTTTTTCCATTCCACATTGCCTCAGTTCATTTAGTTATATAAATGAGTACCTGAATATAGAGGTACTTGTATATGGATGATCTTTATGCAGTAGTTGCGGTGTGGCTGAATGCTTCACAGATATGTAGAGATGGTGTTTAAACTGCCCATGAACCAAAAATATCTGTCTAGGTTATGTCCCATCAATTTTGTGATTTTAGCAGAAATGCATGTTTAATAATCTCATCTTTCAATGTCTGGTTTATTTTCTTCTACAAATAATCACCATCTAAGAAAATGCCTGTATTTACGAACAAACACATCAAGAAACCATAGACGATATAAGTCAAAATCACCTCATTTTTTTAAATGTCACTTTAAAATTGTGCTTCAATTTTGAAATAAATAAAAAACTACTGAAGATATTTCAACAAATGAGGTATCATTTTAAAGCTCATGATAAGTACTGACTTTGCAAGTTACACCTATCAACCCATGAGTCTTTCCTCTTAGGATATAGCCGGACATCTGTTATCACTTGTACACAGAGTATCACAGTCGGCACTTCTCTGACTACCAACTGCCAGAGATCCTCAGGACATGATTGGAGGAACTTTTGTCTACAGATCAAGGTCAGCACATCGTAACATGTTATTTCACACATAGGATGGTGTAATTAGAAACACATTAAATACCTCACAGAGAAATTGTACAATATTTGATAATATTATCAAGGAAGTATAAGATGATAAGAAAATGTCTTAACACATTTGCACCATATGGTCATAATTAATATTTGACTCAAATATTCACAAATATTTTCTATGTTTAGTCACCATGCCAGAATATAAGCATTGACATCCTGTGTGTGTTTTTAGCCATTTTTTTGTCAAAGATGTTGAAGCTGGGACGTATAGAGACATTTGTAGGCAAGGCAATGCAACCGCCCAGCATGGAAGCCCTACATCACACAATCTCAACCCTCATCCACCTGGTGAGTAACTGTCAAACCATCTTCTCAACCCTTGTCCACCTGGTGAGTAACTGTCAAACCATCTTCTCAACCCTTGTCCACCTGGTGAGTAACTGTCAAACCATATTCTCAACACTTGTCCACCTGGTGAGTAACTGTCAAACCATCATCTTAACCCTCGTCCACCTGGTGAGTAACTGTCAAACCATGTCAACCAGTGTCCACTTGGTAATTATAAAACCATTTTATTGATACGTGTTTGCCAGACAGATATACTTTCTTTGACCAGTATACATATCACTCAACGTGTGAGTATGTAAAAGTATAAATATAAATTACATATATACAACTTTGAGATATGAGTCTAGGAGACCAGTATTAAATGCCAATACAAATAGTTGCATGTATCAGTAGACAGACTGACACACTCAAGGACCAGGCTATACAAGATGACATTATAAATGGTTATGGTTTGAATGGTTATTTAGCCAAAGGGAATAGCAGCTTACACTGTTTTGTGTTCTGGTCTCAACAGCTTACTGTAGTCTTACAGACTGTTTTACCCTATCTGTCACTCCCTGTTGACAGAACACCCCAGATGACCAGGAGGAGTTGACCCTCTTGGGGTACACCTCGCCAAGATGCCCTGTGACCCTCACACCAGCAATATGCTACTGTTTGGGGCAATTTTCTCCTGCCTCAATCCCATCCTCACAGTCGGAGCAAGTCTCAGCTTCAAGGACGCCTTCTACATCCCAATGGTGAGTACACACCCCATGGTGAGTACACACCCCATGGTGAGTACACACCCCATGGTGAGTACACACCTCATGGTCAGTACACACCCCATGGTGAGTACACACCCCATGGTGAGTACACACCTCATGGTCAGTACACACCTCATGGTGAGTACACACCTCATGGTCAGTACACACCCATGGTGAGTACACACCTCATGGTCAGTACACACCTCATGGTGAGTACACACCTCATGGTCAGTACACACCCCATGGTCAGTACACACCCATGGTGAGTTCACACCACATGGTGAATACACAGTACACACCCCATAATGAATACACACCCCATGGTGAGTACAGACAGATATATTTCACAACCCATGGTGAGTATACACACCATGATCAGTACACACCCCATGGTGGGTACACACCCCATGGTCAGTACACCACATGGTCAGAAAACACCCCATGTTCAGTAAACACCTCATGGTCACTACATCTCATGTTCAGTACACATCCCATGGTCAGTAAACACCCCATGGTCAGTTCACACCCTATGGTCACTACACAACCCATGTTCACTACACCCTATGGTCAGTACATAGACTATATGATCAGTACATACATGGTGTTGTGGTCATTGTGAGTTCGTTGTGGTCAATGTGAGTTGGCTGTTTCAGGATAAAGAGAGGTTGGCTGACGAGAACTGGCAGGAGTTGACTGGAGACTCTCGCAGTGACCACCTGATGCTCATCAATGCCTATGAGGTCAGTGCCAGGTTAGCTGCATGCCAGTAAACTACATACTTGTAAGTTGTAAACTATGCATTTCTTTGTTTCAATTATAAATTACACCGCTGTCTGACTGATGGTTATAAACTATACAACTATTTGAATGTTAGATGTACTTTGTACATATATTAAGTTTTCAGTTGTAAACAGATAATAATATTAGTTTTTTTTCCATTGTAAACCGTACAGCTACTGTAAGTGATACATATCTGAGTTTTACGTGTAAACTACACAGCTATTTCAGTTTAAGGAATGGAACAGTTCACCCAGTCTATTGAATTGTATCAAAGTGTCATGAATTACATGAATGTTGTTGGCTGAGTGATCATGAGACTGTAGCCAGGGTTGGGAGACAGTGAAGGCCTGGGGGACAGCGGGATAGTACTGCTGGGAACACTTCCAGTGTAGCTTAGTCGATGTGTTGATCCCTTGAAATCTACAAGTTATCTGTTGTCTTGAACGTGGGAACCTCGCGGTTGTGCCAATCATCAAAGGACTTTGTGATTATCCCATCTGGCCTTCACAATATTGCCAACAGAGGTTGTTTAGCATCTGCGTGCTACCTTTGCACTTTTTTCAATTTGCAGGCACAACATTGAAATTGCAAATACTGTTTCGGACTTATTAAAAACAATGTCACAGACAGTATACTGTTAACACATTTATTCTGGTATTAATCTTCAACATTACATTAGAATAAATAATGTACCGCTTTCCTTTTGAAGACAATGTCTGCTGTGAATGTGGGGCATGGTGGTCGAGTGGTTAGGGTGCCGGACTGTCAATTAGAGGAACCGGGGTACAAATCCTGGTGCCGATTGGTCGGTGGGTCCGGACTGGTATTGGCCATCGAGTCGAACAAATTTTGTTCACCCAACGTTGCCTGTGTTGGTCCCTTCTATCTGGTGTCTATGCCAGGGGAAGTAAAAGATCCCACTCAGGGAAATGGAAAAAACCTTTTGTGTACTCACTGAGCTGGGATCCCATTATCTAAACTCCCAATGCCAGAATAATCAAACAACTGATTGTGGGCATTTACTGGAAGAAGAATGTCTGATGTCAGTTGTGTACCTCCTGTGTTGTGTTTAGATGTTACAGGACATGAGACGTCAGTTTGCCCAGTTCCTGCATGACATGGGTTTCATCAAGTCAAATACCTCGAAAGCAGCTGATGCCAACCGCAACTCAGGTACAGAGGCTGGGCGCAGCTGAGCACGCTGGCAGAGATGAGGCAGAAATACCACAAAGACAGTTATAGCAATAAACGGTCGAAATTTGCATAGCACCCAAATCTACAATAAAAAGCTCTTGATTGCTTTACATAGAGTTGTTTAAAACTGATTTAAACAGTAAATCTAAAAAAGTTGGACACTTAATTAAATGACAATAACTGAACTGTAATATACCCAAAGAAGTGATTTCTGTGTTGGTCTGATGCCTGTCTTTGAACGTGGAATGTAACTTATCTTTATGCAGTGTTTATTCAATAATTTGTTAATTATTGTACAAAGAAATAAATTATATACAAATTGTGTTGTTTTGTTTAGACTGTGGTAGACGTTTTGCTAATGTTACCATTATGTGATATACCAGATTATGTGCGACATGTGTACTGTACTGTATAGACTGCTGTACAGACATGTTTTGTATATGTACTATACTATACAGACATATGTTGTGTGTACTGTGCTGTACAGACATCTGTTGTATGTGCTCTCTGCGCTGCGTAGATGTGTTGTATGTGCTCTGTGCTGTACAAACATGTATTTATATGTACTGTGCTGTATAAACATGTGTCTTATGTGTACTGTGCTGTACAGACATGTGTTGTATGTGTACTGTGATGTACAGACATGTGTTGTATGTGTACTGTGCTGTACAGACATATGTTGTGTGTGTGTACTGTGCTGTACATACATGTGTTGTGAATGACCTGTTGTGTATGTGTCTTATGTGTACTGTGCTGTACATACATGTGTTGTGTGTGTACTGTGCTGTACAAACATGTGTTGTGTGTGTACTGTGTCGTACAAACATGTGTTGTATGTGTACTGTGCTGTACAGACATATGTTGTATGTGTACTGTGCTGTACAAACATGTGTTGTGTGTGTACTGTGTTGTACAGACGTGTGTTGTGTGTGAACTGTGCTGTACAGACATGTGTTGTGTGTGAACTGTGGTGTATGTGTCTTATGTGTACTGTGCTGTACAGACATGTGTTGTGTGTGTACTGTGCTGTAGAGACATGTGTTGTGTGTGAACTGTGCTGTACAGACATGTATTGTGTGTGTACTGTGCTGTACAGACATGTGTTGTATGTGTACTGTGCTGTACATACATGTGTTGTATGTGTACTGTGCTGTACATACATGTGTTGTGTGTGTGTACTGTGCTGTACAGACATATGTTGTATGTGTACTGTGCTGTACAAACATGTGTTGTGTGTGTACTGTGTTGTACAGACGTGTGTTGTGTGTGAACTGTGCTGTACATACATGTGTTGTGTGTGAACTGTGGTGTATGTGTCTTATGTGTACTGTGCTGTACATACATGTGTTGTGTGTGTACTGTGCTGTACAGACATGTGTTGTGTGTGAACTGTGCTGTACAGACATGTATTGTGTGTGTACTGTGCTGTACAGACATGTGTTGTGTGTGAACTGTGCTGTACAGATGTGTTTATTTGTCACAGACAACAAACAGCTGGTGCAGGCAATCATCTGTGCTGGACCCTACCCTAATGTGGCAAACATTTACAAAGTGAAGAATAAGCTGTGTGAGGGTAAGTCTGTGAGAGGGTTAGTCTGTGAGAAGGTAAGTCTGAGAGAGAGTATGTGAGAGAGTAAGTCTGAGAGAGTAAGTCTGAGTGAGTTTAAGTCTGAATGAGGGTAAGTCTGAGAGAGGGTAAGTCTGAGAGAGGGTAAGTCTAAGAGAGAGTAAGTCTGAGTGAGTTTAAGTCTGGGAGAGGGTAAGTTTGTGAGAGAGTAAGTCTAGAAGAGAGTATGTGAGAGGTTAAGTCTGAGAGAGGGTAAGTATCTAGAGTGCCCGTTTTGACTTAGTGCTCTCGCCCAGTCTCCAGCATAGAGGTCACATATCACCGCCCTCCAGGTGGGGCGGTCAGTGGCCATCTGCTCAACCGCCTCAAGCGTAAGTTCCAGGCTGCCCTGATCCTGCTTGACGCAATCAATCTATCAACGGTGAGGGTGGGCGAGGGCCTTTTCCAGGTGGCGTTATATATGGATGGGCATGGTTCACCTGTGATGCAGTGTAGTCTGCTGTTATGCAATGCATGTGACTGAACCATTGGAGGCATCACTGGGCAATGAGTACGGATCAGGCTGCTGACCAGTGCGTTCTATGATCATATTTTTTCAGATGTTATGGAACTACTTTGGAACTTCAGAACTGCTGCTAGTTAGCCTGGTGCCGTGTATCTAGTTGCGTTTGTGGTTTCAGTGACTCGTTGCTGTCAACAAAGACAGAGAGGTGAATCTTGCTTCATCCACAGTCAGTCAACTGGAGCGCGATGCAGATCAACTCTCGCTGGCTCGTCTACCACCTCAAGATGATGACCTCCAAGGTGAGGGTCAAGGTCATGTCATGGTCAACACGGTTGCCATATGACATTGTATGCTCGTTGGATAGCAGTAACATTATGGAATTTTATATTCTTGTCTACGCGTCTTTCTACGTGTGTGATTGGAAGTAACAAACGCCTGTGTATGTGTGCATCTAGGTAGATATTGAAAGTTAAAGAAGTACTGTTAAATGTTGGAATTATTGCATCAAGTTGTTCAAGAATGTAACTCCAGTTCTATATAAAGTCAGTGTGAAATGCACTGTGCTGTTTGTTTTTAGATCTTCCCGTATGACACCACCATGGTATCATCCTACCCCTTGCTGTTCTTTGAGGGCAACATCAGTGGTCACATCAACACACTGTCAGTGGTCACATCACCACACTCAGTGGTCACATCAACACACTGTCAGTGGTCACATCACTACACTGTCACTTGTCATATCACCTCAATCAGTGGTCATGTAACCATACTGTCAGTGGTCACATCACTACACTGTCTGTGGTCACATCACCACACTGTCAGTGGTCACATCACCACACTGTCAGTGGTTACATCACCACACTGTCAGTGGTCACATCACCACACTGTCAGTGGTCACATCACTACACTGTCAGTGGTCACATCACCACACTCAGTGGTCAAATCACTACACTGTCAGTGGTCACATCACCACACTCAGTGGTCACATCACTACACTGTCTGTGGTCACATCACTACACTGTCAGTGGCCACATCACCACACTGTCAGTGGTCACATCACCACACTCAGTGGTCACATCAACACACTGTCAGTGGTCACATCACTACACTGTCACTTGTCATATCACCTCAATCAGTGGTCATGTAACCATACTGTCAGTGGTCACATCACTACACTGTCTGTGGTCACATCACCACACTGTCAGTGGTCACATCACCACACTGTCAGTGGTCACATCACCACACTGTCAGTGGTCACATCACCACACTGTCAGTGGTCACAACACCATACTGTCAGTGGTCACATCACTACAGTCAGGGTAATACTGGCTGTGGTGTCAGGGTGACACTGGCTGTGGTTACAGTGTGACACTGGCTGTGGTGACAGGGTACGTGACACTGTCAATGGTGACAAACTGATACAATGGAGGTGACTGGGTGACACCGTGAGTGGTGACAGGGTGACACTGACATTGGTGACAGTGTAGCACCAACAGTGATTACAGGGTGACATCAACAGTGATTACAAGGTTACACCGACTGTGGTGACAGGGTGACACCAACAGTGATGACAGGGTGACACTGACTGTGGTGACAGGGTGACACAACAGTGATGACAGGGCGACTTTGATAATGATGACAGGGTGACACTGACATTGGTGACATCACAGTTATGGTTGTCACAGCACTGATGTCATGCAGACAGTTGACATAGATAATATAAATAAGAATACATTTCATGTAGACCATCCAAACTTGAAAATGGCTGAATGTTTGAAATATGTCATTCTGAAGACATCAGGTGACATGTGATTGAATGTAACATCAGATTGAATGTGACATCTAATTGAATGTGACAGAGTCATTGTGTCGCAAATTGAAACTGATGTTTCCCTACACTTATGGCTGTATCTGTGTCAGTGTCGCAATAAAACAAGTCACTTTACAGGTTGCATGCAACATACAAACCCAATCAATCTTATCTGCTCCATTTATTTTCCTCAAAACTGTTGATGCACAATTTGATGCCGTTGATGAATACTTAAAAGTGAATGTCTGAACACAGTCTTGTTTAATTATGTTTTCCCAGGACTCAACCATCTGAAGAAAGACGAATTTGGTTGTACTTGCCACAGACTCTGGTGTGCTCCTGGATAAGTGGCTCGCTGAGAAAGCAATGGACAGTTGTGGTTTTCAATCTTCATCAGTTATTACGTTGGCACTCGCCGGGACGTCAAATGATGTTGTAATCTCATTACCAAGACCATCTACAACAGAAATATTGCAGAGAGATAAAACTAAACTGTTTGAGTGCAGCGTTTTAGTGCAACTCAGTGTGTTACTGGGCCACCTTCTAAGAACATTTACATTCTGCTTGTCTCTGTGCAATAGTGTCTGCAGGCAGCTTAGTTTCCTGTTGTATACACGGCTGTGTTCTAATAAAATAGTGTATTTGAAACCTCTGAAAGTACAGTATTAAAAATTTACAAATACCGCTAGCACTGTGTTTGTTTTGTTCATTTTACAGTGAAGGTACTGACAATTTGGTGTCCACCCATACACACGCCACAGGCCAAGTGGGTTAAACAGACATGGAATGCTGTAAAAAGTTTGCCTCCAAATATAATAACTACATATATCTAGGGTCATAACGTAAACGTAGATGGACAACCTTGTAAATAAACTACTGGAATTGTGTTGTTAGCCCCTAAAGACACATTAAACAAGTGTTGTAACACTTACAAATTGAATATTTTGCCCTTTTTGAGTGATATTGCTGGTTTGTGGCAGTTTAAAAATGAACAGGTTCATATCACAAATATTACATAAAGTAATGTCAGCAGTATGTAGATATTTAGAATAATAAAAAATCTTATATCCCTAGAATATGAGACTGAGGTTCTGGCAAGCAGTTGTTGCAATACAATAAAATATTTTTTTAAATAATATTCAAAGGAACCTTCGCTCAACACGTGTCTCAGCTCAAGAGATCGATATAGGGCACAGAGCACAGTTGACTTTCCCACTGGTGACCAAGTTAACGTTCTGTCAGATTATAAGAAAATTGTACCCTGAAAAAAATATACATTTCCTCACAACTATTGCCATCATATTGTAATATATATTATAATTGAATACTATAGTTGTTGAGTTACTACACTGAGACAGATATTTGGTAAAAAAGACTATCCTTAGCCACCAGATGGAACATGAATCTTCACATACTTAGTTCTGATACATTCTCAGTCGGCAGTCATAATTACATTGCAGTTACATTTCTTGGATGATGTTTCAGGTTATGTAATCTGCTTGAACTAAATTTGAATACTGCAAGTGGAACGTAAAAGTGTTAATATTGAAATGTTCTACATGAAACATTCCAGTATAATCATTGCTGTTTTGTATGGCACAATAACTTACATCTAATCATTTTTGTGACATCCATAAACTAAAGTTGTTTGGTAGTAGTTTCAGTGTTCAATATTACATTGTAATATATGCAGTGTCAAGAAGTGTGACTAGGTTTAGTGATTTTCTTTATATCTTACAAGATGCCCTGTTTTACATGAACATTATAAGTTGTCTGCCGTTTGCATTGTGAGAACACGCATTTGTTGTATCATCTACAAAAACAGACTGCAAGGGCATCCAGATGAAATCAGATGCTTCTTGTGCAAGTGAGTATCTTAACCAAATATAAACAGCAGATTACTGATAGATGCTTAACAAGAGAATATTGTCATCTTAGACACGACACTGCCTCGCAAACATCTTCCATGAAGCTGTATCAGTCAACTATATTCAAGTTTATTTGTGTAGGTATGATTGTAGTTAAGATACTACAAATGCGTTCTCATATTAATACTACACACACAGGCATGCACACATGCACGCACATAAATAGAATAAAATTGACAAATATCATACAGTTTAGACTGTATCGCGACCCAATGGAATAGATAAATAAAAGCTAACACGTAAATAAGAGATAGAACAAAAACATCAGATGGCAAGTGAACTATGAAACCTGTAACTTCAAGAAACCAACATTTTTATTTCTATGCGTAACTTACCCTTCTGAGATATTTCTCAGTTTAGTATGGAAACCTGTTCACACAGACAGCATTTTCACAACCAGCAGATAATGTGTTCCTTTAATTTATATGCTCTCAGATTGAATGCTTTCTTATATATATATTCTACAATGCTCCTTTACTATCGTCACTTCATTCCTCTAGCCCTATCTTTAGAGCATGTTTGCACTAAACAACAGCGTGTGGAACCTGGCTTACATTTAATGTGTTTGTTGTGACAAAGATACTATTTAAAGGAATTTGAACATTTCCGAGATTAAATAAAGTTGTGATTTTTTTAAATATTCCGGCTAATCTAATTGGGAAAATATAAATACTATATGTGCACTGTTTACACATGTATATGTTACAAACACTTATATAGTAACATTCTTAATCTAGTAGATTACAAATCGCTCAATGTGTTCATGTAGATATCACAATCATGTCAACTGAGCGAAGTAGTAAAATGACATACTTATTTAATGTTCTTTTGTGCCCACTGTCGCATAATTAAGGCAGAGACGAGATATCTCTTCCTCCTTCACAGTTCTTCAGGTTGTTTTGGGTCTTTCTCTATTTTGTTTCCCTTGGGGTTCCATCTCAAGGCTGTCTTGGTTATCCCCATCATAACCCAACATAAGACCGACCCATCTCCCTCTTATGGCAAGTCATTCGTGTTACTCATATTACTTTGTGGAAATCATTTGTGTTACTCATTTTACATTGTGGAAGTCATTCATATTACTCATGTTACATTGTGAAAGTCATTTGTGTTACTCATGTGCACAAAGTTTCAGAAGTTGTAATAATCATATGGTAATGCTTTATCTGGCCAGTTTGCCTGGCCAAGTGCGACAAGTGTTCACAGTCAGGAGGCGTCATCACATGTGACATCTTTCAATCAAACTACATCAAGGACAAAAGCAAGATGTGCAAGAGTAAGAACATTGCTTTGCCTATATCTGTCGCCCGTTGGTTGTACATTAATTTTGTTTAATGTGTTGACATTAGTTATTGCACAAAGCATGATTCATTGTACATGCATCTTGCTTTTCTTTCATGATAACCTATCCAGATGGTTTACACGTATAACAATATGTTCACATCCCCTAACAGTATCTAATCAGATGCAGTAATTTGTCAATCTACTTCCAGGATATCCAGTTCACTAGTAGTAGCCCATTGATGTTACAACAAATTATGGAACTGAGATCAGATGTTTTCTGGTTGTTGATGCTGTTCAGAGTCCTGTCTGTTGATTGTTTGCAGTGTGTTCAGAGGTGACATTTGACCACTGCCGCGAATGTACAAACTCTGACGGCAATTATGTGTGCAAGGCTTGTAGCCATGGATACACCTTGAAGGAAGACAAATCTACTCGTGTCTGTAAGTAACCTGCATTTACTATTGTTGTTGTTTTATCAGAGACATTTCTTATTTAACAAGATTTAACAAGATTGCCACCCAGAGAATTAACTCTAGGTGGCAGGTGGACAAGGAAGCCCTTTGGCTTATCGAGAGTCCGACCCTTTTATCTATGTGTATCCCGCCCTGCTGAGGTATGTGTCGGATTTTATTTTTAAACATATTCACGCTACTAGCACCCACACAATCAGCAGATAATCTGTTCCATTCATTTACAGTCCCTTGTGAAAATGAGAACTTTCTCATATCTAATCTACACTGTTCCTTTGCTAATGTAACTTCATGTCCCCTAGTCCTTCTACCTTTCTTAACTGAGAAAAAAGTATTTCTATCAATTTTTCATAACCATTCATTATTTTAAACACTTCTATCTGATCTCTCAATCTCCTGGTCTCTAGTGTTGTTAAGCTGCAATTTTTTAGACGTATTTCGTAACTAAGATCCCTCAGTTTTGGTATCATTTTAGTTGCTCTCCTCTGTACTCTTTCTAGCATATCTATGTCCTTCCTGCGATAAGGCCTCCTCGCTTGAATACAATATTCTAAATGAGGCCTAACTATTGTTTTGTACAGTGGTATTATTAGCTCTTTTGCCTTATAAGTTATGTTTCGCCTAATTAATCCAAGGATTTGATTTCCCTTTGAAGCTGCAATTCCACACTGCTCTGAAACCTTCATATCAGCACTAATGGTCAACCCTAAGTCCTTTACTTTTACAGTAGTACTTAGTACAGTACCCCCCATTGTATATTCTTTCTCTTCGTTCCCATGTCCTGTGTGGAGGCATTTACATTTCCCAAAATTGAACAGCATTTGCCACTTTTCAAACCATTTGATCAACTTGTCAAGATCATCTTGTGAATGTTGTCTATCTCCATCACTTTTAATCCTTCTAAACACTTTTGTATCATCCGCAAATTTCAACACCTTGCTTGTTATTTCATCATCCAAATCGTTGATGTATATTAAGAATAATATAGGTCCTAGTACTGAACCCTGTGGTACCCCATTCAATACCGATTTCCAGGTTGAAGCCTCCCCATCAACTACTACACGTTGTCTTCTGTCAATCAGCCATTTTTATATCCAGTTTATTATACCATTTCCTATGCCATGGGCCTTTAGTTTAAGCAGTACTCTTTGATGTGGTACTTTGTCGAAAGCTTTTTGAAAATCTAAGTAGATCCCTCATCTACTCACTTGGTGATGTCTTCCAAAAAACATAACATATTGGTTAAGCACCAGTTTGGTGAGCAGACTGTCATCAAGATCACAAAGGCAGCTCTCAAGGGCATGACTTTATCTGCTGAGCTAGTTAGTGAGTGGATTGACGCCTTCCCCTTCACCGTGCACGTGTCAGACCGCGTGGACTACATCTACTCTGCTGATCCACCAGGCCATTCTGCACAGAAACAGCACAAGGAGGAGTTGGAGCACCGGCGTGTCTTGAATGCGGATGATTGGGGTCTTTTTGGTGCAGAGGTGGAGAAATGCCCTCACCCACTGGAAGATCACTGCCCTCATCTGTACAATCCAGTCACCGGCCAAGTTGATCCTGCTGAAGTGAATGTGGCTGATTCGATTGTGCTTGGAGAAAAGATGCAGAGCAAGTACATCGCCAGTTTTCCCGATGGGTTCTACGACACAATCAGTAGTCCCATCAAGACGATGGACGTTCTAAAGAAGCAGGACAAGGGCAACAAAGGCAGGCCAGTCATCGGTCTTAAGAACATTTTTCCCCGGCTCTTGAAGATTGGTCAGTGGCGGCAGATGGAGCTTGAGCCTCTGTTCAACTACGAGCTATGTGCAGTGCCTCCATCGCTCATCGACAAGCATTGCACATTTGCACATTAATATCTTTTTATAGAAGATTTAGAAACTACTTGTGTACTGGTGGTAGGGGATTATGACGCCGACATTTCTTCGTCATTTGGAAGGTCCCTTATAAACTTCTCCACTGAATACAATTTAGTGCTATGCAGTAAGCAGTATCTACCACCTGACTCATTCATGTACATCAGTGATACATGGGTACACCTCATGGCTAGACCATTGTATAGCTACACATGATGGTAATGATGTGATAAATGACATTAGTGTGTGCTATAATCTTGCTACCACAGATCATATCCCTGTGATAATTGATGTCAATGTAGACAGTGTGCCATGTGTAGTACCCGGTACTAACAATAACACTTAGTCAAGTCTTATTTGGTCAACACTTGACAAATGTTCCATTGATAATAACTAAACAGATTGATACTGAACTAAAAAACATTGTATTACGTATTGATGCTATTATATGTACTGACGTCAACTAAAATTATGAGTCTCACCACAAAGCACTTAATAATATGTATGATAATATAACCAGGTGTTTAACTGATGCTAGTGGCTGTTTGTGTACTCCCAAACAAAGAAACTATACATGTCGGCCTGGGTGGACTGATTATGTGGCAGTCATCCATAAAGATGCTTATGAAACTTTCCAACTATGGGACGGTATAGGTAAACCTAGACATGGTCTTGTTTTTGAGTTAAAAAAGAAAGCTGATGCTAGATGCAAATATGCAATAAGGTTTATTAAAAAACATGAAAATGAGTTGAGGTGTAAATGATAAAATAAAAAATAAAATGCAGTAGTGCCAAAACCCTAGCATTTGATGTTAGTTATGAGAGCAGCATTAAAGAGTTACCTGAGAAGTCAAAGATGCTATAAGAAACCTTGAATGTAACAAGAGCTGTGGCCTTGATGGTGTGTATGCAGAGCACATGAAGTACTGCAGTGAACACATACTGCCTTTATAGGTCTGTTGGTGCATGGCGTACTGCCAACTTCTATGATTTCTGTTATATTAGTGCCCATAATCAAGGATAAATCCGGCAAGATAAACAGTAAAGACAACTATAGGCCAATAGCAGTGACAAGTTTTGTGTACATTTTTTTGACAAAATCTTGCTCAGCAGAATGGATAACTTTTTAACAACCAGTGATAACCAGTTTGGTTTTAAAAAGAAGCATGGCACTGACATGTGCATTTATGTACTAAAAGAGGTTATTGCTAAATATCAAGCCTTAAATAGCTGTTTGTTTATGTGTTTTCTTGATGCATCTAAGGCTTTTGACCGTGTAAACCATAGTGTACTTTTTAAAAAGCTAAATGACAGAGATGTTCCTGGTTACATTGTTAGAATTCTAGTGTTTTGGTATGCGAAGCAACAAATGTGTGTAAGATGGGGTAGTCATGTGTCTTAACAGTATTTAAGTAATGGAGTTAGACAAGGAGGTATTTTATCCCCCTATTTGTTCAGTGTTTACGTGGATGGTTTATCCACTTTACTTAGTGGTTGCAATGTAGGATGTTATGTAGGATATAATTGTGTAAATAATATTATGTATGCTGATGATCTTGTAGTATTTTGTCCGTCCAGCAGGGGATTACAGACCCTTCTCACCGTCTGTGATCAATATGGATTATATGGACATAAGGTACAATGCCAAAAAGAGTATGGTCATGATAATTAGAAACAAGTTTTGTAAGAATGTTAAATTTCCAAGTTTTATGCTTGGTAATGACAAACTGTGCGAGGTAGAATCTGTAAAATATTTGGGTCATATCATTTCAAATAGTATGCTAGATGACAATGAGATATCTAGACAATGTCGCCAGTTGTATGCACAAGGCAACATGATCATAAGAAAATGTCAATGTGTTCAAATGATGTAAAGAAGACATTGTTTACTACTTTTTGCTCACCTATGTATACTGCCCATTTATGGTGGAATTTTCATAATTATGCTATCAGGAAATTGTATGTCTCTTACAACAATACATTTCGAATTGTGTTAGGCTACGACAGATACTTTAGTACTAGTGAAATGTTTGTTAACAATAATTTACCTAACTGTGCTGCCGTTATTAGAAATTTGACATATATGTTTATATGCCGACTGCAGTTCTCAAAAAACATATTGATTCATGGCATTATTAATAGTGACGTGAAATACATGTCAAGAATATGGAAATACTGGTTCAATTCCCTGTATATACATTTTGTTGACAGGTGATTTTTCATTCTCTACATTGTAACTATTGTTTATAACACAACTATAGAACCATGATAATGTACTTGTATGTTGCATGGAGTCTGTGAATAAAGCAATTATTATTATATCATGAACCTTTAAGAAGGCAGTCTCTGTTGAATGAAACTGCCTATATGTCAATTGTGACACATTAGTTAAGACATTTGTGCTAATGTGAGACCTTAGACGACTTGCTACAACCTTTTGTAGTATTTTGGAAATGAAGCCGAGGTTAGAAATAGGTCTATAACTGTTTAGGTCTTGTTTAGGCAGAGATGACTTCTTGAGAAGTGGTGTGCCATGGGTGTATTTGAAATCATCAGGAAAACAGCCAGAGCAAAGTGATGCATTTATAATATTTGTTATACCCGGTAGGTACAATTAGTGTATCAAGACATGTTTTTAGCAGTATTGTTGGAAATGGATCAAGTGCACAAGATTTATTTGGGAAGGACATCATTATTTTCCCAACTTCATCAACCGTTGCAGGTTCAAATGATACAAGTTGAGAATTTACTTGTGGAAAGTCCGCACTGACATTACTTAAATTATGATGTGGGAAAGCAGAACGAATAATACCGATTTTATTCTTAACGTGACTAGAGAACGAATTACATAGATACATAATTGACACATGATCAGGTAGCGATGGAGTAGTCTGTGTAGAATGTTATTGATGTAGTTCCATAACTGACGCGGATTATCAGACTTATTTATAACCATATTTGTAAAATAATCTGATTTAGCTTTAGCCATTAGTCTGTTACAGAGATGACATTGCTTAAAATGGCGCGATGTATCTAATGGCGAGTATGATTTGCGCCATACACGCTCTAAATAATGACGACGTCTTTTAGATATTATAATTTCGGAAGTCATCCATGGTGCCGGTGGCCTTTCCGACACCAATTTGGAATTTATAGGTGCATGTTTGTCAAGTAATGCATTGAGTACTTGACAGTACTGTTTATAGAAGTCAGATAGATGTTTTTATCTGTGATAAGGTCAGATATAAGGATATCAGCCATTAAAGTTGTAATGTCAATCATATGAATGGCTCTATAAGACACATTGTGTTTCGACTCTAAAGGGGTTATAGAAACGTTAATATTAGCAATGACAGTATGGTGGTCTGATAACCCATCTGAAACAGTAGGTGCTTGGATATTATTACAAGTTGAGCGAGTTATCAAGAGCTCAAGCCAATGGCCATGTGTATATTTACATTACGAAGCAGTAACAATTGATTACTGGTGTGTACAGAGCCGGCAGCATTCATCCAACCTGTCATGACACAGTCACACATAGACACAGTGAACTAGGAGTATGAATATTGTATTTCATTGTCATGTATTGATATGTTGAGTTTGTGTGCTATTTAGCCAATATTTACTTATTAATAAAGTTACTGTTAATGCTATATGACTGTTTAATGTATATTTATTATAATGTAAATAACTTAATGTGGTTGTAAACATTGCATAAATTATATAACTGTCTTCATAATTATGGACATTCCAGCCTTTCATCGAAATGTAGCGGTCAGTCGTTAGCTTGCTAATATTAGCCAATATTAACTTATTAATTAAGTTAATGTTAAATGACTGGTTAATGTATCTATTTATTACCATACTTAATGTGGTTTACTGCTTGCATAAATTATACAAATATCTTCATAATCATGGACATTATGGCCTTTTATTGAAATGTGTCAGTCGATCTGTTGAGATCGCGTGCTAATTACCCAATATTGACTAATTAAATTATTATTAAATTATTTGTTAATGCCTACTTATTACCATCATTAATGTGGTTATACACATTGCATAATATGTATAAATATCTTCACAATCATGGGCATTATGGCCTTTAATTGGAATGTGTTGGTCTGTTGAGTTTGCATGCTACATTACTAAAATTAACTAATGAATTGTATTAATGTGGTTATAAGTATTACTAAAAATATTAAATATTGTAAATGTATTACTCTAGTTAATGTGTTTGAAAACCCTGAAAACAGTATTTAAATATATGTATAAATAATAAAGTGACATTTTAAAGCAAATATTTATCCACAGAAAACACAAAAATGACTCCATTTTGACATTGTAAGAGATACACAAAAATTATGCTGTTTTGCCGTTTTAAAATCGCAATATGTTTTGATCTATTAAATATATCTTAATAAAATTAATATTTTTGTGATCCTTAAGTTGTTACCTTTAATTTAAGCCCATTCCCAATGTTCTAGCATGATATTAATTTTTTTTTGTGCCTATCCATACCGACCCATACTCGTTAATTGGCCCTTACAGCGTAAGTAGAATCTGCGACGACTGATTTCGTGGGAATGCCTCACAAATGGATTACCACGGGTCTGCTAAAATCCATAACATTTTGAGATAACTTATATAAGAGAATGAAACTTACAAATCCCAATTCAAGGGAATACGAAATTATGCGTATTAATTTAAAAACTGATGGTACCATATTAAAGAGAAGCTTACGTGAATCCAAACAACATTATTAGTGTCAACTTTCGCTAAATATAAATCTGATATCAGAAACACGTGGAAAACTATAAATGAAATTATTTCAAGAAAAAACAAGAAGAATAGTTTTCCCGAATCATTCAGTATAAATAATATAGAAACTACAAACACTCTAGATATAGCTAACGCATTTAACACCTTCTTTACAAATATCGGCAGAAAACTGGTTAATAACATAACATATTTAGGTGACAAAGATTTTAGGCATTACTTTGATAAACATTTTAACTGCAAATTTGTACTTCACAACATTGACGAATATGCTTGACAGTGGCTTGGCTAAGTAATGATGGTCATGTTCAACTGCATACATGTTGGCTGGCCTCAGTGTCTGTAATAGTGGCATTTGATCACCAGCACTGGCAGCAAAGTTCAGTGTCAGATTTTTTACATAATCTGCTTGCGATACTTTTGTGGGCGCGGATCAAAATTGAGCGCCTGTGTCTCCTTTGTTAGTTTCAGTCTGCTAGCCTTGACCGGTGATCCAGTGTGAGGTCGACGTGGCCGGTAAAAAGGTTGCAAGACATCAGTGCAACTTAGTTCTAGTTTTGGCTGTTTACATCCAGTAAAATCAATTATGGCAAGCAGGACTGCCTGGATATGCTTACAGTGTGCAATAGGTCCCATACCAGCTACACATTCACATTCTGTCTCAAGCACTTCACCATTGACATCAACGCTAGCATAGCAATGATAGCAAGTAGTGCGACGCATCTCCGCCCGACACTGTCCAATGTATGGAGGACTGTTTGGGTGAAATAAAGAACTGGATGGCATGGAATTCTATGTGCATGAACGACGGCAAGACACAGCATCTTCCGATTGTACCCAAGTCTGCGGATGCAATCGTTGACGGCACTGTGATTCGCGTTGGTGGTTCTATAATTACAGCTTCAAGATGTGTTCAAAGTCTTGGTGTCTCCATTGACAGGCACCTAGATATGAAAAAGCAAGTGTCGCAAACTGTCAGCGCATGCTCATTCTACCTCCGCCACATCAATCAGATTAGCCGTTTTTTACCCAAACCAACAAAGGAACGCGTAGTCAATGCCATCATCACATCGCGGATTGACTACTGCAACGCACTGTTGTACGACACGTCTGCAGTTAACATCGCGCGTCTGCAACGAATACACAACTCGCCTGCGTCGTCCACGTAGTGACAGCGCCACGCCCCTGTTACGCGAACTTCGTTGGTTGCCTGTTGCGCGCAGAGTGGATTACAAGATACTGGTACTCACGTACAAAGCCATGCACAATGACGCGCCCGTGTACCTGTGTGAACTCGTGCACCCATATCAACCAGCAAGAGCACTGCGCTCTGCCAGCAGTAACATGTTGGAAGTGAAGCGCACTCGTATCAAGGCTGGGGACGGCTCGTTCGCTGTAGCTGCTGCGTCCCTATGGAACACTTTACCGAGTGCTGCTAAAACCTGTGACACTCTCGCCAGCTTCAAATGTCGTCTGAAGACACATTTCTTTTGTGTTTCATATTAGTGCCACTCTACATGAACACTGCCCTCTACTAAAACCAATTTTAATTAGTTATCGTATTCTTGTAATGATTATTCATTATTCCCCACGTAAACTATTTTATATCAAATGTTTTACTAAATTATTTATTATTATTAATTTTATATAGTTATTGTGCTAGATTGATTATTATCAATATTATTTAATTTTGATGAATAACTGATATTTATTTACTTGTTTATTTAGAAATTCTATATTATTCAATATGTATGTATTTATTTATTTTATTCTTTACCACTAATATTTATTTTAAATTAATATACATATACATATTTATTGCAATTCTACGATTGTTATGTATTTTAATATGTTGTGAAGCGCCACGAACAATACTGGATGTGGCGCTATACCAAATAAAATATATTATTATTATTATTATTAATGTAGAATGTGGTGTCATCATCATGTGCCCATCGAAGGAAGTGTAGAAATCTGTAACAAAATGAAAGGCTTCATATACCTGATACACTAATATGTATATAAAGCTACGTACTAACAACATCAATTACCACTTCATCAAAAAAACTACAATGCTTGTAGTAACGACAACACACACAGTGTTAATTTCTTCAAGATAGTCAAGTGTTAGTTAATGCAAACTATTTTTGTAACTGACTAACATACCTTGAATCATACAATCTGTGACCAGAAGAGAGGGAAGCATCAGACAGTTCTAGGAAAGCTGTAGCAGCTCTACAGGAGAGATGATTAACAGCAGATACCGCACTGCTAGTGACATCCTAGAAGCAACCCAGCGGGCAAACTGACGTTGTAACGACGTTGTTTCGACGTCAGGCACCGACGTCGAAACAACGTCGAAAACACATTGGATTTGAAAGTTGTATCAACGTCGGGTATCGACGTTGTTCCGACGTCGGGTGACGACGTTGTTCCGACGTCGGGTGACGACGTTGTTCCGACGTCGGGTGACGACGTAGTTCCGACGTCAGGTACCGACGTCGAAACAACGTTGAAAACAAGTTGTATCAACGTCGGGTGTCGGTGTCGTTCCATGTTGTATCAACGGCTAGTTCTGGGAGCGTTTTTCTTGTAATGTAGTTGTTGTCATGTTTCAAACTGGTATGCATAATCGGGCTCACTGTGGAGCTTGCGATGAACATGCAGGTCCTAAGCTGAAGGGGAGACACCTCACCTAAAAAGTTAATAAAAATACTGTAGTCACCATATTCTGACAGCTTTCTATATTAGCTGTCAATAAAGGAAACAAACTATCTAAACAAATTTGTGGAATATCTTGGGAGTATGGTTATTTGTTCGAATTTATAACGGTATAATTGTGAAAAAATATACTTTCAAATGTTTTAAGGTTTAGTGATGACTGGGACAACAAAAAATGTCCATAATTGCGCAATAAAATAAAATGATACTATGTCAGCGTATCTATACAATTAAAAATAAAGATATTCATTATGTCGTGGAACAAATCACATCATTTTATTTCGTACAAATAAAACAATTATTAAAATTAAAACACTACCAACTACACAAGCAGGAATTTTATCTAGTTGTGAGCCTTCCGTCCACCACCTCCAGCCCGGTCTGGTGCATATTTAAGGCATGCAGAGATGGCTGCAGTGACCTCTGTCTTCGTTCCGACCTGGTTCTTCAGGACACTTGCTGAAACATAATATTCACCACAGGATTGAAATCTTGTACGTTTGAATATCACACCCTTTAAGCATAACCAATATAATTTTGTTGTGCCCATATGGTAGAGAAGGTCTTACTGAGTAAAAAAATACTGACATTTTTTCTGACCGACCCCCCGTTTCCATGGTAACAAGCAAAACGGCCGCTAAAATACAGCACATCTGAAAATTATAAACTTTGGAAGTACCAATGATATGGCAATCTGGCTTGGATTGTCGTGAATTTTCAAACTATGTAATTGTGTACGTAACAATTTTAGACACATTTTGGGATATTACACCAAAGATAAAGCATAAAACCAAAATGTTTTTATACAGATTGTTGAGATTATTAAAGAGAACGCAGTAATACAAACCAAACAGAGAATGCTCGCATTGATTGCTTGTAAGAGCCACACCTCATCCACCAATAAACGTGTTTTAGAGATGTGTAACTGTTATAAAAGGGATCTTTACTGAAACACGCAAAACTACTCAAATATGCAAGAAGCACATTTTAAGTATTTTTTCTCAAAAGCCATCATTCTAGCTGTCATATATCCCGTTCGAAACATCAAGCTTTTGGTATAACTTGAAAAGATACATATTGACGAAGATATATTTAACTGACACAGGAAGTATTTGCGATGACGTTACAGAAAATGATAGTATAGCATAGCGACATGATTAACTCGTTATTGGGACGAAGTCCGATGAACGCTTGTTGTCTGCACTGGCCACCGTCACACATGTACACTGGGATCGCGATATTACCTACCTATAATAAATTTAAACATACCAGTCATACAATCTGTGTATGTCTTCCTCTTTGTTTTCCTCTTCTCATCCTCGTCGCTGACCTCGGTCGTTGAGGTGAAATCATATCGTTCGCACTCCTTTCTATCATCTGAAACGAAACAATGGTGAATTAATTTATCCCAATGCACAGTAAAACAATCACAAATCTATATTTTGCAAAACCCAACTTGATTTGGATACCAAAAACCATTTAAACGCCTAAAGTCACCAGGATATATATAATGACATAGTATTGCCAGAGAAGTAACTGTCACAGATAAAAAATGTAATTAACTCTATTAACATAAACTTTGAATAAATACATGTCAAACTATGTTAGCGACATGTTATTTAAAATCAAGGTTTTGTATGTCATTTATAACGATTAAACGTCAGGTCACACATTGTGAGAAATGCAATTTAGCTAGGCACAGGTTTCAAATTACTGTCACATTTGCAACTACATAGTCACAACTTCGAGCCATACAGTTACCTGATGTTATCTTGCATTTGACCAAAGGGAACTGCAACCACTGGTCAGTTGGTGTCGCCCGCTCTCTTTATCTTATGTTTGTGGCATCTTTTACGGGTGGCCAATAAACCGTCCTCTTCTCCCTGTTGATCCAGCAGTGTGTAGGGGTCATTAAAATACCATTAGTATGCAGGGGCAGAAGTAATGGGCCCAGGGCAGTCATTGCCCATGCAGCTCAGCCTCACATCCATGCCAAAAGCTGTGAGCACTGACCATTTCAAACTAGCCAATGGGTAACTCTCATAATCCCACAGCTACTTAACTACAGCTTCTAAAATGACTACCATGTGTGTGTGTGAGACATGTGCCCGTGTCCACTGTGTATAACAGTCGACTTTGTACGTCACCTTGAGAGCAATCTTATCTGACCGCCCTTTCTGTTATCTGCTAATGGAGTAGAAAGATGTCACATTGTGCAGATGACTTGTGACAGACCAAGCCTTGTCATATGGGGTCTATAAGCCTATATTTGGCGGAGATAGATCGTTGAAATTGGTGGTGTATCAAAGTTCATAAGCAAGTGGAATTACTGATTGATAAGTATTATTCTTGCCTTAATATCATTCATAAAGTAGCAGTAAACATATATTGAGTAGCAGTTGTGCTTAAAGTTAGTTAGATAAAGTATTTTAGGACACTTTAGTCTAGTGAGTGATAATAGGGTACGTTAGCTTACGGCTACGATAAGTTTGTAAACAAGATTTAACAAACCTCGTTATGTGGTAGAATATATAGGTGATAAAGTAACAACCATAAACTACCTACATAAGATAATATCTGTGTAAGTCAGTACCTGCTAGACATTTTGATAAGGTAGCTTTGTTGTTAAAATTAAGCATTTGCGATAATCGGGCGAACTAAGTTTATTTAGCTAGTGTCTCTCTTATTCGCTAGGGCGCTGTATAACCTAAATAAATAAGGCAGTCTAGCGTACGCAATCTTACGAAAAGTGTAACATTTGTGCACAGAAAACAGTCTTCTTAAAGACTACATAGACAGTGATTGGTGTAAACACAGTTGACAAAACTATTTTAAATAGCTAATTAGATTATTATTATTAAATAAATTCTGATATGGCGCCTTGCAAGCGGCAAGTCAAGGCAAAGAGACACTTGGTGTGCGACGACTGCCACAGTTGGGTAGATTTTGCCTTATCCGGCTGTACGAAGTCATGGACAGAAACCAAGGAAGAGGGATTCACCTTTCAGTGCGTGGGGTGTTGGAAGGTGAAATGTCTGGAGAAAGAGGTAGCTAGGTTGGTAGATATTGTGAAGGGGATGGAGATGAGAATCAGCAAGGAGACAGACGGAATGGAGAGAGACGACAGGGATAAAGTTGGGAATACTGTGAAACTGAAGGAGCAGAGTAGTGGCAACAAGACCGAGGAAAGGAGACTGAGAGGAGGGAAGGTGATCGGAGGGGAAGAAAGTGGAGGATCGACGGCAGGAAATGTGACAGGTGTGAAGGTGGCAGGAGAGAAAGTGACCGTAGAGAAAGAGGTAGGAGGGAAAAAGAGACGGGAGAGGAGAGAAGGAAATGCAATGGGAGGAAAGATGACGGGAAGAAAGGAAGTGAGAGTACATGTGACAGAAGAGAAGTCGGGAGGGACGATGACAGGAAGAAAGGTAACAAGAGAAACAGCGTCA
This sequence comes from Escarpia spicata, assembly GCA_963995525.1. Classification (NCBI taxonomy): domain Eukaryota; kingdom Metazoa; phylum Annelida; class Polychaeta; order Sabellida; family Siboglinidae; genus Escarpia; species Escarpia spicata. The sequence goes on from OZ023215.1 coordinate 30,566,599, forward strand.
GGAAAGGATGGAACGGACGAGATTGTGACGGGAGAGCAGAAGACAGGGGAACAAGATTACAACCAGACAGATGCAAAACGTAGAAAGAGCTACACTGAGGCAGTGATTGAGGGGGCAATGAGGAAAGAGAGGGTGTTTATGGGCGATTCGATTATGAGAAAGACAGATAAGACTCTAAGCGAGGGGGAGGACATCGTTGTTTGTCTACCGGGGGCTAGGATAGAACATGTAACTGAAAGGGTAGAGAAGGTACTGGGGCATGGCAAGGGAGGGTCTGTACTAGTACATGTAGGGACAAATAACGCAGAGAGGGAGGGAACAACTGGGATAGTTCAGAAGTACAGGCAGTTAGTGAAGAAGTTAAAGAAGACAAGAGTAGAACAGATTATCCTCTCAGGAATTTTGCCAGTAATGGGAGGAAGGGGGCCGACATATAGAAACTGCAAGAGGATGGCGATCAACGCACTAGTTGAGCAGATGTGTAAAGAAGAGGGGGTGGGATTCGTAGATTTATGGGGATACTTTGTTGGGAGGGAAGATATGTACATGAGAGATGGCCTACATCTAAGTGGAAAGGGGCAGCAGTTTTCTCAGAGAACTTGCTGCAATCTGTTGACAGTGGGACAGGCTGCATCTATTTAAACTAGATTCGCAGGGGGGATTCACAGAGAAGCCTGAAACTGGAGGCATAGATAAAGACAGCAGAAATAAATCGGCAAAGAACAGCCTGGAAAACTGTTCTGAATCAGGATATAAATGCATTTGTTTAAATGCAAGGAGCATAGTAAACAAAAGAAGTGAACTAAACATTATGGTAGAAGATATTGACCCTCACATAATAGGTATAACCGAATCGTGGGCCACCACTGATATATCAGATGCCGAATTGGGACTAACAGGATATGTAATGTTTAGGAAAGATAGAATAGGAAAAAAGGGAGGTGGAGTTATTTTATATATTAAAGAATCTATCCAGGCTTATGAAATAAAATTAGAAAGAGAAGCAGATTGCGGAGAAGCTGTTTGGTGTAACATAGTTACAGGAAACTCAACGTTAACAGTTGGGTTAGTTTATCGAAGTCCAAACATAAGCATAGAAGAGAATGAAAAAATACAAAACGCTATAAGGGAAGTAAGCAAACGGAACTGTATTATTATGGGGGACTTTAACCATGGGCATATACAATGGAAATCTCTACAGAGTATGGGGAGTGAGGACCACAAGTTTTTAGTTTTAGTACAAGATAGTTTCCTTTCTCAACATGTGCTAGAACCAACCAGGGGAGAGAATGTGTTAGACTTAGTTTTGTCCTCACAGAAAGAATTAGTTGACAATGTCAAGATATGTGAGCCACTGGGGAGTAGTGATCACAACCAGATACATTTTACCATCAAAGTAAAATCAGAAAGGAATAGTAAAAAGCAGTATAGGAGAAATTTCCACAAAGGAAGGTATAAGGACATGAGGAAATATTTAGCAAAGATAGACTGGAATAACACACTGAAGAATAAGACAGCAACCGAATGCTGGAATATCTTAAATAGTGAAATTAAGTGCATAGTCGATAAATTTGTACCTTTCAAAAAACAAGGGAAACGGTCTAAAAAGAAACACTTATCGAAAGAAGCCATTAGAAAAATTAAGTATAAACAAATGATGTGGAAGTCATATAGATGTACTGGAAATGATGAAGACTACAACATTTATAAAGAAGCACTTAATCAAGCTACAGCTGAAATTAGAAATTCAAAGAGAAGCTATGAAAAAAAATTAGCTAGTAATATAAAACATGACAGTAAGAGTTTTTATGCGTATATTCGAAGCAAACAGAAAGTTCAGGATAAGGTCGGTCCTCTAGAAGATAGTGCTGGAAATACAATATCAGAGGGATTCTTAATGGCAGAAGACCTGAATGAGTATTTTAGTTCAGTGTTTACCAGGGAAGATATTAGTTCACTGCCAGTACCAGAGGCTAAATTCAAGGGGGCAGATTCAGACTATTTAGGACAGTTAGTTGTAACCTCGGAAATGGTAGCTAAGAAAATAAGGGCTATGAAGGATAATAAATCACCTGGAGTGGACGGGATTCCGCCCAAACTACTATTGGAAATTGTAGAACAAATTAGCGCACCGCTTGCAACAGTTTTCAATTTGTCATTAGAAGAGGGAGTGGTTCCTTTAGAATGGAAAGAGGCAAACATTATACCGTTATTTAAAAAAGGTTCGAGAAACAAGTCAGAGAACTATAGACCAGTGAGTTTAACATCAGTGATTTGCAAATTATTAGAAAGACTAATTAAAGATCACATGGTGGATTTTCTTGTTAAACATAACTTGATAAATCCATCTCAACATGGGTTTTTAAAAGCGAGGTCATGCTTAACAAATATGTTATGTTTTTTGGAAGACATCACTAGGTGGGTAGATGAGGGATCACCAGTAGATATCATCTATTTAGATTTTCAAAAAGCTTTCGACAAAGTACCACATCAAAGATTACTCCTTAAGCTAAAGGCCCATGGCATAGGAAATGGTATAATAAACTGGATAGAAAAATGGCTGAATGACAGAAGACAACGTGTAGTAGTTGATGGGGAGGCTTCAAACTGGAAATCGGTATTGAGTGGGGTACCACAGGGATCAGTACTAGGACCTATATTATTCTTAATATATATCAACGATTTGGACGATGATATAACAAGCAAGGTGTTAAAATTTGCGGATGATACAAAAGTGTTTAGAAGGATTAAAAGTGATGGAGACAGACAGCATTTACAAGATGATCTTGATAGGTTGATCAAATGGTCTGAAAAGTGGCAAATGCTGTTCAATTTTGGGAAATGTAAATGCCTCCACACAGGTCATGGGAATGAAGAGGTAAAATATAAAATGGGGGGTACTGTTCTAAGTACTACTGTAAAAGAAAAGGACTTAGGGTTAACCATTAGTGCTGATATGAAGGTTTCAGAGCAGTGCGGAATTGCAGCATCAAAGGGAAATCAAATCCTTGGATTAATTAGGCGAAATATAGCGTATAAGAAAAAAGAATTCATAGTACCGCTGTACAAAACAATAGTGAGGCCTCATTTAGAATATTGTATACAAGCATGGAGGCCATATCGCAAGAAGGACATAGATATGCTAGAAAGAGTACAGAGGAGAGCGACTAAAATGATACCAAATCTGAGGGATCTTAGTTACGAAATACGCCTAAAAGAATGTGGTTTAACAACACTAGAGACCAGGAGATTGAGAGGAGATCACATAGAAGTGTTTAAAATATTGAATGGTTATGAAAATATTGATAGAAACATTTTTTTCTCAGTTAAGAAAGATAGAAGGACCAGAGGACATGAAGCTACATTAGTAAAGGAGCAGTGTAGATTAGATATAAGAAAGTTCTCATTCTCACAAAGGACTGTAAATGAATGGAACAGATTATCTCCTGATTGTGTTGGTGCTAGTAGCGTGAATATGTTTAAAAATAAAATCGACACACACCTTAAAAAGGCGGGATACATGTAGATAAAAAGTATTGGACTCTCGATAAGCCAAAAGGCTTCCTTGTCCAACTGCCATCCAGAGTAATTTTCTGGTTGGCAATCTTGTTAAATCTTGTTAAATATGTTACTACACAATATAACATTAATTAATATAGAGTATATAATATATATATATATATATAATGTTGGAACATTTTGTGGAGAAAGGGTGGATACACTTAAGAGTGGTGACGTGTCCATGGAAATCATATTTTGGACAAATTTATATAAATCTGGTTGTTTAAATTTTCACGTCGGATAACAAGTACCAATTTGCCGTTTTTCGAGAAAAAATCTATAATTTGAAAAGTTTATTTGTGGTGATCATAATTTTTGGGTTGTTGATGCCAATTGGGCATATCTTTCTAATGAACCTTTTGTTATCATTCGGTATAGCTAGGGTTTAAAACCAATGCATGAGTGAGTTTTGTTAACATTGTACCAATTGCAAAAAAACGGACGAGATTGCATTCCGTGGTCCATAATTTGAAACCAATCCATGGCGGATGTGTACAACGTATATAAAACGTAATTCTCGACACATGGCTGGATGGTCACTGGCGGACGTGGCGACAGCGCAATATCGTTACGTTGTTGCTACGTATTGGTACACGTTTGTAGAATGCGTGTATAGAACGTACATATAAAACGTAATTCATAATGTTACGAAACCATTACCAGTTTCCCCAGTTCCACACTTGAATGAACAAGTGAATTCACGTGAATAGTCGATCCACTAGCACCGTACGTACCAGTGTCCCCAGTTCCACACGTAAATGAACACTTTAATTCATGTGAATACACCATCCATTATGACCGTACCAGCTCCCCCAGTTCCACACGTGAATGAACACCTGAATTCACGTGAATACTCGTTCTCCTACAGCCGTACCAGTGTCCCCAGTTCTACACGTGAACGAACCCCTGAATTCATGTGAATACTCATTCTGCTAGAACCGTACCAGTTTCCAAGTTCCACACGGGAACGAACACGTTAATTCACGTGATTACTCGTTCCCCTGGTCAATAAATTGCATGTGATTTACTGGACGACACAATTATTAAGTATAAACAGTTTGACAATTTTTATTGTACTGAAAATTTTATAAATGCTGTCTTTGAAAACGCCACCCACGCCAATTCAAGCGGGACCAGACAACAAGCGGGACCGTTTAGAAACTATAAATAAAACTAAATATTTGCAATTGCATTTGAATAATCTAATTTGAAACATTTGCATTTGAATATAGTTTCAAACACTTAAATTGCATATTTGCATTTGGCTAATCTAAAACACTTGCATTTGCATTTAAATGCCTTTAAATGCCATCGAGGAGTGCTGTTGGACATGTTTTGCCGCTGCGCCGCCTAGCTATTACTGCATGGAACGGGGGCAGAAAACCATATATGTCTACCCTCCAATTGTACACACCTTTTACAGTAGAACAAAATACACATTAATCGTCTCATAAAATTTAATTTCCACCCACCATTGACGCTCGCCACAAATACAAACATTCACGTTCATATGTAATGGGGGGGGGGGGGGGGGTGCAACCATATGTCTGCCGCTGGAGAAATTACAGCTAAGGAGGCATCTGCCAAATCTGCCTCCTGTTCCCCCGCCTATATGTTCATATGTTTCCCGTTTACAAAATCTTCGGTTTTAGCTGCCGACATGATTTAAACGTCGTGGCACCAGATGTCCATGTCCTTATAAAGTTGTTAACTACATCCGACGTCAAAATGACGCCCGCGCAGCGTTGATGACCCGACATTATACATAGACACGGATTTGGTTGTCGACGTCATTTCAACGTCGTGATAACGTCAAATTTCGATGCCCTTACAACGCTGATGACCTTACGTTTTCAAGACGGCAGTTTTGGTTGTCGGCGTTATTTCAACGTCGTGATAACTTCGTGTTTCGACTTCCTTACCACATCGATGAGTTGACGTTGTAAAGACGTCGGATTTGGTTGTTGACGTTATTTCAACATCGTGACAACGTCAAGTTTCGACGTCCTTACAACGCTGATGACCCTATAGTATATGTTGTCAAGACATCAGTTTTTGATTGTCGACGTTATTTCAACGTCGTGACATATAACAACTTCGTGTTTCGACTGTCTTACAACGTCGATGAGCTGACATTGTAAAGACGTCGGATTTGGTTGTCGACGTTATTTCAACGTCGTGACAACGTTAAGTTTCGACGTCCTTACAACGTTGATTACCCGACGTTGTAAAGACGTCGGATTTGGTTGTCGACGTAATTCCAATGTCATGATGACGTCGCGTTTCGACGTCCTTACAACGTCGATCACCCGACATTGTAAAGACGTCGCATTTGGTTGTCGACGTGATTTCAACGTTGAGATAACGTCTGTGTTTCGACGTCCTTACAACGTTGATTATCCGACGTTGCAAAGATGTCGGGTTTGGTTGTCGACGTGATTTCGACGTCGCGACAACGTCAGGTTTCGACGTCCTCACAACGTTGATTACCCGACGTTGTAAAGACGTCAGATTTGGTTGTCGACGTGATTTCAACGTCGTTATAACGTCGTGTTTCGACGTCCTTAAAACGTCGATGACCCGACGTTGTAAAGACGTCGGATTTGGTTGTCGACGTGATTTCGACGTCGTTATAACGTCGCGTTTCGACGTCGTCACAACGTTGATTACCCGACGTTATAAAGACGTCGTATCTGGTTGTCAACGTTATTTCAACGTCGTGGCAACGTCACGTTTTCGACGTCCTTAAAACGTTGATTACCCGACGTTGTAGCGAAATCCGGTTTGGTTGTCGACGTTATTTCAACGTCGTTATAACGTCGCGTTTCGACGTCCTTACAACGTCGATGATCCGACGTTGTAAAGACGTCGGATTTGGTTGCCGACGTCGCACGGACGTCGTGTGCCCGCTGGGAAGTGTGGGCTGGCACGATCATCTTAAAATCATGTTGGTCTGCAGTGAAGTTGGCACCACCAGTAAAGTTATAATTCCTGTCGTAGGCCTCAAGTCTGTATGGGAAATAAAACAATTAATATTGAACTACGCCTTAGAAAAATATCAGGGACTGACGAAAATTAGAGAGAGAGAAACATGCAGAACCATATTAAATTGACTGACGCAGGTGGCGTATGTCAGAAGAGGCGAACCAGGCATCGGTTGTTTTTATTTGTATTTTCACAGATGACTACAGCATATAACAACTCTATTCATCAAATAATATAAATGAATGATGCTAATACACGTGGTCCGATGCTAGCACAATTATAATAGTTAAAAATAACATTTATGGGAGAGACGCATATAGCTTAGAATCAACTATTATCGTTCGGTCGTAACTTACCTTTCGATTAACTCGGCTTTTCGACCAGAAACTCTAGCATTTCTCTTCTTCAGCTCCTCTTTCAACTATTTCATGTTCCAGGTCCCATATCCATCAGATCGAGACATGGTGGAATTTAGGAACTGTATTATATGATATTATACTTTATGCGACTATAATCTGTCTGATAATTCGGCTTAACCAAAGCGTGCGCAGCGCCCCTAGCGACCGCTGGCTGCTCGGTGCCTCATTGTACAAAAAAACAATAGACAACCTTCCGTCTAAAAATAGTACCGGGTCTGATTTCATTTCAACCAATTTGCTAAAACAAATCGCACCTAAGATATTACAATCTTTAACGCTACTTATAAATCAAGTTTTTAATACGGGAATATTCCCTGAAAAACTAAAGGTGGCCAAAGTTATTCCGTTATTTAAAAACGGTGACCCATCAATAATCAACAACTATAGACCAATTTCACTCCTGCCTGCTATATCTAAAGTATTGGAAAAAATTATGGGTAATCAACTATCTTCCTATTTTGAAAGTAACAACCTTTTTTCGAAATCCCAGTACGGCTTTCGTTCTGGTCACTCGACGGAATATGCTGCATATTAGACCTTGTAAACCGAATAACAACCTACATAGGTAATAATGAGGTACCTGTCAGCATATTTCTTGATCTCTCTAAAGCATTTGATACGTTAGACCACAATAGATTACTTTGTTAATGACAGGCACCTAGATATGAAAAAGCAAGTGTCGAAAACTGTCAGCGCACGCTCATTCTACGTCTGCCTTTAGCCGTTTTTTACCCAAACCAACAAAGGAACGCGTAGTTAATGCTATCATCACATCGCGGATTGATTACTGCAACGCACTCTTGTACGACACGTCTGCAGTTAACATCAGGCGTCTGCAACGAATACACAACTCGGCTGCCAGACTGATCCTGCGTCGTCCACGTAGCGACAGCGCCACGCCACTGTTACGCGACGCCCCTGTTACGCGAACTTCGTTGGCTGCCTGTTGCACGCAGAGTTGATTACAAGATACTGGTACTCACGTACAAAGCCACGCACAATGACGCGCCCGTGTACCTGTGTGAAATCGTGCACCCATATCAACCGGCAAGAGCACTGCGCTCTGCGAGCAGTAACATGTTGGAAGTGAAGCGCACTCGTGTCAAGGCTGGGGACGGCTCGTTCACTTTACCGAGTGTTGTTAAAACCTGTGACACTCTCGCCAGCTTCAAATGTCGTCTGAAGACACATTTCTTTTGTGTTTCGTATTAGTGCCACTCTACATGAACACTGCCCTCTACTAAAACCAATTTTAATTAGTTATCGTATTCTTGTAATGATTATTCATTATTCCCCACGTAAACTATTTTATATCAAATGTTTTACTAAATTATTTATTATTATTAATCATACAGATATATATTTATTTATTAGTATTATTTTATATAGTTATTGTGCTAGATTGATTATTATTAACATTATTTAATTTTGATGAATAACTGCTATTTATTTACTTGTTTATTTAGAAATTCTACATTATTAAATATGTATGTATTTATTTATTTTATTCTTTACCACTAATATTTATTTTAAATTAATATACATATACATATTTATTGCAATTCTACCATTTTTATGTATTTTAATATGTTGTGAAGCGCCACGAACAATACTGGATGTGGCGCTATACCAAATAAAATATATTATTATATTATTTTGTAAATTAAAACATTACGGCATTGAAGGGGTGTCTCTGAAACTTTATGAAAGTTATCTATCAAATAGAACACAATTTGTAGAAATTAATGATGTAAAATCTGATATCTTATCTATAGAAACCGGAGTACCTCAAGGCTCCATTCTTGGACCAATTCTGTTTATTATTTATATTAATGACTTTTCTCAAGCGAACCAAATGTTCAATTTTATATCCTATACAGACGACACTACTTTGTTGAGTACAATGAGCAATTTCACAATCTCACACACCGATGATGCTGAAACATTGATTAATGAAGAACTCCAGAAAATTAATGAATGGCTAGAAATAAATAAAGTTTCTCTTGACGGAACTAAATCTAAATTCATGGTTTTCCACACACCCAAAAAACCATTTAACACACCTATTCCTAAAATCAATAATAGTATAATTACAAAAGTTGACAGTGTTTATTTCCTGGGATTAACTTTGTATACATCTAAACTGGAAAAAACACTCTGAAAATGTATCAAACAAATGTTCCAGAATAATCGGTATACTAAATAGACTTAAACAAATTCTGCCAATGAGAATAAAAATAATATTGTATAATACATTATTAGTACTACACATTACTTACGGTTTAACAACATGGGGGTACCACTCTCAAAGAATTAGTTATTATGCAAATAGCCACGAAAAGGGCTATTTGCATAATAACTGAGATTTTTATGCTCACACTGACTCGTTATTCAAAAAATTTAACTTACTAAAAGTAAATTAGATTCTAGCCCTTCAAGAATTAAAATTGTACTATAAATTTATACATGACAAATTACCTGCTCATCTCCTAAGTTGGAAAATAGCAACAAATACCATGATTCATGGTCACGGTACATGCAACCAACACAAAATTCACATTTACGGTACAAATCATTCATTTGCAAAACTATGTCTTAAATACAGTTTACTAAACACAATTAACAACATTTCCCTTAGTGTGATAGCTAAACTGTATACAACAAGACGTGCACAAACATTAACTGTTTTGCCTGCATGTATACACGCAATCAACCACAATGATGTCACCCACACCCAAACACCATAAAATACTGCTTAACGCACACAATTCTACGAACACACATGTTATATTAAAATAATCTATCTTGGTTTTTTCACTGACGATGTATCTTATTTTATGTTACTGCTTATGTTTTACATAACAGACATGTTTTTCTTTCTTTCAACAGAAACTGAACTACAATTATACTATGTGTGGCTCCCACGGAAGCGACTTATTTTCTAATCTTAGTGGGAGTCTCCATCATCCTCATTGTACACTTTTTTATATTATAATTTGTCATATTATTATTGGATGTACAGTCTGGATAAATAAATCCACTTATGTTCTGTTCTGATTAGAAGTTGATTTCCGGGGGATGCACGATACCCCCTCTTCCGACCAGACTACACCTGTCAAACTGGTTCAAAACTCGTGAAAATAAGCAGAACACGTGTATTCACATTAATACACGTGAATGCACGTACTGGTGGAGCCGTACCAGGTATGAACCAGTATGACACGTGTCAAACTGGTAAAAAACTGGTTCTTTGTTTACTGGGTGGCGACAGCATCTCGAGTGACGTCGTGTAGTTGGCCCACGGGGCGCCTTATAAACGCCTTATAAACGCTTTCACGCAATTAGGACACATTTTCATCGTTTCTAACCGTGTCAGTGGTGGCAGATTTTCCTCGCTGGAAGTCGTACTGTGTGGTTTGTGTCAAAAGCTGAGGTGTCATGAAAACTGCCGCATTGTTCAGGTAGGTCACGAAAACGTGATATTTATTTGATTTTTTATACATCTGCATTCGAATACGTCTTTTAAAGTGTACAATTATCGTTATTAACAATAATTATACACTTTAAAAGACGAATTTAAAAAATAACATCAGAAATGGATTCTACGCACCCCAACACCCACTAAAAGAGGTATGCTACATCTTTCTAGGACAAGTAGTTCAGCTTAAGGATCACAAAAATATTAATTTTATTAAGATATCAAAAGATATTGCGATTTTAAAACGGCAAAACAGCGTAATTTTTGTGTATCTCTTACAATGAAAAAATGGAGTCATTTTTGTGTTTTCTGTGGATAAATATTTGCTTTAAAATGTCATAACTTTTTTATTTATACATATATTTAAATACTGTTTTCAGGGTTTTCAAACACATTAACTAGAGTAATACATTTACAATATTTAATATTTTTAGTAATAATTATAACTAAATTAATACAATTAATTAGTTAATTTTAGTAATGTATCATGCAAACTCAACAGACCAACACATTCCAATTAAAGGCCATAATGCCCATGATTGTGAATATATTTATACATATTATGCAATGTGTATAACCACATTAATGATGATAATAAATAGGCATTAACAAATTATTTAATAATAATTTAATTAGTCAATATTGGGTAATTACCACGCGATCTCAACAGATCGACCGACACATTTCAGTAAAAGGCCATAATGTCCATGATTATGAAGATATTTGTATAATTTATGCAAGCAGTAAACCACATTAATTATGGTAATAAATATATACATTAACCAGTCATTTAACATTAACTTTAATTAATATTGGCTATTATTAGCACGCTAACGACTGACCGCTGCATTTCGATGAAAGGCTGGAATGTCCATAATTATGAAGACTTATATAAGTTATGCAATGTTTACAACCACATTAAGTTATTTATATTAAAATAAATATACATTAACCAGTCATTTAGCATTAACAGTAACTTTATTAATAAGTAAATATTGGCTAAATAGCACACAAACTCAACATATCAATACATGACAATGAAATACAATATTCATACTCCTAGTTCACTGTGTCTATGTGTGACCGTGTCGTGACAGGTTGGATGAATGCTGCCGGCTCTGTACACACCAGTAATCAATTGTTACTGCTTCATAATGTAAATATACACATGGCCATTGGCTTGAGCTCTTGATAACTCGCTCAACTTGTAATAATATCCAAGCACCTACTGTTTCAGATGGGTTATCAGACCACCATATTGTCACTGCTAATATTAACGTTTCTATAACCCCTTTAGAGTCGAAACACAATGTGTCTTATAGAGCCATTCATATGATTGACATTACAACTTTAATGGCTGATATCCTTATATCTGACCTTATCACAGATAAAAACATCTATCTGACTTCTATAAACAGTACTGTCAAGTACTCAATGCATTACTTGACAAACATGCACCTATAAATTCCAAATTGGTGTAAGAAAGGCCACCGGCTCCATGGATGACTTCCGAGATTATAATATCTAAAAGACGTCTTCGTTATTTAGAGCGTGTATGGGGCAAATCACGCTCGCCATTAGATAGATCGCGCTATTCTAAGCAATGTCACCTCTGTAACAGACTAATGGCTAAAGCTAAATCAGATTATTTTACAAATATGGTTATAAATAAATCTGATAATCCGCGTCAGTTATGGAACTGCATCAATAACATTCTACACAGACGGCCTACTCCATCGCTACCTGATCATGTGTCAGTTAAGTCTGTATGTGATTCGTTCTCTAGTCACTTTAAGAATAAAATCAGTATTATTCGTTCTGCTTTCCCACGTCATAATTTAAGTAATGTCAGTGCGGACTTTCCACAAGTAAATTCTCAACTTGTATCATTTGAACCTGCAACAGTTGATGAAGTTAGGAAAATAATTATGTCCTCCCCAAATAAATCTTGTGCACTTGATCCATTTCCAACAATACTGCTAAAAGCATGTCTTGATACACTAAGTGGACCCATAACAAATATTATAAATGCATCACTTTGCTCTGGCTGTTTTCCTGATGATTTTAAATACGCCCATGTCACACCACTTCTTAAGAAGTCATCTCTGCCTAAACAAGACCTAAACAGTTATAGACCTATTTCTAACCTCAGCTTCATTTCCAAAATACTAGAAAAGGTTGTAGCAAGTCGTCTAAGGTCTCACATTAGCACAAATGTCTTAACTAATGTGTCACAATCGGCATATAGGCAGTTTCATTCAACAGAGACTGCCCTCTTAAAGGTTCATGATTACTAATAATTGCTTTATTCACAGACTCCATGCAACATACAAGTACATTATCATGGTTCTATAGTTGTGTTATAAACAATAGTTACAATGTAGAGAATGAAAAATCACCTGTCAACAAAATGTATATACAGGGAATTGAACCAGTATTTCCATATTCTTGACATGTATTTCACGTCACTATTAATAATGCTACAAATCAATATGTTTTTTGAGAACTGCAGTCGGCATATAAACATATATGTCAAATTTCTAATAACAGCAGCACAGTTAGGTAAATTATTGTTAACAAACATTTCACTAGTACTAAAGTATCTGTCATAGCCTAACACAATTCGAAATGTATTGTTGTAAGAGACATACAATTTCCTGATAGCATAATTAAGAAAATTCCACCATAGATGGGCAGTATACATAGGTGAGCAAAAAGTAGTAAATAATATCTTCTTTACATCATTTGAATTTTTTTTCTTATGATCATGTTGCCTTGTGCATACAACTGGCGACATTGTCTAGATATATCATTGTCATCTAGCATACTATTTGAAATGATATGACCCAAATATTTTACAGATTCTACCTCACACAGTTTGTCGTTACCAAGCATAAAACTTGGAAATTTAACATTCTTACAACTCTTGTTTCTAATTATCATGACCATACTCTTTTTGGCATTGTACCTTATGTCCTTATAATCCATATTGATCACAGACGCTGAGAAGGGTCTGTAATCCCCTGCTGGACGGACAAAATACTACAAGATCATCAGCATACATAATATTATTTACACAATTATATCCTACATAACATCCTACATTGCAACCATTAAGTACAGTGGATAAACATCCACATAAACACTGAACAAATAGGGGGATAAAATACCTCTTTGTCTAACTCCATTACTTACATAAATACTGTCAGACGCATGACTACCCCATATTACGCACATTTGTTGATTCGCATACCAAAACACTAGAATTCTAACAATGTAACCAGGAACATCTCTGTCAATTAGCTTTAAAAAAAAGTACAGTATGGTTTACACGGTCAAAAGCCTTAGTTACATCAAGAAAACACATAAACAAACAGCTATTTAAGACTTGATATTTAGCAATAACCTCTTTTAGTACATAAATACACATGTCAGTGCCATGCTTCTTTTTAAAACCAAACTGGTTGTCACTGGTTGTTAAAAAGTTATCCATTCTGCTGAGCAAGATTTTGTCAAAAAATTTAGACATAAAACTTGTCAGTGTTATTGGCCTATAGTTGTCTTTATTGTTTATCTTGCCGGATTTATCCTTGATTATGGGCACTAATATAACAGAAATCATCGAAGTTGGCAGTACGCCATGCACCAGCAGACCTATGAAGCATATTGACAGTAAAGGCGGCACCATCAAGGCCACAACTCTTGTTACAGTCAAAGTTTCTTATAGCATCTTTGACTTCTTCAGGTAACACTTTAATGCTACTCTCATAACTAACATCAAATGCTAGGGTTTTGACACTACTGTTATTTACACAATTAAACAAATCATGAAAGTGTTGAATCCACATATTCACAATAGTTTCTTCACCACTGTTACCAATTATATTAGTTGGCAAGGGGATTTTATTATTGTTAATAGTTTTGATCTCCTTCCTTATCATTTACGCCTCAACTCATTTTCATGTTTTTTAATAAACCTTATTGCATTTAGCTTCAGCTTTCTTTTTTAACTAAAAAACAAGACCATGTCTAGGTTTACCTATTCCGTCCCTTAGTTGGATAGCTTCATAAGCAGCTTTATGGATGTCTGCCACGTAATCAGTCCACCCAGGCCGACATGTATAGTTTCTTTGTTTGTGAGTACACAAACAGCCACTAGCATCAGTTAAACACCTGGTTATATTATCATACATGCTATTAAGTGCTTTGCGGTGAGACTCATCATTGCAGTTGACGTCAGTACATATAATAGCATCAATACGTAATACAATGTTTTTTAGTTCAGTATCAGTCTGTCCACAGTAATTATCAATGGAACCTTTGTCAAGTGTTGATCAGTTAAGACTTGACTGAGTGTTATTGTTAGTACCGGGTACTACACATGGCACACTGTCTACATTGACATCAATTATCACAGGGATATGATCTGTGGTAGCAAGATTATAGCACCCAGTAATGTCATTTCTCACATCATTACCATCATTGTGTAGCTATACGATGGTCTAGCCATGAGGTGTACCCATGCATCACTGATGTACATGAACGAGTCAGGTGGTAGATACTGCTTACTGGATAGCACTAGATTGTATTCAGTGCATAAGTTTATAAGGGACCTTCCAAATGACGAAGAAATGTCGGCGTTATAATCCCCTACCACCAGTACACAAGTAGTTTCTAAATCTTCTATAAAAAGATATTAATGTGCAAAGTTTTTTTAATATTCATCATTTTTCATATGACATGAAAACACACACAGTTACCATTTTTTGTTGCCACAATTATATTCGACACCAACAACCCAGTTAAGGTCAAACTGTAGAGGGGTGATGCCTGTTTCCACAATATTGCAGCACCACCAAGTTTTTTCAACATTATGCCATCTCTTTCATCAACACAAGATTAACCAATTCCATGAAAGTTTTCATTGATGCTGTTTAGCCCACATAAATCTTGTCTCGAGAGCCATGTTTCTTGTAAGCACACAAAGTCACAAAATGACATTAACTTGAACATTAATAATGGTAAAGTGACTGCACTTACCTTACTAGATCTCTCTGCCGCGTTTGACACGATTGATCACAGCATTCTCATTGAATGCCTATTGAAGTGGTACGGCATATCTGGCACAGCTCGAAGCTGGTTTTCTTCATTAAGTTCTTATCTAACTGTTAGATATAAAACTATAAAGATTGGGAACTGCTTTTCAGCTGCACTGTCGGCTTTATTTGGTGTTCCCCAGGGTTCTGTTCTTGGGCCTTTGCTTTTTAGTCTTTACACCACGCCACTAAGCTCTGTTATACAAAGACATAACTTGGATCATCATCTTTATGCTGATGATACTCAGATCTACATTTCATTGGCTACCCCGGATACAAATCGCTCCCTTAACCAACTTGGTGATTGCCTTCAAGATATCTTCCACTGGATGACTGACAGCAAGTTGAAATTAAATGCAAATAAAACTGAATTGATCGTTATTGGTACTCCAATGCAGCGTAGTAAACTGGATGGTTTTTTCCCTTCGCGTATTTTGAATCAGTATATCGCGCCTGCTACCTTGGTGCGGAATCTAGGAGTGATCTTTGATAGTAACTTCAATTTCAGCATACTTGACATTCCCTCCTTTATAATATGGCTAGCATGGATATCACAAAACTTCAGCGTGTTCAAAATTATCTAACAAGAGTAGTTACAAAATCTCCTCATTTTCTCGCTCT
The DNA here is from genome assembly GCA_963995525.1 of Escarpia spicata. NCBI lineage: Eukaryota > Metazoa > Annelida > Polychaeta > Sabellida > Siboglinidae > Escarpia > Escarpia spicata. The sequence continues at coordinate 30,582,759 of OZ023215.1, forward strand.
GCACCACCTTTGAAGTCTTTGCATTGACTTCCTGTGTGATATCCTATAATATTTGTAGAGAATTTAGAACGATAACACACATAACATAGATAGTCTTAATTACTGATTGTTGCACGTGCTCCTAAAAGCCTATCTATATGCAAATCGCTATAGCTGGGGTGGGAGATTTGTTTACATTTGAGGCCATCTGGTTTTGGGGAGGCAAGAGCCCTGTACAGAGGGCCTTTGTTAAGAAGGTTACTGTAAGTTCACTGGCACCCTGCAAAGATTTCTAGAGAACCCTAGACTTTGGAAATTACATAATCAAGGGACAGCGTCTGTCCAAAGGCTATATATTTAGTTGTATATAAGGAGGGCTTTAATGAGGATCAGGACGGGCTGTCAGGAGGTGCAGCCAGACACTTTTAGGGCTTGCTGTCAGGAGATGCAGCCAGACACTTCGAGGGCTGGCTGTCAGGAGATGCAGCCAGACACTTCGAGGACGGGCTGTCAGGAGATGCAGTCAGACACTTCGAGGACGGGCTGTCAGGAGATGCAGCCAGACACTTCGAGGGCTGGCTGTCAGGAGATGCAGCCAGACACTTCGAGGGCTGGCTGTTGGGGGATGCAGCCAGACACTGCGAGGGAGCTGTTTGTTAGAACAGGCCCGAAGATGCATGCTGGAGCTGTGTGTAACACAGGCCAATGGTGTAGGGGGCGACTACTGGGGCACGTACACTGCTGGAGGAACGCTTCTCGTGACGCACTGTCACCGAGCGCCCTGCGAGAAGTACTAAAATACTGTTGCTGTATATATTATAAGCCACCGCCGTCTGACTTATCGTTCTGACACATATAACTCGGTTGCTGTATATAAGCCGCCGCCGTCAGACTTATCGTTCTGAACCTATAATTCGGTTGCTGTATATAAGCTGCCGCCGTCTGACTTATCGTTCTGACATTTATAACTGGGTAGTATTGAGCAGACATAGCCGTATATTGTGTATTCTATATTGTATTGGTAGGGTTTTCCGCATATAATAAACTGTGAAAACGTATAACCTGACTTATGATTAGTACGACCGAGTGAGTGAACGAGTGCCCGTATGCTTCCCTGCCGACCGCTCGCCGCAAACGCTACATATTTAAGATATGCACCATTACATACCAGACACTGTCCAATAAGCAACCATCTTATTTGCATGCATTGCTTTCTCCTATAAGAAAACTTATCCAGCTTTGATCATCTAGTTCTGACCTACTTTTTGTTCCTAGTCCTAGCTGTCAATACTAACATTGGAACTAGGGCTTTTTCTCCCTAGCGCATTGACCCATCTGTTGACAACTGGAAAACTACTTATGGATTTTGAGATTGACCAATCCTTTTGTTTTGATGCGCTTGGTTTCCAGTGATTTAGGCGCAATAGAAGTTAGCTTATTATTATTAAATTCTCCTTTGCGCGACCGCCATCTTCCGTACATCGCCGGAAAGCTAAGCATACCGGCTTTCTAAAGATAGAACAGGTTTCGCGGGATAATATAAAACCAACCAATCAGAATCAAATAAGAATTGTATACAATGACGCTTGTTGCTACCACCGGTTCGCGTTCCTGATTTGACCATTTTCATTTCCGTTTTCTGTGTCGTCTGCGAGAGATTGTTTACTTGGTCTGTTTACGTGGTAGATTTGCCTTTAAATTGTTAATTTAAAGCAGTATTTTAAGTCTACGCGCATTTACTATGACATATTATAAGTATGTCGTTGACTACCGGTAGCAGCGACGAAATAGCCTTAGCTCGGCTGCTGAATCGACCAAGCCATGTAGTAGACGGAATAGCAGACCATACCACAGTCATCATTGATGTAAACACCTCGCCCAAACGCAAACATTGTGCGAAACGTAAAGTCTTCATTAGAAATAAAGCCGACAACATTAACATCCAGAAATCTCTTGAAAACTTTACACATGAATACTTCTCTCAAAACCAAAACATGACAGTCAATGACAAGTGGAATCTTGTTTCCACGAAAATCATCAACATTATGAACCAATATGTACCACACCGTCTTACTACTTCAAGACACAATCTTTCCTGGTTCAATAAAGATCTAAAGAAAATGTGCAAAAGAAAGAAACAGCTATATAACAAAACAAAAAGAACTAGAAATCTAGAAGACTGGAAAGAATTCTGTGACATCAGGAGAAACATGCATAAACACCTTCGTTCTGCTAGACTATCCTACATAAGTCAATTCCTGACAACAACAATAACAGAGAAACCTAAATCATTTTGGAGCTTCATTTCTAAACTTAGACCGGATAGCCAGGGTATTGGGGACCTTAACATTGCGGGTAACATCATTAGCGACGACAAACATAAAGCAGAAGCCTTAAACAATCAGTTCCAAAGTGTCTTTACACACGAAGGAAATTCCACCCTACCAGATATGGCCAGAAGTCCACATGGAGAAATCCCCAAACTAACAATGTCACTTAAAGGAGTACTTTATAAACTTTCCAAAATTAACATTTCTAAATCGCAAGGACCAGTTGGCATTCCACCATGGTTCTTAAACAGATATGCCTCTCATCTAGCACCAGTAATACATGACATTTTCCAGTCATCTGTTGACTCTGGACAAGTCCCCAATACCTGGAAAGAAGCCAATGTAACAACAATTTTTAAGAAAGGAAGTAGAGCAGAAACATCTAACTACAGGCCAATATCCTTAATACCTGTGGTTTCTAAACTTCTTGAACACATCATACATAGTCACATTATGAAACACCTTGAACAGCACTACATTCTAACTGACCACCAACATGGCTTCCGTGCCAAAAGATCAACTGAAACACAATTAATTCAAACAATTCATGACATAAGCAAATCACTTGATGAGAAGAAATCTGTAGACATGGCCATCCTTGACTTCACCAAAGCATTCGATAAAGTTCCACACAAAAGACTAATCCACAAACTCAAACACTATGGCATCACAGGCCCAATATCATCATGGATAAATAGCTTCCTTACAGGAAGAACTCAACAGGTTGTTATAAATGGATCCAAGTCAACATCAACTCAATTCATTTCTGGGGTACCACAGGGCACAGTATTGGGGCCCCTACTTTTCATACTTTACATAAATGACCTGCCAGACAATCTTTCCTCAACTGTTCGCCTTTTTGCAGACGACTGCCTGTTATATTCACCGATTCATCTGTCCTCCAAAACGATCTGCTCAAACTTGAGAAATGGCAACACACGTGGCTTATGAAATTCAACCCCACTAAATGTTATACAATGACAATAGACTCAGGAAATCCGACACCAAATCTCTACACCTTCTGCGGACAACAACTTAAATCTGTTGAAACACACTGTTATCTTGGCATACATATATCAAATACATTAAATTGGACAATACAAAGCAACTCAGTCACAAAAAAGCACAACAGACATTGGGAATTATTAGAAGAAATTTAAATAAATGCCCAACCCAAATCTAATCCATAGCCTACACAACCCTTGTCCGCCCTATACTTGAATATGCGTCGGCATCATGGGATCCACATTGCCTAAGAAATATCAAACTCATAGAAAGAACCCAGAGACAAGCTGCCAGATTTTGTAAGAACTACTATTCTAGAGAGCCAGGAACGGTAACACAACTCCTTAAAGATCTCCAGTGGGACACCCTCCAATCAAGAAGAAAAACCCAAAGACTTAGCATATTATATAAAATGGAACATAACCTCATAGATATCCCACTAGATCAATACACCAAACGCAACACCAGACGCTCACGTAAACATAATAAACAGTTAGTACAAATCAGGCACTCGACAAACATATTTGGAAACAGCTTTTTCCCAGTCACAATAAAAGAGTAGAATTCTCTACCTCCAAGCATTGTATCAAGTACATCACTGAATTCATTCCAGATTAGTCTAGCCCAACATGTAAAAAAATAATCCACAAGAGCCACCATGCGCACTGGCGTGATGTGTCCATAGGACATTTTGCCAGTCAAAATACAGATAGAAGCCGCTTCGGTCGGGGGCTGACACTGACAGAAGTTGGCGGTGGCGATAACAGTGGAGTGGGAGTGGCGCGGATCTAGATCGTTTTTTAAATGCTTATTTCTCGCCAAATGATGGTGAAGACTCGCCGGATTCAGATATAGAAATATCCGAAAATGAGAGCGACGGACGCAACGGCGGCCCTTGAACAAGCAGCAACCGACCCGGCTGTCATTGTTGTTGACTGCCCTTCGACTTCGACCGAGTTCGCCAAAGCGACTGCATTTTCGTAAGTCTGCTTTGCCTTTAGCAAGTGTTTAACACACATTTATTTATAATTAATTATATGCTCATCTCTGGAATAACATTTAATTTAATTTAGCTTCAAATGTAAGGCCTGTCAGTTGTATTGATGACACGAGCTATAATCTGTCGGGTAAATTTGTAATGTTAGTTAGGGTACTTGTCATGCTAGTCTATGGCCTAAAACAATGCTTATGATTTGTGTTTTTCCTCAGTTGCAGGTGCAAGCAAGAATGCAGATTGCAGATTTGATATCTGGTGAGTGACAGTCGTATCTGTCATTGATTCATTTCTAAAGCCACTTCTAAATTGTGAATATAATTATTACAATTTAGGCAGCCAGATGCTGACAAGTCGGCGAAGATTCGGCAACAGGAGGAACACCTGCGTGTTGTACAGATGGAGCAATGCCTGTACAACACCATCCCGAAAGCCGCCAAGGACACAGCTGCAACCCATGGTCTACACCAGCTGAGTGCAAACAAACCCTGTAGTCGAAGCATGGTAATGCAGTATAGCTTTGACTATGCTCAACAAGTGCATCTGCCCAGCAACCCCATGCAACCTGGACCTTTGTACTTTCTCGTGCCAAGGAAGTGTGGCCTGTTTGGTGTGTGCTGCGAAGCCATACCAAAACAGGTCAACTTCCTCATCGACGAGGCCCTCCTTGTGTCGAAGGGGTCGAATGCTGTCATTTCATTCCTCGACTTCTTCTTCACAAGGTATGGCCTGGGAGAGACCGATGCCAGCCTGCATTGCGACAACTGCGCGGGGCACAACAAGAATCGGTACATGTTGTGATACTGTACCTGGAGAGTGCTGACCGGCCAGCGCAGGTCCATCTCCCTCCACTGTCTTGTTGCAGGGCACACAAAATTTGCCCCCAACTGGTGCTTTGGTCTGCTGAAGCAGGCTTTCCGGCGCCACGATGTCTCGCAGACTTGGATACAGTTGTCAACAATAGTGCTGAAGTCAACGAAGTTCAGCTCGTCGGACGAGAGGATGATGAGAGGCTCGTTGCGGTCCAAGACTGGCAGGCCCACCTTGGCGGCAACTTCAAGTCTCTGCCTGGCATGAAGCAATACCACCACTTCCGCTTCCATGCAGACTCGTCGGGCGTCTGTTTTGTGAAGCGGACGGCAGACGGTGAGGAAATGGCGGTCAATCTGTTGACCACCAACATTGAGGCGGTCCCCAGAAACAAACCAGCGGTCCTGCTGCCAACAGGTTTGGACAGCAAGTGGCAGTGGTACCTGTACCGGCAGATCCGACAGGTCTGCCGAGAGGACACACAGGACGTAATGTGTCCTCATCCTGCTGTGCTTGAGGTGTCGGTGGAGGAGGTTGCTGTGCCGACGGCCGGCACGAAACGCAGCCTTTGTGGGTCAGCATGGTCGAGGTCGTGGGCGAGGTCGCGGATCCTCTCGCAGTAAACCAGTGCGTGGCCGTGGCCGTGGCCGACCACAACGTGTATAAGAAAACAGACGTAGCCCATGCCAACTGACGCCTGTGTAGCAGCACAAATTGTGTGCATGTAAGCCGGGACATCACAGCGCCCCCTAGCGGATTTAACTAATTTATGATTCGTTAATAAACAGTTACGTAAACTTGTTGCTTTTGCCAATAATAACTTTTTTACTAAATTAAATTGTGTGTTATGATTTTAGATGAATCTGAGTACATGTAATAGGTTCCCATATTGCAATTGTGGTGTAATACATGTAGATAATGTAATGTACTATTTAATTAGATTTTTTAAAGATAATACATAAAAAACTTGTACACATGTAGCAGCACGTCTTCTTACCACAGTCCAAATTTGGTGACTGTAGCCCATAGGAAAATGCATGTATCCAAGGTGTTTGTATTAAAATGTATAGCTATACTTTAAATCCGGTTTTCTCAGTTTGAGCATTTTCAACAAAACAAAGTTCAAAGTATCGCATCTTCGCCAATATTTAGTAATGACAGTTTGTTATATATCAAATGAAAGAGAATTATACTGGCTTCCTGGTGGTATCAATATCTAATGTTTACGTTTTAATGACATGTAACTGATTTTGTGGGAATGCTCACATATATTATAGTTCATCAATGCGCATGTGTGAGCGCATTGGTTTCTGTAGAGAAATTATTATTTATGCATCTCAAACAATCAGGACAACCGACGTCGTATAATTATTATCACGCGGAATTTACCATTATGTTTTACTCAAACAAATGACGAATATGACATTTGATGTTTAAACCCCTTTGCGTTGCGTGTAAGAAAGCATAATGCAAGTGTACATATATATACACGTATTTTCACGCTAACAGATTTATTACAGTCATCATCATCTTAGTCACATCAATTTGAACGAGTTCCACTTAAGCTTAAACCTACAAACAATGCGATACATTCATTGTTCCTTGTGTGCCGCAGACTTGTGTTGCTGCTATGGGGAGTGACGGCGGCAACATCCAAGGACGGTAAGTAGAGACGTAGACGTCATTGTTCCAAGCAAGGGATGCATCTATAAAACGGAGGTATTTTGACAGAAGTCAAAAACAACAAAATATGCTATTCTGAAAGAGAAGAATTACATTTCAACGTGTAATGTACCTGAAATACAACAATTGTTAGTTGTTGGATGTACAGAAAATTAACTATTTACAAGGAGGAACCGACGGACCGATGGACCGACCGACTGACTGACCGGACCACAAGATTTTCTTCTTGTTCATCCGCAGTGTCTGTCTTGTCACCCGGACTGCTAAGCAAAATCCTGAGGGAAATGCCGTCTTTCGTCGACCAAGCGAAGCGCCTCCTTAAGGACACAATACACAAGGAATCTTTGCAAGCCAATTCCATGATACATAGAGGTAAGACTTAAAGGTGTGACCCTGTCGGTCCCATGTCAGAACATGTCCATCAATTGAGAGAACAGTCGTCGACGATCCAATCGAAACTTTGAATGTTGAGATTACAGTAGTTCTCTGTGGACATATATGTAAAAATGACTCGGTTGTAGCTTGTTTTAAGAGATTCATCGTAGCAGATGAAGTTGGTATCGTCTGTACGATCGTTTGTTAAAGAATGCCGCGTTGCAAGAAACGTCTAAATGACGACGCATTTGTGTTATCATCACAACAGTCATGTGTTGACCATCTTGCAAGATAGTGAGGTGGTCGTTGTCAAACAGTCACTCCAGTCACTGATAGTCTCAGTTACCATGGATTCGTGGTGCAGGCCTATGTCAAAATGTAATACATTTTTTTTACTGGCGCCGGTATTACATTAATATAGGGTGGGCTAAGCCGGAGCTTTAATACCACTCCGCTGTCGGATGATGACATCGGAAGACAGTGGCGTGGGGATAGGATTGGGTGTGATGGTATTGAATATTTCTTTCGCGGTGGCGTTCAAATATTTGAATCTCACCAAAACCTCCAACTGCACCCTCCTTGAAACTGACAACTGACCACTAGTACCCGTCTAAAAGCTCTTGAAAACAAGTCTAATTGCACCCACCTTTTGAGACTGAGCAACAATCTCCAACTGCACCCCTTTGAGGCATAAACCTCCAATTTCACACCTGAGGCACGCCAAAAAAATCATGCCCTCAAAAAACCTCCAATTGCACCTTCCTGAGGCTCACCAGAAACCTCAGATTCCACACAAACATCCACCCCTTCTCCAGAAATTGGGGGTAATGCTATCTCCAGTCCCAATAACAACATTGGGGGTTAAGTTACTCTTGATTTTGTAGTTTATTCTGCTTTGTTTAGTGATTGTGGTGTGCGTGTGTGTGCGTGTGTGTGCGTGTGTGTGCGTGTGTGTTTGCGTGCGTGCGTGGGTGTGCGATGTTCATGCTACCTGCTTGGTTGCAGCTCGGCAAGGGCAGCCGGGCCGGGCGTCGTTCAAGTTCGTGCTCGCCTTCCTCGGCTCGAGTCCCTACGTCAAGCAGCTCACCTACCCCGCCTTCGTGCAGACCCACGCTCTCCAACTAGCCAGAGAGAGGTATGTCACGAAATGCACACACTCCCCAGCAGAGCGGATGTTGTCAGTGGGTCTCCTTGAAATACATAACGTCGCGCCACTATCAAAACTCAGCGCGTGCGTGAAGATTGATTATTCCAGTCCGCCACAACTCTATTGTAAATTCAAGATGGATGTTTGGTGGAGTGTTGCCGTGGTAGACTTGCGAAATCCTTTGTTGTTTATGATTGCACTGTTTATGTTTTGAAAAATGTAGCGTTTTGTTTTATACGTGGGTCTAATAAATATTTCAGCTTCTGATTCAGACTGTTTACACCATTTCAACTATCCGCTAGAGTAAGGCAACACTTAGAAAACGAACGGTTTGCGTTGATGGTAAAATGTTCTACACAAATATTATTCACAGTTGATGATCAGATCAAATAAGCTTACTAAATTGGTCGCCGCAAATATGGAGCATCGTGTTGTTGTTGTTTGGGTTTAGAAATTCTTGTACAGAATATCATTTGGCCCTTGAAAGTTATTCAAACGAGGACAGAAAGCAAACCAAAGAATAACTACTCTACCTGAGTCAGTACTTATTTTGGTATATGCATTGCTGGATCGATCAACACATTTATACTAGTGATCCACGTTCGTGCTTCGCATAATTCCGTGGCAAGGTGGTATTATCGCCGCTTTTCTAAAACGTAACACGTTTACATGGAATGATGACATGCTAACCACGTTTAGTCACTGCTGCTGTTGGCTTAACACAAACCTTAACCGATGCACCCAAACGGAAGACAACAAATGACACAAAAGGCTACGGGGCACTGGACTGTCTGAAAAGGACGATGCACGAATTTAGAATACTGGAACCGGCTCAAATTATATTCAATGCATATACAGATGTATATGGAATGTATAATTAACTAATTAGCACGTCTTGTTGTAACTGTAAGACAGAATCTCAAATGTTTTGGTTAGTGTGCTCCCCCGACTGCATCCATTCCATTCCCGGCGCGGCAGTGCCAGTGACCAGCGACCAGCGCCAGTGGCTACAGCCTACGCATGATACGATTGTCGTTAGGCAAATAACTTTATTTTAACAGCGTGGTTGACATAACAAGCAAGCCTATGTATTTGCAAACTAACTATGTGTGCACTTAGGTACATGAAAGTGTTTCTGTTTGATAAAAACCAGACTTTATCGTCCACGTACCTCATTTGTTTACCCTGTCTGCGTGTTTACTGTTCGCAACATGTGCGAGACATAATTTTATAATCTTTTCGGCAGAAGAGTTCGATTCGATCGGAAGGTAAAAATAGATCAACATCTTGGGAATCACATCTTCGTTATTTCTTAGCAAATGCATCATTTATAAAAATAATGTATCAAATCACACAAGTTGACACATATGATAGCAAGTATGTTAATAAGCAAATATTGATCATGGTATACATTCACTTTCCTAAAATGCGTAAGTGAGGTCTATTCAGTTACCCGGAATCAGTCAGGGTGATGATAGCGTGAAATTCGAATAACAGTTGTACTCGCTCCCATTCTACGGTAGGGGTCATGGAGCGGGTGTCCCCAAAGCACGTGCTAATAATGGCTATTTCCAATTTAAATGTTTAATATACAATGTGCACATTTTGCTGGCGCTTCATTCAAACCTAGAAATGTAGTTTCGAGCTTATTAAACGCAATTTGCCGAGCAGCATATCTTCAATATTTTATTTTTGTTTTACGAACATTAGGTATATCAAACATGAGGAACATATAGCTTTGGCTTAAGGGTGATCTCATAAGTTCGCAAAATCCTGTAAGCGTGTAGTGTATCGTATTGTTTCAAGCCACCCCCACCCCTACCAATAAGTGGTCTGGGACTAAACAGTTTGAACGATCCAAGACGGCTTCCAAAACTACAGTCAATATTCACCGGATTCAACAGACACGACTTGGTTGTCAAAACAATACCCACCGCAATGCCGTGTTCTGATATCCACAATAACATCAATGTGCATTAATACATGTTCCACTGGATAGGTGGCGCCACTGTATCATTTCGTTTCCCCGTGATAGCGGTAACGATCAAACCACCATACACAACATGCGTAATGCTACACGTCTTTTGTACTTTGCGAACTCGTCTTCGCCTGTATCGCCAGGTACCATCTGAACAACGCACAGGTGTGCAATCTGATCGCCAAGGCGGGCCCGATACTTCACTCCAACACCGACGTCTTCGAGCCCGACACGCCCTACCCCAAGCCGAACCCCTCTCTCTGTCCTTACCCCACCAAGGTCAACTGTAACCCGAACGCCATCTACCGCACTTATGACGGCACGTGCAACAATCTGCGTTACCCGCTGTGGGGTTCATCGAACAAACCCCTCGCCCGTTTTCTTCCACCGCTCTACGGCGATGGTGAGTTACTTTCACTCCAACAGTATTAGGTGTTTGAATTTTAAAGGTGCCTCCTTTATTCAATTTTTTCGCTCATCTCATTTACAATTCATTTGGTTAAAGAGCAATCCTACTTTTTATCCACTATAATATGCAGGCTCGTTTATGTAATCTTTTAAAAAATTTCGTGTAATCACTAGTCAGACGAATTATTAACATATTTAATGTTTGCCCAAACATTAATTTAAGTGATTATCTAACTTGAAGTGTTCACGATAATGCGCCATACCATTGATTATACACGTGTTTCTCTGTTGATATTGTCGACTTTTCTTGCTCTCTGAAAACACTTGGCCAACCAATTCAGTGATTTGAAGGCTAATTGTCGTTCCGGCAAATGCATAAAGACACACTGCTAAATGAATTAAATGATCATGTTTTCAGGCGGCAATAATATTTTCGTACGCAAAGATATAAACGAATCTTAGATATTAAGTAATTCGCTCTTACCCGTGCCGCCGCCATTTTGCAGGGATCGCATTCCCGCGTCTGTCGACATCCGGGTCCTTGCTGCCGAGTGCGCGCCTCGTCAGCGCCACCATCCACAGGGACCAGAACAATCCGCACCACATCTACACCCACTCCCTCATGGCCGTCGGTCAGTTCATCGACCACGATATCTCACGCACGGCCGTGGCCACACTCGAAGTGGATGACGGAGGTAAATTCAGCCCACAGGTCAAAGCAACGTTGCCTTCGCGCATTAATTGCAGCATAGCTGAATGCTTCCCATAGAAGTCGATATAGTGTTCGATTGAATGGGTCTGCCAGGGAGTAAAGTGTAAAACGAATTGAGCAGTCCTATAATACCTTGCTCTTACTCCACTGGGCTGTTTCGTTTGAAGGAATCAGCCAGTGGTGATAGTTATTATTGTTGTTGTCATCGAATCAGTTGTAATGCGTGCGACTCATTTTGTAGTTAGAAGTGTAGGAACCACCCAACTTTAAAGTTATTTGTGGATAGAGACGCGTACCACCAAAATAAGTGCAGATAGCGTTCGGTTGTTAATAAACTCAATGTTAGTTTTTCGAAAAATCCTGCTGAAAATCTTCACAAATTGTTTATTCTTTCAACATGAAATGACGTATACTTCAACTTCCTTGAAGGTGTTTGGCATCATCAAGGGGCAATTTTCAACCATCAACAACCTAAGATGTGTACCGAGTGTATTTCTTATAAACGGAAAACACGTAAACAAATTAATTTGGCCTGACACGAATATATTGTTTTCACTTATTGTGTTAGAAAACATATTTTGGGAATAATTATATTAAAACACATTTTGCAGCACCTACGTTTAACTGAGCGCGCTGATGAGAAACTGGGAATTTTTTTTTTCTGTGGCACTATGTAAAACGGACAATCCCTACGAATGAGGGAGAGTCAACGTGTATACCATGGAGGTGCTTGCAGGCTACGGGAAGGAGATGGAAGACGTTGAATGTGGCGCCGACGGGTGTCAGACAAATGGGCTAGAGAACCAGGCGTGTCTGCCCATCCCTATCCCAAACAACGACACAGTGTTCGGCGCCGGCCATAAGCCCTGTCTCATGTTCGTGCGATCAGTGCAAGTGCCGAACGCCTACACATGCAATATGTGTAAGTTGAACCTTTCGCGCAGTAATTGTACAATAGACAAATGCTTCCCAGAGAAGGCGAGATGGCGTGTTCTGTTAAACAAATCTACCACGGAATAAAGTGTAATGCGCTTTGAGCAATTCTTAGGACTAGATAGTGCGCTATATATATATATATATATATATATAAGAAATGACATTTACCTTTTGCTAAAGGAAGCTTTTTTGTTCTGTCAGTAATCGTTGGTAGAAAGTTAATTTATAGGTTCTTATTCAGTTGGTTTGCTCATCGCCAATCCGGTTCTTTTAGGTCCAGATGTGTAATGTGTGAATAGTTTAACTAGTGTGCACAGTCGGTTTAATAAAAAATGCGTACTTGTTTTTAATCGTGCTTTACGCGAGATCGGCATCCCAAGCGTGCACAAATAATAACAACAGACATGTACTTTGGTGAATGTTGTTGTGCTTAGTCCAGATAGGACATAGCAGCTGTCTCCAATTAGAATGCTTTGTTTACAATTGTGTAAGCGCGACTTTCAAATTGCGAACAATGTTTCAGGCTATTTAGCGGGAAGTACTAGTCAACATATGTATCCTAGGAGGCCCTATTGTGGAAAATGCCGGATTTCCTACCTCTAAAGCCAGGCACGCCACATGTTTTAGTTGATATCCGCATTTTAAATTGAAAATCCTTATAAATACGTATTAATCAGTACAACAGTTTACATCGATTGAATGTCGTCTACGCTATAGCATTTGTATTCCGTTCTGGCTCCTTGCAGCGCCACCAGATCAGTTGAACCAAGTGACGTCATACTTTGACGCCTCCCAAGTGTACGGCAGCAAGAAGAACGAAACGATGATGCTACGAGACTTGCAGAATGCATGTACGTTGCTCCACCATATATATAGTATACGGCTGTATGTAATATCAGCATGATATAAAGCTTACGGTGCTGGAGTTATGACCCAATAATAGGTGACGTTCTAATAGCAGTCTCCTGCTTCGCTTGTCTCTTCGCAGTTGTTGGTGCTACTCAAACAAATAACGCAACAACGATAGCTAAGGTGATTGTTCAACCGGTACTATTTGAGTGTCCTCTTTGGTAGTGCAAATGTTCGAATATGACTACACACGTATTGTTGTCAATGTGTGTCCACATTACATTGTCCGTTCTGTCATCTTGACCTCAATCTTCTTCGCCCTTTCGCGATGGTCGTTCGTACCTACTCTTTCGGAGTTACACTGTTTTTCATCTTTGGTCTTCCTCGTGTTCTTCTACCACCTTCATATAATAATAGTAAACATACTGATAATCTTTATTGTTACACAATGTTCAGTACAGCACAGAAGGAGTAATAGGAAACATACCTAAATACATTACATAACAATGGGATAAACATTTATTTATGTCATAAATACTCATTATCTGATAAGATGTAACTAAAGGCTGCATATAATAAATAAATCCTACATAACTTATTACTGTTTTCCAAGCTATTTTAGTCGGTCTTTCCTCACTCATTACCTGTGCATGTCTTGCCCATCTCAGTCTGCTCACAACTATTTACAATCAACGGGTCGGTCTGGCTGGAGTGTAGCCCCCAATCGGATATATCACCGACTCTGGGTGTGTGGGGCATGGAGAGGGGAGCATCCGACTAACTTCAAGTGCCGACGGTTGGTCAGTCGGCCCAGTATATATATATATATATATATTGCTTAGCTAGGGTTGTGACTCGGTCTCCGTGGTTTTCACACACTCGGTGCCTCTTCTGAAGTCTTTGGTCACTGGCTTCCTGTCCGATATCGTATTATTTTAAAGATCTGTAATCTTACCTACCGGACACTTTCATGTAAGCAACGAGCATTTTTATATTTAAGCTTAGTCCTGTAAAAAAGCCTATCCAGCTTCGATCATCTAGTTCTGATTTACTTTTTGTTCCTAGAGTCAATACGAATATTGGGACTAGTGCATAATCTGTTGCTGCATCAACTCTCTGGAATATGCCGTCATTTAAAAAGTTACCTTTATAACCTTGCGTATCCACCTTAGCTCCCTGGCGTATAGATCCATCTGTTGACAACTTTAATATGGCTTATCGATTCTGATAGTGACTAACCCTTTTGCATTGATCTCTAAGCTTGGTTTCCGAAGATATTTATATATATAATATATATATATATATTATATAATATATATATATATAAATATATATATATATTTATATAGGCTTACTAAGTCATAATAATGTTCTCAAATGCTGGGGACGTTTCTCGTTAACATTACCGTCTTGAAAGCAAATTATACTAACTAAAGACACACATTGTATAGCAATACAAGTTTCGTTTACACTATTAACAATGGCAATGATACGTGTCCATCCAGCAAGAGGCCGTCTAAGGATGACTCCGAGCCAGTATGATCCACGCTACCAAGACCTTCTGCCACAAGATCCCAAGTTTAAACTGTGCAAATACAAGACAGACAAGGTCATGTGTTTTGCGGCCGGTGAGTACGTTAAATATCAGCTCTTGCGTGCTGGTATAAAAGGCCGAGAGTAGTACCGTGTTAGAAGTAGGCCCCTACCAGGACCGTGGCAGAAGTGTGCGTTGCTTCTAGGGTGGTTTGCGCTAATAATACGCTTACATTTTAATTAATCAATTAATTGTTATAACACGTGACATAAACATAAGTATACTGTAATAACGTGTGCAATTATTAGCTGGAAGCGATCATTGTTAAGAATTACGAAACACATAAACTAAAACCCACCATTTGATGGTCAAAGGTCAAAAGGGCACGCCAAGTACTTCATCACACCTACTCGTGCATGTGCAATACGCAAAGGTCTATTCGTGCACGGGGACACTTTCGACCCATTACACCGGGAAATACTTGGGTCCTTTCCAACAGGTGATCCCATGGTCGGAAGACTGAGACAATCAGTACGTCGTAGAAATATGATGGCTGTATGTTTGAGCCTTGCTACCTGAGGTTTTTTGTAACGTTTTGATAACGTAAGTTTTACGTTTTGAAATATTGTTTGGATGACATAAAACAAAGTTTAATATATAACGTTAATACAAAAAAAATATATTCCATAACATTCTTGTAATGTTAGTATAATCTTACTTTGTCCATAACCAAAACTAGAATCATATTATAACGTCACGAAACGTTACGAAAACTTTTTTGTTATTTGGGTTGGGTAGAGATAAATGCATGCAGTTCTATCCTATTATTACTCTGCTCCATCAGGAGATAATCGCGTCAACGAGCACGTCGGTCTGATGTGCATGCACACGCTCCTTGCCCGGGAGCACAACCGTGTGGAGAGCGTGCTACACAACCTCAACCGACACTGGAGCGGACAACGGCTGTTTGAAGAGAGTCGGCGCATCGTCATCGCCGAGTGGCAGCACCTCGTCTATAACGAGTGGCTGCCCATCATCCTGGGAGAACGCATCATGAGGGAGAATCGGCTGTCTCTGGTCCAGCAGGGATTCTGGAACGGTAGGGACGATTGGGGGACGGGAAACCGTGACTATGCGGAGTCGATTTGGAGCAGTTAGTTAGATGCTGCGTTTGATGTGTGTTGTTGGGTAAATGCTGATATAAGTTGCGAAATGTGTGCGTCGGTTTTATGTTAGTGAAATCAGATCGTTGACGTAGATGGGTTCACACACGAACATGTGTGTTCTCAAGCACGTACGTACACAAATACTTACACGCGTACTTGCATACGGTACTTTCACGCGAGTTCGTACGCCCCCGCGCACGCCCACACACACACACTCAAGCACCCCCCCCCCACACACACGACAACATATCACCGCATAAAGCATAAGCCCCCATAATAACCGATTTGTTCTTGTAGCCCAGGTCTCAGATGGTCTCTCCTACCAATAAATATGTGCGTGGACATATGTTTACATTATGGGGGCTTATGCCCACGCACATATATATTGGTAGGAGAGACCATCTGAGACCTGGGCTACAAGAACAAATCGGTTTATACTGCTATGAACAACCTATTAAACACAATAAACACCGTCTTGCTGCATGTTGTGCGTGTCTCACTAGCACTACGTATCCGTGTAGGTTACAACGCCGAGGTTCCCACGGACGTCTTAAACAGTTTCGCGACGGCCGCCTTCCGGTTTGGCCACAGCCTCATCCAAGGCATGTTCGACGCAAAGGACAGAAATTTCAACACTCTGGGCTCAATACCGCTCAGCATGGTAAGTCTAGTCCCGTCTGCTGCCACAATCCACGGTGCAGACCTAATCGCCAACGGCAACGGAGCGTGTATAGGCAGTTGTTGTTCTCCTCGTATTTCCCTGTGAAGCTGGTCTACTGGTCCTCGATTTCTGTTTTCTTTTCTCCCCCCCCCTCACGTTTCTTGCGCTGCTGTCTTCACCAACAGTCTAGACTACCTACTATCTTTCCATCTCATTCTACACCCATCAGCCGTTCATCGCAAAATTAGGCTTCAGATTTGGCAGTTGGGCGACTTGGCACTGTGTGCAGAAAATGGATACTTAATCGCTTAGAATAATAACAACAAAATGACGTTAATTGTCAATGATATTGATTACATTTAGTGTGGTTGTTCATCTGGACTACTTCTTGTAGACGTACGGCCCGTTGGTGTTGCGCCTTTCTGACCGATACAGAAACAGTTACAGTCAATAGTATCGCAGCAGAAGAAACATTACAATTGGAATTCGCATTGCCAAACAAAACAGCTTTGTTTAGCTTGATCGAAACACAATACGGAGACATTTCCATTTCTAAACATAAACTTAAAATAAATACCCGCGCACCAACAGTTCATCAACTCGATGTATGTAAAGTCATAAATAATGTGGAAAACGCAAAGTTAAAACGATATGGTAAATGCAAGTGGAAGAATTGTGCAAATATAAAAAAATACTAATCGAAATGTAGTGTTTTACGCAATTGTGAAACGTACAATGTTTATGTAACTCAACATAGAAGGAGACAAAGAAAACCAAAATTTGTCAAGTTGTCATATGTTTTTAAGTCAAATATATAAGTAAACAAGTAGGTATTGTCATTATATTGCCGACAGACGTTCCGAGACCCCCGCATCCTCTACAACAAACCTGAGTGTGGCATGGACGCACTGGTGGCCGGGCTGGTCGGCAAGAACGCACAGAACCGAGACGCCTTCATCACGAAGGAGGTGACGAACCATCTGTTCGCTGAGAAGCCGCCCCACGGTCTCGGGGAGGACCTGATGTCGCTGAACATACAGCGCGGTAGAGACCACGGCCTCCCGGGTAGGTTATTAGTATTACTGATTTTTATTTATCATTATAATAATGTATAATTCATTATTTAATATTTATTATTATTTATTATTATTTACTACTCAGTAAAGTCCATATTAAAATTATGTAAAACAGGTTGAAATGGAATAGTAAACAAAATTACATATTAAGGGGATGAGATGGTCAGAACTTTTTCGGATTTTTGAGAGAAAAATTAGTTTCGAGTTGTTGAAATTTCCGTGTAGAAATATTATTCAACTATATGTTTGCTAGAGTATACATTGGAGAGCATATCTGCAAAGTTTCGTTCATCTAGGTTACAGTTTAGATGTTGAACTGTGCGTTCCAATGTACCCAAACTTTGAACGCGATTTACGCAAAAACATGTTTTTCCCTTCACCTCTTGTCTTCCGTGTCACTTATCTGAGCTGTTACTCGACAGAACTGCTTGAAACTTTCTGAAAACATTGCCTGGTTTTTGCATAATGGATTTTGAATGTAAAATTTACACTGTTTAAATTTTTTTTTTGAAATATCGATGAAAACTCTTGATAGTTTTTATTGGGATACTATGGCGTAACTACACACTAAATTTGGGCTGTCTATGTCTAATGGTTACTGAAATAAATGGAACGAAAGTTTAGTCCAAGATGGCCGCCATACCGTGGGAAAATGTCAACTCTCTAAGTAGCCTAAATAACCAGCCAGTTGAATTATAGCTATTACCCGCCACAAAACTCGCTTTTCTAAATTCATTGATAATTGGAAAGCAATATCTGCTTACCGATGTTTTACCCACACCTTTCTGTCGCGAGCACGCGCTTCGTGCTACAGAAACATGTAAACACAGATTAGTGAGAGAGAATACAGGAACTTTAAATGTAATAGCAGGAAGGGACGCGTGCCTCTGCAATAAGAGCCAATCAGAGAGAATAATGTCAGTATAAACACTGTTTAGGGCTAAGTGAAAACTTCCATATCATGTTATAAAGAAAATATATTTAATCGTTTTGGGTTAATTAAGCGCAATTTGCCGGGCAGTATACTTTTAACATGTTTATTCCTCTAGCTCCTGTTACGAACAATACATCAACTAACATTGCTAAATGAGAAAGGGACATTGGCCTGTAGGCCCTACCTATATAATGCTTATGTCATTTTAGGTTACAATTACTTCCGCCAAGCGTGTGGATTACGCCGAGCCTACAAGTTCGAGGATCTGACGACCGAGCTGCCGCTGCCGATTATTAAGCGATTCCGTCGCCTCTACAGGTAACGTAACATATGTATATTAATTTTCTAATAAATTGTGGGCATCGTAAGTGTACCTCCTCCCATAGTCCACGAAAGATACAATTTTATATCAAAATAATTGATATTTTTGCTATTTCTTACCCAGAATGGTGTCCTTAACAACCAAAAAGTCCTAGGAAATCCTAGCCCGGGAACACCCCTAAAACATCGAAAAACAAAATGGCCGCCAAACAGCGTACATTGCTCACAGCAATGATTCTAAGTGAATTAGATTCATGATTTAAAGTTTGATTCTAATGTTTTCGACATTGCAGATAAAAACAATGGAAATGTCGTTTTCTGCAAAAACACAAATACTGATTTCATATTTAACTGCATTATTTAGAAATTTAAAACAAATTGAATAAATTGAAATTTATGTCCACACGTCTTTATTCTGACACTAACATTGCGGCTCTAGGTGGCGTAATTCATAAGATATATAGAGACAATAGTGTCGATGGCTGTCATCTTTAAAAATGGCGGATGTGAATGTCGGACAAGATCACCAATAACACATTTGAAATCAGTACCTCTGCAAACCTAATTTTGATTCCACGGTGACGGCTGTGTGTGAAGCAGTTCTCAAGATATGAGGATTATTAGTTTTGACGGCCATTTAAAAAATGGCCGCTAACGGCATCCAGGGCAAATTCATAGTTGTCCCGGGCCTAAATAACTGTGTCTTGATAACTTCTAACTATATGCCAAGTTTCGTGCATTTATCAAAAAGTTTTCTGCCGTACTAAATAGACCTAAACGTCTCCTGTGGATCGTGACGGTGGCGTTGGTGAGAGTCCAGTCTGTTCACCTCTCATTATATAACGTATATATGCACATGTTTCGTCTAGTACCACAT
The DNA here is from genome assembly GCA_963995525.1 of Escarpia spicata. Classification (NCBI taxonomy): domain Eukaryota; kingdom Metazoa; phylum Annelida; class Polychaeta; order Sabellida; family Siboglinidae; genus Escarpia; species Escarpia spicata. Next base: position 30,602,534 of record OZ023215.1, read on the forward strand.
AATATGTTGCAGACACGTTATTGTCAAAGATACACTGAATATTTGAAAATGTGAAATCAGTATTTGTGTTTTTGCAGCATCATATAATATTGAATGACCTTGACTTTGCACCATTGACCTTCACAGAATATTCAGACAAACTAAATTTCGATAGTATTTATCGGATTCTGTGATGTCAAAAACATTAGAATCAAACTTTAAATCGTGAATCTACCTCACCTAGAACCATAGTTGTGAGAAATAATATTATTTTGGCGGCCATTTTGTTTTTCGATGTTTTGGTGGTGTTCCCGGGATAGAATTTCTTAGGACTTTTTCGGTGGTTAAGGACACCATTCTGGGTAAGAAACTACACAAATACCTTTTGTTGCAATTAGTTTGAGGCATAACCATTTTTTTTTCATTGAATGCCTGGACTACCGGGTGCCGATGTCCACGCGCCTGTGATCTACTAATTGGCAATGTATTTGAATAAATAGTTATTTCAAATGATTTACTTAAGAAGTTATGTATTTGCGTTGCGTTGGAAAAAAAATGAAAATTGTAGATTGGCTGCCCACTCTCCAGATGGCGCCACTGTGACCCGGTTTAAAATCAAGATACTGCAATGCCACAGTAATGGCGATGGCTGATCCCCTTGGGTGGTTACTGCAAGGGTCGATGTAATTACGCTAATAAGTACGAATACCACTTCTCTGTGACAGACACGTCGACGACATAGACCTGTGGCCGGCCGGTATCTCAGAAAACTCCGTGGCAGACGGCCTCGTTGGTCCGACCTTTGCTTGCATCATAGCAACGCAGTTCCATCGCCTCAAGATAGGAGACAGGTTTTGGCACGAGAACAACGCCGACAACCCGTACCCCTTCACGGCTCGTAAGTCGTTGAATTTTTGTAAATCCGATGGACGTCTTTGATTTTCTCACATCCTCTTTTCTTGTGTTTCATCGTTAACTTTGCACCTATCTAGATTATTATGTATTCCACTTCAGTAATATATAAATTTCTTTATGTTGGAATAAATATGCTAATTAGAAGAATATTGTCTGCCAAACTGCGTTTAATTAACCCGAAACAGTGTTTGCCATTTGAAAATTGTGCCCATGAATTGTTCAAATTATCAACAAAACATTCAATGTGTATACAACCGCTTCTGGCACTAATCGCTTACTGGACTTACTGACTTGAAGTTGGCTCGTTCTTACGCTCCTAATCAAATTAGAACTAAGAACAACTGATTCAGCGAACATCCGGCGAATAATTCCCTAATGGGACAGACAATGACCCTTTAACGATAATTCTACTGTATCATTATAACGATGGTGTTACGAAGCGCTTGCTGATGGTATGTTGGCAAGCTAATGTAGGCGACTGAACGTTCTTTAGTTGTCCTTTGTGTGCAAACAGACGGCATTGATGTAACACGTAGTTTATAGAATGTTTGATTGTGAGTGAAACGTGCAGTATGACATCCGGGATTGTCTTATGCGTTGCAGGTCAACTGGCGGAGATCCGCAAGTCAAGCTTTGCCAAGTTGTTCTGTAACAACATGGACTCGTTCAACAAAGTGCAACCTCGCATCTTCCTGCACCCGTTGTCAGTCGTGCTGGCGAACATTAGGTCAGTCAAAAATGTTATATATATATGTGTGTGTGCGTGCGTGTGTGTGGTGTATTGTGTGGGCTGAGCCGGAACTTCAGCACCACTTCGCTGTCGGATCATGATATCGGAACACGGGGGAGATGCGGTTCAATATATTTCGCGGGGACGTTTAAAATTCTTCATGCTCTCCAAAACATCTCCAATGGCACCCATTCAGGTTCACATAAAACCACCACCACGCTCTCAAAAATTCTTCAGTTGCATCCCCCGATGTTCGTCAAAAAGACCCTCACGCTCTCCAAAAACCTCCAATTGCATCCGCCTTGAAATTTGCAAAGAAAACCTTCATACTCTAAAAAATGGGGAGGACTAATCCTATCTCCAGCCCCCCCACCAGCTCTACAAAACATCAAATTGCACGCAAAATTGCGCCCGCTTCCATAAATATTGGCTAATCGTATATCCAGCCTCCTATCACAAATATCGGGCGGCCCCAGTTTCTGGCGCCTATGTGAAAATGTGGCATGCACGTCGTGACTCCAGCTTTTATTATTTATTTATGATGTTTTGATGTCGTGTCACTACACCAAACAAGATTACACGAAGACGTTGAATTGAATTAATGTAAAAAAGCCCTTAAGATTGTAGGCTTGTTACAGCAAATGTCCTTGAAGTCCGTGTATATTTCTAGTTGTTAGACATCCTGCCATGAGGATTGCGATAGATAGACAAAGAGGGGGATACGTTATTAAACATCCTGAACTGACAGCGTAATTTGCTGGGCTGAACTTGTCATCCACGTCGTTGTGAGATCACGCATTGGGGTGAACATTCCACTTTTAGGAATAATTTTAATTAACATTGGCTCCAACATTAAAGACGTTAATCGTTTATTTAATGATTAAAACAAACAATTGCAAGCCAGTACATTGTAGTGTATACTAACTAGTTTTGATTGTTCACAAGATAAATTGGAATTGAGACGACCAAAAAAACCGAATAGAGGAGGAACCTTTAATTTCCGTTTCAGAACCCAGCACAAGATCGACAACCTGGCGACGTTCAACCGCCTCACCCAAAGCTCCCAGAACAAACGTCTGCCTTGCGATGCGATCACCGGGATGGACCTGGGTGCTTGGAAGGAACTGAGACGTAAACAAACAATGAAACATACTGGGCGTCGAGTAACGCTTGTTGAAAGAGAGCTTAGTTGACCAACAAACAGCAAAGTGCTTGCAGGACAGCGTAGTGCATTATAAATGACGATTGCGTATGAACAGCGAGACTTAGCAAATGTGCCATGGAGCTTGTCCGTATACGTAATAATGTTATATAGTAGTAAAATAAAATAAATGGACACCCCAATATTTTAGTTGCTCACTCACTCACTCACTCACTCACTCACTCACTCACTCACTCACTCACTCACTCACTCACTCACTCACTCACTCACTCACTCACTCACTCACTCACTCACTCACTCACTCACTCACTCACTCACTCACTCACTCACTCACTCACTCACTCACTCACTCACTCACTCACTCACTCACTCACTCACTCACTCACTCACTCACTCACTCACTCACTCACTCACTCACTCACTCACTCACTCACTCACTCACTCACTCACTCACTCACTCACTCACTCACTCACTCACTCACTCACTCACTCACTCACTCACTCACTCACTCACTCACTCACTCACTCACTCACTCACTCACTCACTCACTCACTCACTCACTCACTCACTCACTCACTCACTCACTCACTCACTCACTCACTCACTCACTCACTCACTCACTCACTCACTCACTCACTCACTCACTCACTCACTCACTCACTCACTCACTCACTCACTCACTCACTCACTCACTCACTCACTCACTCACTCACTCACTCACTCACTCACTCACTCACTCACTCACTCACTCACTCACTCACTCACTCACTCACTCACTCACTCACTCACTCACTCACTCACTCACTCACTCACTCACTCACTCACTCACTCACTCACTCACTCACTCACTCACTCACTCACTCACTCACTCACTCACTCACTCACTCACTCACTCACTCACTCACTCACTCACTCACTCACTCACTCACTCACTCACTCACTCACTCACTCACTCACTCACTCACTCACTCACTCACTCACTCACTCACTCACTCACTCACTCACTCACTCACTCACTCACACCACTCACTCACTCACTCACTCACTCACTCACTCACTCACTCACTCACTCACTCACACCACTCACTCACTCACTCACTCACTCACTCACTCACTCACTCACTCACTCACTCACTCACTCACTCACTCACTCACTCACTCACTCACTCACTCACTCACTCACTCACTCACTCACTCACTCACTCACTCACTCACTCACACTCACTCACTCACTCACTCACTCACTCACTCACTCACTCACTCACTCACTCACTCACCACTCACTCACACTCACTCACTCACTCACTCACTCACTCACACACTCACTCACTCACTCACTCACTCACTCACTCACTCACTCACTCACCACCACACCACTCACTCACTCACTCACTCACCCACACCACTCACTCACTCACACACCACCACACACACCACCACTCACTCACTCACCACCACCACTCACTCACCTCACCACCACTCACCACACCACTCACCACCACCTCACTCACCACCACACACTCACTCACTCACCACCACACACACCCCACTCACTCACTCACACCACTCACTCACTCACTCCACACACCACTCACCACCCACCACCACCACTCACTCACTCACTCACACCACCACTCACTCACCACCACTCACTCACTCACACCACTCACTCACTCACTCACTCACTCACTCCACCACTCACCACCACTCACTCACCACTCACACACTCACTCACCACCACTCACTCACTCACTCACTCACTCACTCCACCACTCACTCACTCACTCACTCACTCACTCACTCACTCACTCACTCACTCACTCACTCACTCACTCACTCACTCACTCACTCACTCACTCACTCACTCACTCACTCACTCACTCACTCACTCACTCACTCACTCACTCACTCACTCACTCACTCACTCACTCACTCACTCACTCACTCACTCACTCACCACACTCACTCACTCACTCACTCACTCACTCACTCACTCACTCACTCACCACTCACTCACTCACTCACTCACTCACTCACTCACTCACTCACTCACTCACTCACTCACTCACTCACTCACTCACTCACTCACTCACTCACTCACTCACTCACTCACTCACTCACTCACTCACTCACTCACTCACTCACTCACTCACTCACTCACTCACTCACTCACTCACTCACTCACTCACTCACTCACTCACTACACTCACTCACTCACTCACTCACTCACTCACTCACTCACTCACTCACTCACCTCACTCACTCACTCACTCACTCACTCACTCACTCACTCACTCACTCACTCACTCACTCACTCACTCACTCACTCACTCACTCACTCACTCACTCACTCACTCACTCACTCACTCACTCACTCACTCACTCACTCACTCACTCACTCACTCACTCACTCACTCACTCACTCACTCACTCACTCACTCACTCACTCACTCACTCACTCACTCACTCACTCACTCACTCACTCACTCACTCACTCACTCACTCACTCACTCACTCACTCACTCACTCACTCACTCACTCACTCACTCACTCACTCACTCACTCACTCACTCACTCACTCACTCACTCACTCACTCACTCACTCACTCACTCACTCACTCACTCACTCACTCACTCACTCACTCACTCACTCACTCACTCACTCACTCACTCACTCACTCACTCACTCACTCACTCACTCACTCACTCACTCACTCACTCACTCACTCACTCACTCACTCACTCACTCACTCACTCACTCACTCACTCACTCACTCACTCACTCACTCACTCACTCACTCACTCACTCACTCACTCACTCACTCACTCACTCACTCACTCACTCACTCACTCACTCACTCACTCACTCACTCACTCACTCACTCACTCACTCACTCACTCACCCACCCACCCACCCACCCACCCACCCACCCACCCACCCACCCACCCACCCACCCACCCACCCACCCACCCACCCACCCACCCACCCACCCACCCACCCACCCACCCACCCACCCACCCACCCACCCACCCACCCACCCACCCACCCACCCACCCACTCACTCACTCACTCACTCACTCACTCACCCACTCACTCACCCACTCACTCACTAGATCATTCAATCACTCATTCGCTCGTTCGCACGCGCACACACACAAATGCCTTGATTTGTGTACGTGTCGCAGTAGTAAAGTACATCGTGGTAACAGCACCGGCGTGCTATTTTACAGCATTCCTTCTGCGCTGATATCAGACAAGACACCAACATACGCCAAATGTGTTGATAAAATGGAAATTACGGTATTACAAACGAACACATTAAAACTGCGTCAACCAGCATATATTCACATATTATACATTATTTAAGGAGGAACGCTGTACATTCGTCGAAAGTTGAGGAAACGATTAGAAAGAAATGTATTCTTTACTAGTTAACCTAATCCATTCCATAGGAGTTCAACAACTGTCACGCCCGAGTGTGACATATCGACACACATGTGACAACTATATACAGAATACAACATCATAGTGCCTAGAAGGTCATTCTCAATCGAGAGGACCCAAAACCTTATGTTACCTTTAAAAGCTTGTGCAATTTTGTTCACACGACACTGCTCCAGTTCACTCTGTGCAACTGTGCTATAACTCATGCCGACGTATAGCTGTCTATCCACAACTATCTGTACCTATCTGTCAAGGAAACGTTGAGATCACGTTGGCGGGAACAGGTTGTCAGGTGCGCATATAGCGGACCTAAGCACTGGATGTCGCGTTAGATAAAAATGTTCTTTACATTTGCAAAGGCAAACGCATCGGCCTAATGTACAACAACGTCTACTTGCTGTAGAATCAAAGCGAAACATTACCAAAGATGTTTTCTGACACTATAATCATGGCCAGCCTGCAACATCTACTTATAATCGAACTTGCGTGTGCGGATAGGTTAACGTTATCCTCTTAAACGGCTTGAACCTCGAGCGCCAAACTGTCAGGGATTAACCAAAGACCCTTACAATAGGACGTAAAACCTAAATCTTTTCAAAATACCCAATATACATCAATATACTAATCTGGTATGGGGAAAACCAATTATTAACAATCGCAGGAACCACGCGCGCGGCAAATACTTCGGGAAAACTCTGCCTCATATAGATAAATACATTTATTTCAGATCAATGATGTACATAATAATACAGTTTATACATTATTATAAGTGTACATGATGATTGATCTATGGAGATAAAAGATTTGGCTATATTTCTATTTCAGAGCTATTTCTCTCCAGGTGTAGCGTCTCCTCTATTTCTGCAGCTATGTCCCTTTGCCAGGTGTTTTTGGCCTTCCTCGCCTTCTTTTTTCTTGAGGATTCCATCTCAGAGACTGTATGGTGATGCTTCTTGTTGGCATTCTCAGTGTGCCCAATCCAACCTAATTTTCTCTTCAGGAACTGCCTGGCGATAGGTTCTTGGCTAGTCCTTTCACATAGCTCCTCGTTTCTGATTTTGTCTTGCTAATTTATCCGTAAAATTCTTCGCAGACATCGGTTAAGGAAAGTCTGGATTTTACCTAATGTTGTTTTTGTCATTCTCTATGTTTCAGAGCCATACAACAAAACTGATTTTACGTTGGAGTTAAAAATCCTGATTTTTTTGTGGTTTTATACTTTTGTGGAATTCCAGATGTTTTGTTGTCAGGAATGTTGTCCGTGCCTTGCCCAACTTGCTGCAACATCTGCTAATGCCAATAGCATAGCAATACGAATATTAGTTGACAATTCTACACTATCACGCAAGGGCCTATCGATAGACGTGAATTTCACATTCTCTCCGACCTTGGTAATTTTGAACAAACAAGTATCAAAGTAAACGAGTATCTGCGAGCGTGTGATAGTGTTTATGTATCAATGCTGTGTGTTTTGTGAATAGTATTACCAAGGCGTCCCATCACGTGACGGGCATTTTTGCTTGTTGTATAATCGGAAGAAATATAGAAATCAGGTCTTGATTACGGTATCAAACTAGCCTTCTTATCGCATCCCAGTGTACGCACAAGAAACATTGCACTGTCATCCGCAGATTACTGGGTATTCTCCATGGTATAGTTTAGGCCTTTTTTACATATCCAAATGTAATCAGTTGCTTCGTAGC